>CM065810.1:87429359-88008857 GCA_033398695.1 Orobanche coerulescens | reverse complement strand
GAATAGTACGATATTTATAATTCATACCATCATACCTAGTATACATGGTACGATATTTAGAATTCGTACCATCTTACCTGGTCTGCATCTTACCAGTAGTAGCACTTGAAGCAAATACGTCGTCACGAAAATAATAAATCGTAGCCATCGTTCCAATGTTGCAGGCCACTGGGCAAGAAATGCATGACCCGTATGACACACAGATGAATGCAATGTATGATGAAGTAACACCACCTGCACAAGGTATCCTACCATGTGCAAGAGGATCATCAAGACATGCACCAATATTGGCCGCACCTCTAAGAACAATGGTTGCTCTATCAATTCCAAAAGTGATCTTGAATGTGAGGCTGCTAAGAAGAAGATTTCCTGTGGCAGCTATTAGGTCTCCCTTCGTTCATGATGATATACGAGGAGGAGATACATTCGATCATTACTTGAGCTTGGGAGATGGAGGAATGTAAGTTATTCGCCCTAACTATAGTTTCTTTAATATATTATGAAATAGTTAATATACCAAAACAACAGGAGGAACGTTGGGCAGCCAAGTGGTGTGGACAAAACATTTTTTGAAGAAATTATGCTTCCAGATAAATAGCTGCACATAGAACACATCAAATCCTACATGGCTATATTGTCATCGAGGCCAGATTTTGTAGGTTTGAAAGAAGTCCACTCAAATATTGCATTGACGTCGTCTTACTTCATGGTAAGTTTCTATAAATAAAAATGCCTTTTATTCTGTGGTAACACAGTTACGAAAAAACTTATTCTATCACCTGGGTTACCACCCTGTTTTGTTGTTATTACGAATATACGAAAAGTATAAAAACGTATCCAGCATACCCTGTTGTGTCATGAAAACATAAAATAGATTTCTGATTTTATAGAAAACAGTTGAGGAGGTGTTTGATGCAATCCATAGGGGTATGATAGAAGAATTCCAGCGGTATGACCATAAGTTATTCGACCTCATAATTAAAGAAGTTATTCCAGTAGAGGAGATGGAAAGGGTATGCCTGTTTGCCGAAGCAGTCCAGCCAAATTGGGTGATAACATGAAGCAATTGATCCAATGCGATAAGGTAACACTAAAAGTATTTCTTACCCTGTTGAGTTGGAATATGGTAAACCGCTATGAAATAGCTATTTCGTATCTAAGTTATGATGTGGTAACTTGAAACGAAATAACAATTGCATACGAAATAACAATTGCGTAATGGGTTATGCTGTCAGTAGGAAATATTAATGTCGTACGCGCGTAACCATAATCTGGTTAATGTTGTTTTCCTAGGTCGTCAGTGTCTGCAACTACAGTGATCATTGGGGCACAGTCCTACTGGATCTGAAAAGGCGAAAAATTTGGCTTTACGACTCCATGGCATGGATATTCGAAGACCACCACACAAACAATTGAAAAGGATGTAGTCCTACCCATGACGAGGATAGTCCCCCAAATCTTAAAGCGAATAGGGTACTTCGAGCGGCATCGGGTTAAAAAACCAAAATTTGCACAGTGGGAGTTGTGTTTCCCACCAAATTGTGGTCTCTACGCATTGAAATACGTAGAGCAACTTATATCGAAGACGTCAATGCCCAAGAGTTTGAGGACAGAACGCGAGCTTATTCTATACCGCGACCACATTGCCCGATCAATATATGCTCACAACAGGGAGGAACCCCGCATCCTAATCCCAATGCAATTATTATGATGGAAAATTATTGGAAATGAATCTGTATATTTATATGCAGATACGAAATGACAAAATCATATCTGGTTGACCATAATATGTTTGTATATCGTAGTGGTATGTCGTATCTAGTTACGTATTATTTAAAGTAGTACGCCAGTACGAAAATGATTTGCGTGTTGAGATTGTGTTGTGTGTGTGTGATGCGTGATTTTATGGTGATCAATGTGATTGATTTGTCATGTATGGACTTGGTGAAATGTGACTGTAACTGTGAAGATACGTATTGTGATGCTAAGTTCACCCGTGTGGGTTCGACGGGGCCTACGAAGATTCAGGGCAGTTGATCATGGGATCGGAACATAGTATGTGGTACTGAGGTCCAGTTGTGTGGGTCTAACGAGGCCTACGATGACACATGACAGTCGATCATGGGGTCAGGGCACAGTACGTCCAACTGTGTGGGTTCGATGGGGCCTACGGTGATTCGTGGCAAGACATCACGTAGTCGGGACTGGATGTTGTGATTTTTTTTGTTTGGCATAGTTCGTGCAGATTGATGAACCTATGGAGCCACGTGACAAGGGATCACGAGTGTTATGTTTGTTGTGTTTGATACGTGACAAGAGTTCACGGCGTTTTGATAGTTTTGTTTGGCATAGTACGTGTGGGTTGATGAAACTACGGAGCCACGTGACAAGGGATCACGAGTGTTATGTTTGTTTGGTTTGATACGTGACAAGAGTTCACGGTGTTATGATTATTGTGTTTGGCATATCCGTGCGGGTTGATGAAACTACGGAGCCACGTTATAAGGGATCACGAGTGTTACGAGTGTTGCATGTGGTATATGTGACAAGAGTTCACAAGTGTCTTGATTGATCGTTGAACATGTTTTAATGTAAAGGATTTTGATAAACTTAGGACATGAGTTCCTAAAGGATTTTGACAAACTTAGGACATGAGTTACTAAAGGATTTTGACAATCTTAGGACATGAGTTCTTAAAGGATTTCGACAAATTAGGACATGAGTTCCTAAAGAATTTTGACAAACTTAGGACATGAGTTCCTAAAGGCTTTCGACAAACTTAGGACTTGAGTTCCTAAAGGATTTTAACAAACTTAGGACGTGAGTTTTTAAAGGATTTCGACAAATTAGGACATGAGTTCCTAAAGGATTTTGACAAACTTAGGATATGAGTTCCTAAAGGCTTTTGACAAACTTAGGACATGAGTTTCTTAAGGATTTTGACAAACTTGGGACATGAGTTCCTAAAGGATTTGCGCTTTCTAAAATTCCCAAGATGACAGTACATTTTATAAAGATTCCACTTGTGTTGGTTTCTATATTATTAAAACTTCTAGGGAATACGTGATTGGTTGATTTGCGATTGATAGAGTGTGGTTGCCTAATTTATGATTTGTAATTGCTTGTTACATTTTGTATAGTTTGATACTTGCACTAGTAAGACAGTGGAGTTTTGCTAACCCCCGAGAAATCGGGGGGTGGATATCTGATTTTTGTCCGGGTTCATGCAGGCACGTGGGAGCAGTCACAGGATCGGCATAAAAGATAATGGGCCGCATTACTAATCAAGAGATATAAGATTATATTGGTTATTGTTGTGTCGTTGTATTATTTCTCAGTCTTCCGTTGTGTTGTATCATTTTGTATTTTGAACCCATGTGTGGGTATGAGTTGTAAACAAATTATTACAGTTTGATTTTATTGTGTGACCTTATCGGTCTGTGTCTTTATGATGTTTGATCCCGACCGGTCAAACATTTGGTCGTATGATTGTGTTCTGCCTGGTGGATCCTTGAGTGTGGGGTCCAAGACGTGTAATATTCTCGGTTGATTTCTGGGGGTGTTACAGTTATGGTATCAGAGCTTAGGTTGTGGAAACCTATTACGTTTTGTGCTGTCATTCGAGGTGTCGATTGACAAGTTGAGTTGAGTTGAGTTGCATTTTGTTTCGTCACTTGAGTTGTCGGATGTCGAGAGAAAATTAGTATCGTGGGCGGCCGTAATCTTCGTGAGATCTTTGATGTAAGTCTCTTCTACTGTATTTTGTGTTATTGATTTTGTCACAAATTTGTTGTGAAATGAAGTTTGTATTTGGTGTTTGTGATGCATTACGTGTGTATTGATCAGACATGCTCAGGGGAAGCATTGATGGTTTCGACATGTGTTCGAATTGGCGTTCCTAAGTTATGTCGTTAAACTTGGATGGATGGGCTGACACGTGTTCGAACCCGGTATTTATGAGTAGTTGTGGAATTGGTGATTTTGTATGCCGAATGGGCATATGTTTCGAAATCGATAAATTTCGGATCATTGGCTTAATTATATCCGCTGCGTGTGTGTATGTGAACGAGTGATTTGAAGTATCTTGGGATACTTGGTAAAATGTTACCAATGATGAACTTTTGTTGGGTTTGAAAGAATTTTGAGAAAATCTCTTTTGCATATTCGTGCTATTTCCAAATGATTTGGGTATGTGATTTTAAAACCGTCACACCATAAAAATTTTGTATTTATAAATCAAACGTGATTTTAATTTTAAGAAAAGGGTGGAGGATGAATCTTTCTAAATTGTGTCAGTTAGCGCATGCTAATGTGCTATTTAGCGCATGCTAACTGGACTTGACAGACTAAGTGATATGGTTAACGCACGCTAATCGTAGGTTTAGCGCGCATTAATATACATTGTGATTGTATGGTTTGGATGTGATTGTTAATATGTGGGAATGTATGTCGTGTGTATGAATGGGTTTGCCCACTCGGGGACGGTTCGGTGAAACCTATGGGGGTCGATGCCAAGAGAGCATGACCACGGGATACCTTATATGATATTGATTATGATGACGTTGAGTGGTAACATGTGATTACCTTATGTGATATTGATTGTGATGATGTTGAGTGGTAACAGGTGATTACCAGGTGTGTTGACATTTGTGATGATGTTGTTTTCAAGGAAATGTGATATACTCCGGATGATGTTCTGGAGTATTGTTTTGTAAATTATTTCAAAATAAGACTGTTGCGATCTATGGGTTATGGTTTTAGTAAAACAGCCTGAGGTATAAAAAATATTTCCAAATTTTATTTTCGAAAATATACAAATTCAAAGATTTTCAAATGGTATTATTTAAACGAATACCTCGTGCAGTTTTAAAAGAGAACATGGTCAGTGATTGGTTACAATGATGTGGAGTTTTTGTTGTGATTGATATTTGTTGCTTCACGTTGATATGTTATGCTGAGTTGGCATCTTGGTACGTTGCTCTGTGATGTTACGTTTCGTTAGTTATTGTATGTTCAGTATGCCGAGGAGATCACGGGGTCACTTGATGATCGAACGTTTTTGTTTTGTTTTGTAGCACTGTGATGCTTTTGTTTTAAGTTTCGGGATGAAACTTATTTTTAGGGGGGTAGAATGTAATACCCGAGATTTTTATTTCCAGTTGTGCTGAATTTTTTTTCTACTGTTTAGTGGATTGTATGTTGTTTGTGCCTATATGATCGTGTGTCATGCATTGATGTGTGTTGGTTGCGATTTAGATTGTAGTGTGTTTGTTGTTCTATTGGTGGGAATCGTTGTTGTGATGAGTTTTGGTGCGATCCTATTACCTGTTCAGCAGGAATAGCGTACGCTAAGTACTTGGGGTAGCGCGCGCTATTACTTTTTGTTAGCGCACGCTAAGGCTTCGTTAGCGCACGCTAACGGAGGATGCAGAAGTGAGATAGCAGCTACTGCCTTGGGTCAGGACGTTGATTGGCGCACGCTATGTATTGGTCTAGCGCATGCTAAGGTGTATTAGTAGCGCACGCTAACTGGTGGGTGCGGGGCAGTCCAGAAGCTACTGTACTGGGGATGCAGGATTCGTTAGCGCGCGCTAAGGCTTGATGATTAGCACATGCTAACTGTGTGATTGTGTATAACGTGCTTCGATAGCACACGCTAATCTTAGATGATTAGCGCAGCTAAGCTATCCAGTATATATACTGGACAGCAGTCGTGAATTCTCATTTTCACTTCTTTCTTCTTCTTTCCGCGGATTTGAGAACAGGGCGACTAGGGTTTGGAATTCTGGCCGATTTTTACACCATCCAAGGTGTTTTGGAGGTCTCTAGGTGATTGTAACATCATCTAATAAATTGTTCTTCGTCGGATCGAGGTAATTCCTTGATTTTTCTTCGAGTTAACTTTTTGGAGATTTGTTTTTTTATATCAATCCTAGTCTGATTTAGATGAATCGATTGGGGTGGTATGTTGTTATTAATCATATTCTATGGATTGTATATGTAACACCCCCAATCCACTCAGGGATATTACACGCCGTAGACCCTTTCCTCAAGGATCTACCAGGGTGGTAGCTAAAATCAAACATCTCAACATCGCCTTTAAGGCTAAAACGACTCAATAGACCGATTTGGTCTTTCAATCAATATATACAACTCAATCACAATACGTGCCCACGCAGGGGTCAAAATACAACATACTCCCATACAACGGGGGAAATACTGCAGCGGAAATAAAGTATAGACAAACCAATACGACATTGTATGGATCTTCATGTGATTAGTATCGATCATCTCTCATCATCCTTCATGCCGACCCTGTGTTATGCTTCCCAAAACCTGAATGCAATACAAACATCCACCCCCCGATTACTCGGGGGCTAGCAAAATCCCACTATTTTGCTAGTGCAAGTACATAATCATACGAAATATAACAAACAAATAGAAATCACGAATCGGGTACGACAATTAACTACCAAAGCCTTCCCGTGAGGTTTTAATAATTAGAAAGCAATCAATGAAGTGTTTGAAAATAAATTCCTCATCTCGGGGATTTTAAAAGTAGAAACCTTGTTGGACCTCAAGTCCTTAGTTGAAAAATAACCATTTCAAAATGAATGGGTCTCGACCCAAAATTCACTTTCTGTAAAACAACCTTTACAAAACCGTCGGGATTCCATCCCAACTCATCAAATCACAGTACACGAGAAATATAACAAGGTCCGTTTTCCAACATCAAAACCCCATAATTAAAGGACTAAACACATACGACAAAATACTCTAGTGCTATCCTAGTCAAGTAGGCCAAATGAACAACTTACCTCTTACACACTCAGTCAATGCATACAATCATGAAATCACCGTTCAAAAACACTCGTTTCCGGAAATGCCATAATCCAAAACACATTTGTAAACATGCACCACAATTAACCGTCGATCCACCCCTCTGTGGACCCCTACTGAGACCCCGTTGGATCTAACCCGTAGTGGTTAAAAGCAAAGCTCGTCGATCCACCCCTCCATGGACCCCTACCGAGACCCCGTCGGATATAACCCGTAGTGAGCATACACACACACACACGTTACTCATGCAATACTAAAATGCTAAGAATGTAAGCTCATTAAGAATACTTAGTAGAGATAGCCACTTACCCGACACCGTTATCATATTCATCACAATACCTCCATCATGAACAATCAATCACAACACAACAACACAATTAACACGGAATACACGATTCCACAACATTAAATAAGTAGGGATATCATTAAAGCCCTCGACGTTCAAAATAATCAAATCAAAATCAACTCACACGAATCATATTCACGAGGGTAAACCAACCATCGTAAATTCAACATGTAAACTTTATTTGTAGGACACAAATCGCATAAGCAAGTACTTGCCTCGAAACCACGATTGAAATGAGACGATGAACGAGATGCGGAGAATCGATCGAAGTGAGGAGACCCGAACCGTCTACGAACCAGCCAACTCCTCCGAACGACAACTCACAACAATAAACTACGAACGACAACCATAACAATGAAAATAAATTCCAAAGTACGACCCAAAGCCGCCAAATTAAAAGAACAAACGACGGAAGTTCAAGGGTTTCCCCCAAAACGGCTAAGAACGCAAACCGGACCGAGGAAACATGAAAACGAAATTCGAAACCGAAATAAGGATATACAATCCATAGGGTATGTTTAAGAACATCATTTAACAACAATCGGTTTATCAAAATCGGATGAAAAACGAAATCAAGAACAATACCCCCAAAAAGTCAACTTGAAGGAAAATCAAGAAATTACCTTGATCCGGTGAAGAATAATGTATTTGATGATGTTAATATAACCTAAAGACCTCCAAAACACTTTTGGATTGAGCAAAATTGGCCAAGATCGCGATCCCTAGTCGCCCTTGACTCAACCCCACGGAGAGGGGGAGAAATGAAGTGGAAATGATATTTCACAACTATTGTCCAGTTTATATACACTGGACAGCTTAGCGTGCGCTAATATTCAAGATTAGCGTGCGCTATCGAGGCACCAAAATAAAAATTCTCGACCAAAAATACACTGTTAGCATGCGCTAACCACAAGTGTTAGTGTGCGCTAACGAGACCTTCAGACCCAATCCAGTAGCTCCTGGACTGACCCTGAACTACCAGGTAGCATGCACTATCCTCACCTTAGCGTGCGCTACTAATGCACCCTAGCGCGCGCTATATTACTAAATAGCGTGCGCTGATCAACATTCTAACCCAGTCCACTAGCCTCTGGACTGTTTCTGCACATCCAGTTAGCGTGCGCTACCACACCCGTAGCGTGCGCTAACCACTGCGCCTTAGCGCGCGCTAACAGGCCTGAATCCAACTACTGACCTCAGACACTGTTGTTCGATAGCGTGCGCTATGGAGATCCCTTAGCGTGCGCTAATGCACCCAGAACTACAGCAGTAGTGTTCTCAAAGATGGTTACAACAACGGACTCCTCCGATCGTAATACCAAGTTCAAGATATGCACGGAAAGCTCCAGAAAAAGATCATACTAAGAGCTTGAGCTCTAATCAAACTCACACGCGACCATGAAAAGGGTCGAGACAACAAATACAAATGCGGATACCCACAACTTTGGGAAATTACAAAATGGCCCAAAATGCCCGAAAATCAAGATACGTGATTGAATAACCAAACCAAAGTTCACAACACATCTAACAATGTTAAATGAACTTACGAGGAACCCGAAACAACAGTTTCGAACGAGATTCGCAAGAACCAAACTCAAGCGCGGAAACGTCGCTTAAGAACACGGAACTCAACAAAACGACACCGAAATGAACTCGGATGTCAAAAAGTGCAGAATTAATCATTCTCATAATGACGAAACGGCCACAAGCGAGTCGTCAAAACATACTCCCGCCAAAAAAAAAAAGAAAATTACCGGAAATCAAAATTGCGGAAGACGATCGAACAACAGTGATCGAACACCAACGATTGAAAAACAATGATCGAGCAACAACGATCGAACAACAATGACCGAACAATGATGATCAAACAACAATGATCGAATGACAATGGTCGAACAATGACTCCGAAGTTCACACTTCAACTCAAGACATTAAAAGAGCTGGTAGAAACTAAAAGATGTTACTTTCGAACAAGGTTCACAAAATCGAATCGAACTCGGAAAAGTCACAACGATAACCAGATCGATCCAAAACAAGATCACGGCTCATTCGAACGATAAAAAACCGAAACACAGAACAAGTTCAGAAAGTATTAACGAACATGAGCGAGTCGTTAGATTTGAGAAAGAGAAAATGCAGAAGTTAAAAAAAATAATACGGGTATTACATTCGACGTCTTCCAAAAGAAGTGTCGTCCCCGAAACTCACAATAACGGAAGCAAGGTAACAATACAACAAGCAATCGACACATCACGAAACAATAACAGATGCACACAGTCATACAAACCGAAGCTCTAACAGCTCGCACATGTGCGACAACCCACAAATCACCACGAGGCGACAACATTCAATAACAACATCACACCTCTCACAAAGGGCTAACGCAACAAATGTGTGGCGAACGACTCAGCGCTCACACCACCCACTCAATCACAACTCAGAGGGCCAACACCCTAACGACAATGCTAACGTCACACACACATTCCCCGACCGTAACAGGAAATGATAGGTTTTAAAAACGAAAAAACCACCTTTTGAAAATATTTCGGAAACATCAGTTGATCTTGAGTATCATATATATCGATAAAAATTAGTACAAACATCGTCATCGAGACTTTGAAAAACCATCTTGCGTTTAATAAAAAAAATTGAGGACACCTTTCTTTAAATTAAAAGTTTCAGAAATATTCGACCTTCGGGTCTAAGCAAATGCGTTTCTAAATTACTGAGAATATCTCAAAATATTTTGGTCTTCAGAGTGGAATAATTTTGAAACATAGTGTGGCACTAGTAGGCACCTTGAAGCTACCACGAGAAACTAATCCATTTTAAAAGTACGTCTCGAGATTTATTTTCTAAGATAATCAAGATTTTTTCAGAAATCCAATAGGCCAGAATGCCTAAAATTCACACGTATAGACATTCGCTTAAACACATCATAGCACACGCATCAAATCGTTCAAAATCAAGATAATACATGTCTTTTACCGGAAAACAAACAGTAAAATATCACGGTCAAAAACCGCCTAGGATCGGGGCGAAACCACTAACCCCATTTGAGGCCTCTAGGGACCCTCCCGTACTGGCTAGCGAAACGACTCGTGAATCCGGAGTGAAGTCACGAATTCCCCTGAGGTCTCGGCAGACCCTCCCGAATTGAGCAAATCGAACACATATAAGCACAAAGGTTTCACAAGAATACTTGCAAAACGAGCAAATCAATTTGAAAATTATTAGCAGCGACAACACTCAGCATATAAACAAAATATGGGAGTCGAATAAACACATATCACGAGACCAAGAGTCTACATAAAGATTCCATCACTTAACAAATAATCATACAAGTAGCTCATGTCACACGAGGCACAACACAAATAAGGGAGACTTACATCCACAGGTCGCATGAAGATGATGATCGCCCCACGATACTAATCACGACCAACAAACTCAGACGACGCGTTGCGACACTATTCAGTCAGACAAAATTTGACGAGACAAAACTCAACAGACACCACTTGACCCGACAGCTTAGGTTTCCACAACCTAAGCTCCGATACCATTTATGTAACACCCCAATCCACTCAGGGATATTACACGCCGTAGACCCTTTCCTCAAGGATCTACCAGGCTGGTAACTAAAATCAAACATCTCAACATCGACCGATTTGGTCTTTCAATCAATACATACAACTCAATCACAATACGTGCCCACGCAGGGGTCAAAATACAACATATTCCCATACAACGGGGAAATACTGCAGCGGAAATAAAGTACAGCCAAACCAATACGACATCGTATGGATCTTCATGTGATTAGTATCGATAATCTCTCACCATCCTTCATGCCGACCCTTTGTTATGCTCCCCAAAACCTGAATGCAATACAGAAATCCACCCCCCGATTACTCGGGGGTTTGCAAAATCCCACTATTTTGCTAGTGCAAGTACCTAATGAAATGTAACAAACAAATAGAAATCACGAATCGGGTACGATAATTTACTACCAAAGCCTTCCCGAGAGGTTTTAATAATTAGAAAGCAATCAATGAAGTGTTTGAAAATAAAAGCCTCATCTCAGGGATTTTAAAAGTAGAAACCTTGTTGGACCTCAAGTCCTTAGTTGAAAAATAACCATTTCAAAATGAATGGGTCTCGGCCCAAAAGTCACTTTCCGTAAAACGACCTTTACAAAACCGTCGGGATTCCATCCCAAAACTCATCAAATCAAAGTACGCGAGAACAATAACAAGGTCCATTTCCTAACATCAAAACCCCACAATTAAAGGACTAAACACATACGACAAAATACTCTAGTGCCATCCTAGCCAAGTAGGCCAAATGAACAACTTACCTCTTACACACTTAGTCAATGCATGCAATCATGAAATCACCGTTCAAAAACACTCGTTTCCGGAGACACCATAATCCAAAACACATTTGTAAAAATGCACCACAATTAACTGTCGATCCACCCCTCCGTGGACCCCTACCGAGACCCCGTCGGATCTAACCCGTAGTGGTTAAAAACAAAGCTCGTCGATCCACCCCTCCGTGGACTCCTACCAAGACCCCAAGGGACCTAACCCGTAGTGAGCATACACACACACGTTACTCATGTAATACTAATATGCTAAGAATGTAAGCTCATTAAGAATACTTACTAGAGATGACCACTTACCCGACACCGTTATCATACTCATCACAATACCTCCATCATGAACAATCAATCACAACACAACAACATAATTAACATGGAATACACGATTCCACAACATTAAACAAGCAGGGATATCATTAAAGCCCTCAACGTTCAAAATAATCAAATCAAAATCAACTCACACGAATTCTATTCACGAGGGTAAACCAACCATCGTAAATCCAACATGTAAACTTTATTTGTAGGACACAAATCGCATAAGAAGGTACTTGCCTCGAAACCACGATCGAAACGAGACGATGAATGAGATACGGGGAATCGATTGAAGTGAGGAGACCCAAACCGTCTACGAACCCGCTGATTCCGCCGAATGACAACTCGCGACAATAAACTACGAACGACAACCACAACAATGAAAATAAATTCCAAAGTATGACCTAAAGCCGCCGAATTAAAAGAACAAATGACGGAAGTTCAAGGGTTTCCCCCAAAATAGCCAAGAATGCAAACCGGCCCGAGGAAACACGAAAATAAAGTTCCAAACCGAAATATGGATATACAATCCATAGGGTATGTTTAACAACATCATTTAACAACAATCGGTTTATCAAAATCGGATGAAAAACGAAATCAAGAACAAAACCCCCAAAAAGTCAACTTGAAAAAAGAAATTACCTTGATCCGGTGAAGAATAATGGATTTGATGATGTTAAGATCACCTAAAGACCTCCAAAACACTTTTAGATTGAGCAAAATCGGCCAAGATCGCGATCCCTAGTCGCCCTTGACTCAACCCGCGGAGAGGGGGAGAAATGAAGTGGAAATGATATTTCACGACTGCTGTACAGTTTATATACACTAGACAGCTTAGTGTGCGCTAATTTTTAAGATTAGTGTGCGCTATCGAGGCACCAAAACAAAAATTCCCGACCAAAAATACACTGTTAGCGTGCGCTAACGAGACCTTCAGACCCAGTCCAGTAGCTCCTGGACTGCCCCTGAACTACCAGGTAGCGTGCGCTATCCTCACCCTAGCGTGCACTACTAATGCACCCTAGCGTGCGTTATATTACTAAATAGCGTGCGCTGATCAACGTTCTAACCCAGTCCAGTAGCCTTTGGACTGTTTCTGCACCTCCAGTTAGCGTGCGCTACCACACCCGTGGCGTGCGCTAACCACTGCGCCTTAGCGCGCGCTAACCACCTGCCCTTAGCGTGCGCTAACAGGACAGAATCCAACTATTGACTTCAGACCTTGTTGTTCGATAGCGTGCGCTAAGTAGATCCCTTAGCATGCGCTAATGTACCCAGAACTACAGCAGTAGTGTTCTCAAAGTTGGTTACAACAACGGACTCCTCCGATCGAAATACCAAGTTCAAGATACGCACGGAAAGCTCCAGAATAAGATCATACTAAGAGCTTGAGCTCTAATCAAAACTCACACGCGACCATGAAAAGGGTCGAGACAACAAATACAAATGCGGATACCCATGACTTTCGGAAATTACAAAATAGCCCAAAATGCTCGAAAATCAAGATACATGATCGAATAACCAAACTGAAGTTCACAACACATCTAACAACGTTAAATGAACTTACGAGGAACCTAAAATAACATTTTCGAACGAGATTCGCAAGAATCGAACTCAAGCGCGGAAAGGTCGCTTAAGAACACAAAACTCAACAAAACGACACCGAAATGAACTCGGATGTCAAAAAGTGCAGAATTAAACATTCTCAGAATGACGAAATGGCAACAAACGAGTCATCAAAACATACTCCCGCCAAAAAAAGAAAATTACCAGAAATCAAAATTGCAAATATTACAGTATATCCATATTTCGAGTTGGTCTAACTCGATTATATATTTTAGTGTTCTAGGGGAATAATGAATATTTAATGTTTGATTAAATGTTCCAATGAGTTTTCCTCAATAGTTGGCGTGATTTCAGTTGTCGTTGGACTTGAACCTAGTTGTGATCGTGTTTTCGTTTTGTTTTGTGGAAGTTGTAGGTAATTGGAGTTTCCAGTGGAGCCGTGTTCGTTGGAGTGATCGGTATCGGTTATTGAGGCAAGTATCTTGTTATACAACTTGTGTCTTGTGATTAGAAATCGTGTGTTGTGTTTTGATGATTGGTTTACCTTTGAGAACGTTGTTCGCGTGAATTGGTTATGTGTTACCCGTTATAAAGGACTGGTGATGACTATGTTATTTGGGTATATGTATTGTGTGTTGCATTTTGTGCGCATGATTGTGATAATCGTGTTGGCTTGGTTGTACACATGGTTGTGCAATGTATCGTGTATTTATCATGAGTTATGTTGGTTGTGTGTCTTTGATAATGATGATTTGCGTGTTGAGATTGTGTTGTGTGCGCGTGATGCGTGATTTTGTGGTGATCAATGTGATTGATTTGCCGTGTATGGACTTGGTGAAATGTGAATGTAACTGTGAAGATATGTATTGTGATGCTAAGTTCACCCGTGTGGGTTCGACGGGGCCTACGAGGATCAGGGCAGTTGATCCTGGGATCGGAACTTAGTATGTAGTGCTGAGGTTCAGTTGTGCGGGTCTGACGAGGCCTACGATGACACATGAGTCGATCATGGGGTCAGAGCACAGTACGTCCAACCATGTGGGTTCGACGGGGCCTATGGTGACTCGTGACAAGAGATCACGGGGTCGGGACTGGATGTTGTGATTTTTTTGTTTGGCATAGTCCGTACGGGTTGATGAACCTACAGAGCCACATGACAAGGGATCACGAGTGTTATATTTGTTGTGTTTGATATGTGAAAAGAGTTCACGGCGTTGTGATAGTTTTGTTTGGCATAGTCCGTGCGGGTTGATGAACCTACGGAGCCACGTGACAAGGGATCACGAGTGTTATGTTTGTTAGGTTTGATACGTGATAAGAGTTCACGGTGTTATGATTATTGTGTTTGGCATAGTCCGTGCGAGTTGATGAACCTACGGAGCCACGTGACAAAGGATCACGAGTGTTATGAGTGTTGCATGTGGTATATGTGACAAGAGTTCACAAGCGTCTTGATTGATCATTGAACATGTTTTAATGTAAAGGATTTTGATAAACTTAGGGCATGAGTTCCTAAAGGATTTTGACAAACTTAGGACATGAGTTCCTAAAGGATTTTGACAAACTTAGGACATGAGTTCTTAAAAGATTTCGAAAAATTATGACATGAGTTCCTAAAGGATTTTGACAAACTTAGGACATGAGTTCCTAAAGGCTTTCGACAAACTTAGGACATGAGTTCCTAAAGGATTTTGACAAACTTAGGACATGAGTTCTTAAAGGATGTCGACAAATTTGGACATGAGTTCCTAAAGGATTTTGACAAACTTAAGACATGAGTTCCTAAAGGTTTTTGACAAACTTAGGACATGAGTTCCTAAAGGATTTTGATAAACTTAGGACTTGAGTTCCTAAAGGATTTGCGCTTTCTAAAATTCCCAAGGCGACAGTACATTTTATAAAGATTCCACTTGTGTTGGTCTCTATATTATTAAAAACTTCTAGGGAATACGTGATTGGTTGATTTGCGATTGGTAGAGTGTGATTGCCTAATTTATAATTTGTAATTGCTTGTTACATTTTGTATAGTTTGATACTTACACTAGTAAAACAGTGGAGTTTTGCTAACACCCGAGAAATCGGGGGGTGGATATCTATTTTGTGTCCAGGTTCATGCAGGCGCGTGGGAGCAGTCACAGGATCGGCACAAAAGATGATGGTCTGCATTACTAATCAAGAGATATGGGATTCTATCGGTTATTGTTGTGTCGTATTATTTTTCAGTCTTCCGCTGTGTTGTATCGTTTTGTATTTTGGACCCCTGTGTGGGTATGAGTTGTAAACAAATTATTACAGTTTGATTTTGTTGTGGGACCTTATCGGTCTGTGTCTTTATGCTGTTTGATCCCGGACGGTCAAACATTTGGTCGTATGATTGTGTTCAACCGGGTGAATCCTCGAGTGTGGGGCCCACGACGTGTAATATTCCCGGTTGATTTCTGGGGGTGTTACAAATAGTCTGTAAAAATGTTGTGCATGTGTTCTGGTAATGTCCTTGTTGATGACATCGAGAACACATGCGCCCGTGTATTTTATGATATCCAGGCGGAATCCTCTTTGAACATGGTCGGCCAGCTTGTTTAGGATTAGTGGGTGTTCCAACAACCCTTAAGGCAACGTCGGAAGGGACAAACCATTCATCTTTATCTGGGATTGGCATCACCTCGGCTGCAAAAATTTGATGCCACATCTGAGTAGTGTAATAAGCATGCACAAATGTCGATGGGGATTGTCTCGCATAATTGTAAACAGGCACACAAAACTGAGCATGTAAGAGTCGTATAATAAGTAAGATGGGTACGCACACATTATATTCGTGACATGGGTGCCAACTTCAACGTTAAGTCAGATACGCCATACAATATATTCGTAACGTGGGTGGCAACTTCAAAGTTAGGGCAGATACGCAAAAAGGGTATTCGTAACGTGTGTGCCAACTTCAATGTTAATACAGGAACAAAAAACATATATTCTTTACCACGTGCCATCTCAACAATACGCAACGTACGAATATCGTAACTTCTTACCAAAGGAGTGCAACAAATGAAATTCACCTTAGTGCTGTTGTGGCATGAGAACATGATAAGATCAAGATCAAACACGTGACACGAGCACTCCCAGGAAGGAATATCAACAATATGAGTCTTGGTTCCAGAAATGACCTTAAATTTTGTATCAGTTATGGGATCAACCTTCATGTATCGACCAGCTCAATAGCAATCTCTAGTCTTTGGATTGCATAATCTGATAACTCATGAGCTTTAGAATCAGCTATGGTACGACGCTTATGAAACCAATCCTGATAGATGTTACGGCAATACTCTATCAAAGCACATACCGGCAATGTTCTAGCCCATTTTATCCGAGCATTCAAATTTTCAACAGCGTTGGAGGTTCCCATACCATATCGCCGTACAGGGCATTTACAAATTGCCCATTTAATAGGTTCAATTTTCATAAGCCTTTCGTATGCCCAAGGAGCGGACTGTTCCAAATTTTGCATGTGCTTCTCAAAGTCCCGACTCTTGTAAGCAGTTGCAGCAGCCTTGAAAATGTCAGTCACGAATGCACCAAAACCCCACTTCGCCAAGTTGCGTTGAATATGAAATGAACACAACCCGTGACGAACCCATGGATATACCAAATCCACTGCATTCTTTATATTCAAATGTTGATCAGACACAATCAACAAGTTATCTGGACATCCAAATGTCCTTCGAACTTGTTGGAGAAACCAAGTCCATGATAAATCGTTCTCTTTGTCCCCAATCCCAAAAGCTAAAGGGACTATCTGCTCATTACCATCCTTTATTGCTGCAATAAACATAATGCCCTTGTACTTTCCTCTCAAATGGGTGCCATCAATCACAATCACTGGCCGACATGCACAAAATGCTCTTACACATGCATGAAGAGCAAAGTAAACGAATTGAAAAGAACCATCATCGCATGTCTGTAAAATCACAATCGATCTGAGATTTAAATTCTGTAGCATGTACAAGTATTTGGGTAGTAACTGAAAATAAAATAAGTTCATCAAAACGGGCACGCTAGGGACGAAATGTACGATATAATAAATTCGTACTAGTATGGCAATACAAATTGCGTATGTTCGTACTGCAAACCAGTAAGAACTACATCAATTCGTACTGTGCGTTCCAACGTACAAGCATCTAATGTATATCAAATAGGAGGGGGAAAATACCTGAAAAGATTTGTTCGCATCACCGTAAGACTGATTTAGTGCATGGTGCTTCCCGGCCAAAGCAGTACGGTATTTCACATTAACGCCATGATCCCTTAATAACTTTGCCTGCATATCACAAGGCCTAAGAAAATAACCATCCTCCGTCAAATTGTCAAGAAATTCAGCAGCTAACACTTTAGAAGAAATCTTCGGACGAGGATGATATCTCAAATCCATCTCACAAGTGTGATCTCTCCACTGCTTGATTTTCCACGCTTTACCCATTGATGATGCTCGCATGACGAACTTGCATCTTTCACAAAATTTGCATACCAGATGATATCTAGTGGTACTTGACCGCACAGTAATTGTCTCCACATGATTTTCCATATGGTAAAACCCAACAGTTGTAGTCATGATCAACTTGTCAGGAAATGTGCCGCCCATAACAAGTTCATTTGTAACAGGCTCAGACGGGATAACTACATCTTCGCATGGAAGAGTAGCTTGATGCGCACCACCAAGAATCATCCAATGACGGCCATGTTTGTGATTTTCCTCATTGTTTACTTCATTAGATTCATTAAGTAAATCTAACGAGGGCACAGTATGAAGATCTCTACTACAACCATCAACATTGTGATCATTTATGTCCATTGCTTCATCATCATTACTATCATACATGTCATCACAATCATTTGATAATTCTGGATCATCATCAACAACAACCATCTGTTTATTGTTTTGATCATTCAAAATCTGATTCTTCCGAGGAGCGACTCGATTACTCCTACTACGTGAACATTCATTGATTCTACGACAAATTGTCACATATACAATAGGTACTTCCAATAAATCCATCATACAAGACCACTCAAACTCATCTATAATCTTCATTCTCATAGTCTCACCTGCAGGCGACATAACTAAAGCATCTACATCAAATATGTACTGCTTTTATCTTTATTCAATCGCAAGCTTACTCAAAAACTGGTCAAATGTTATACGCACAGGCGGAATAGGAATGTACTCTTTTCTGCCTCTCTCATATATATTTTCGTTCCATTCTCCTCCATGCGCAACAATTAAACAAGATGAGCTCATCTACATGAAATAAGTAACGAATGATCAGCTCTGTATGTAATAGTAATGAACGTAACGAAAAAAAAATATCGTATCCACTTACTGCTACCTCGTGTACAATATTCCAACACGGTAAATAAGGTACGAAATTGTGATCTCTTACTGCGCTACCACATGACAAACAGTGTCGTGCTGAGGTAAAATAACACATGGTAACGCAGTTACGACACATCAACACAAAAGGTAAACAACACATGGTAACGAGACCGTACGAAATACATACGTCGTAACGACTGTAAATTCGTAACCATGTACAAGTGAGAGATAAACTAAACTAAATTCGTATCCACTTACTGCTACCTCGTGTACAATATTCCAACACGGTAAATAAGATACGAAATTGTGCTCTTACTGCGTTACCACATGACAAACAGTGTCGTTCTGAGGTAAAATAACACATGGTAACGCAGTTACGACATAGTAACACAAAAGGTAAACAACACATGATAACGAGACGGTACGAAATACATACGTCGTAACGACTGTAAATTCGTAACCATGTACAAGTGAGAGATAAACTAAACTAAATTTACTAACAGTTGACAAGCAACAATCAATCCTCCCTTCCACGAAAAAATAAAAGAAAATATACAACTGGAATACAATAAAAAACTACAGCGATAGAGAACCACTAAAAATCAAACTCGTATGTCCACGTCGCCGCCGCTGGATGTGTGTCGCCAACTGCCCCGATAAAATAAAAAAGCTGGGAGATGGCAGAGCTGGAAAAGCTGGGAGATGGAAGCGGTGATGAGCTCGGAGATGGAAGGAAAAAAGAAGTAATTTACTGAAAAGGGATCTCAAAAAGTGAATGAGATATCGGGAAGAGACAAGGGAAATTGGAGAGAGAATGAATCTGAAAAGTGAATGAGAGAGAAAAATATGATGAAATAGAAAAGGGAAGGATGTTTGGATTTACTGAAAAGTAAGAGTATATTGGTCCGAAATTGTCCTTTTTGCTAAAATTTGTACAAACTAAGTCTCATGACAAACATTGTTGACAATGACAAAGTGGCTAAAGGAATAAATTTCCTCTATATTTAACCTTTTTAATGAAAAATACGATACTATTACCTCTAACTACCTTGTATAATCCATTTCAATAGATGTACAACTATTTATTTAAAAAATTATGCATTTATAGTAATTTGTTAAAATATACAACCCTTTTTAAATAATATATTTTTGCTTATTTTTTGGTCTAATAAATTACTATTCCTATTTATATTAAAAGTATATTAATCTGAAAGTATATTTATATATTAATTAAATATTATTGCTTTATTTGAACAAATAAAATATTATTCTATTGGAACAATCAACTTTTAACAATATTACTCTTCAGCTCAGACGGAGGGAGTACAAGACTAAGCAACATACAGATGTTCAGAATTACCTTCACAAAAGCACATGTCTGCAGAATGGCAGTGATTGAACGGCAAATAAAGAAAGAACAAAATATTTGCAAGGAGACAAACAATAGAACATAAACAAAAAGATAAAACACGTTTACACAAACGCATCCCCCTAACCCAACCTTCCCCAACTCTAATCCTAAGATAAGTTATGACTTCAGAGAGGGTCTTATCTATTTCCATGTCTTTTCGCGAGTCTTATCTATTTCCATGTCTTTTCGCAGTCGCAACACCTTCAAAGAGGCACTAGTAACTTCATGCTCAAATCACAGGCATGTAAGCAACTTAGGCGAAAGAGTACAACAATCGTCTCTACAAGAAATAATCGGGTGTCCTTCGGGTGACATCAGGTTCTCCTCTCCTCGGAGCTGGCTCAAACTGCAGTTATTTAAGGCACAACGTAAATCGCATCATAAGCAACATTAATATAAACAAGAGAGCATAATCTTGCATAATTAGGGGGCCGAGGGCGAGGGAGAGGGAGGGAGACCTGGATAAACGTATGCTCTCTGCAATCGTCAACTTCCAAAATGGACGCCATATTTCCGCATCGATAACAATAATTTGGGGCACTAAAAATAGTGACAACCTTTTGTTCCTGTGGTAGAGGCCAAAATCAAAAATGATTTTTCTACATAGACAAAAAATAATGAATTTGGTTAATTACATGAGCCCAGTTATATCCTTCCATAACCAGCTGATGAGCTCTAGCAATTAGTTTTAGATTGTTAGTGTGGTTAAATTGCTCTGATATGTCCTGGAAAATAAGGAGACGAAGAAAAAAATATTAAAAATAGTTGAAACGAAGAATAAAGGTGATAAAAACTAGAACCTATTAGCGACTAGATGAGTACCTGACCAAAAGTGTATCCAGCACCACGGGGCGATATACCCCAACCACACCGGTCATCAGGATCGGACCACAACAGATCACACATTGGACCTTCATGTGGAACTTCTTGAACACGATCAAAGTTTCTTATATTATCAAGGGTTTCAACAGACGGGGACAATCCACCATGCAGACAGAATATTTCTGATTCAACCTACACAAAGATCATTCAATTTCTTTCCCAAAACAACTGGAAAGGCTACTATCAATAATCAAAATTTTCTTCCATTCACTCAACAGGCAACAAGAAAGAAATTTCTACTCACCAATGCAGTAAGAGGGAAATAGTCAAACAGATCGGTGAATATCTTCCAAACATTGGCATTTCCATATCTATAATCAAAGTGGGAATATAGAGCATTAAATATTAATATTGGTTGAGAAAGAATCACATATTAGTCCAAAAGTGCAATGCAAGTAAAAGCTAATACGCTTGGGTGCCGAAAGCCTTATGATCTCATAGATAAACTTCTCATCTAAGCATATATACTTGCAAGCTATGCATCCCTTACAAACATTCATATACAAAATATAATTAAATCCACCTCTACAACTACCTGAAATAAAACCTCTATTTAGCAGACGCAGAATAGAAATACAGATAAAAATAGATCGTAAGGAGTCTTTACCAAATACCACTGTTTTAAATAGCGCGCTATAGTGCTACACAGACCTTCAGTGCGTCGTAGCGCGGCCCAGATAGCGTTTTGCACAAATAGCGTGGCTTATTTGCTCATATAGCGCGCTATTTACGCTATAACGTACACTATTATGCTATTAGGCAAAACTTGCACTATTATAACATAATTTTTTAAGGCAAATAGTCTTTTGATAATCCGCTCAAACAAATTAGTTAATCTTCACATTGATCGGCTTAAACAAAGAAAAACATCCACATGCCAAAAAAATAGAAATGAAACCCTAGGAGAAGGCTGGCACACACGTAGAAGGTTTGAGACTGAGATGTGCGACTTTTTGTGCGTCTCTGAACTCAAAGAGTTGCGCCTCTCTTGGTATTGCACATTAATTACTAGGATAAGTATATTTTTATTTCTTTATGGTTTTATGATTAATTATCTTGTTGATTTACCAATATAAGTATCTTTTTATTTTTTAAAAACTAATAATATAATTGACATGTTCAAATAGCTTACGCTATGCACTAAGCTATTTACACTGCGCAATGACGGAACAAAAATATTATACATGTAAAAAGTGCTATTTAAAACACTTCCAAATACCAACACTACTGTCGTTATGAACCCACCATCTGGTTAAAAATCATATGAAAAATATAAAACTTTTTTTAATCAGGAAAACCCCACCCACAAGAAGAATATTAGGTTAGCCTTATTTATTCAGCATAGTCTTTCCACTATTTTCCAGAAAAGAGAACACAAGCATAAATGTTAAACCAACTTGGGAACGAACAAATAAAAAAAAAAAAAAACTCACTTCCTCAGGCATTCATCGTAAAAACCGTATACTTGAGTGATCTGCAAGAGAAAATACATTCAGCAACCAGGAGCACTTACACAACTAACAAACTTCTCCATAATAGTAGAATAAAGACTTTTCAGTACCTTAAATCAATAAGTTCCTAAAGCAAGGTGAGAAAAAAAAGACCAAAAAAAAAAAAAAAAAAGATTACGGCATATAAAAGCCAAAAAAAAAAAAGAAAAATCCTTATGTGATGTGTAGAATTCAGGCTTAAGCATAACAGACCTGGATCTGTAACATATATATATATATATATATATATATATATATATAGGAAATAGATCATATGAAAACTAATTACCTTGTGAAATCTAGAAACTTTTGTAGGCCATTGATATTAGTGATCCAACGGATGTAGATGAGTAGAATTATATGCATTTATGTATTTTTTTTATTGCATTATTTGTTGCATATACTAGCGACCAGCTTGATGCAACAAATAATAATAAATATGCAATGAAATTAATAATGCAATTGGTTTCAAGATTTCACCATCAAGTGTGTTTCCACCATAGTCAATCCCTATATATATATAAGTTCTGCGGTCTCAATTTTTGTGCCAAGAGCCACATGCAGTTTTTATAACAATTTTAAGCAGCAATGACCATAATCAAGGTTATGGTAACTTTGCGGGATATAACAACGCTATTGCTCTGGAGCCTAGACGTAGCTAATCAAAATGGGGGCACATGCACATAATGGGAAAAAATACAAACTACAACATTAAAACCATACATAAAGCATTCAATACGTTACTTTTCTAGCACAAATGAGGCTGGCAATGTCATTAAATCATCCATACAGTATCAAAAAATGAGCAAAGCAACAACAATTTCCTTCCTAGTTCAGATTTTAAAGAGAGGAATAAGAATAAATACAATAAAGTAAAATAAAACACCTGTCTGCTTTCATGGTTTCCTCTAAGAATTGTGATCCGTTGAGAATAGCGCACTTTCAGAGCCACTAAAAGCTACAGAAAGATAATCCCGTAAGCATATCCAATATGTTAGTTTCAACAGAATCAAGCAAGGAGCAGCACACAGAAAGCATGTATCATGACCCCAATCCAACCACCCCCGCCCCCGCCCCGAAAATCCAATAAAAGGGGAAGGAACAAAAGGAAAACAGAGATGACATTCACAAGCATGACTTTGTTAAATAAATTAACATCAAAATGTCATTTGGCTTGTGCTTACAGTGACAGTTTCAACCGAGTAATACCCACGATCAACATAATCCCCCATAAATAGGTAGTTGGTGTCAGGACACTGTCAGTAATAAAACGAAACTATATTAGTAACTGGTGCATCAAACCATACATATTTTACCAGGAACATTGAAACAAAAAAAGCGTTTTAACCAGCACTGAAAATACCGAAAGTGGTCGGGATCTTAGTTATCTATCACAAAAAACGTAAATCAAACCAACAAGCCTGGCAGAGATGCAAGAAAAAATTTGACAGAATCTTGGCCTCATTATTATTTTTTAACTATAGTAATTTCGCAGGCAACTGTGATACCTTCCCTCCAATACAGAAAAGTTCAGCAAGGTCATGAAACTGGCCATGAATATCACCACAGATAGTCACGGGGCATTTTACCGGCTGCATAGAGCATCAAAGAAATCAATATAGCATCTTAAATTTCATGATGTACATGTTGATTTACAATATCAATCACGTACGGTGACATGACTATAGCAATTATCTTGACCCACCACCATCTCCTAATATTTTCAGTGTAACTGGAAAAATCCTATGAAGGTTGCAACCGGAAGGGCATCCAGCATAAAACTTTGCCACTTTGTTTTTTACATGAATTTCATGATGTACGTGTTGATTTACAATATCAATCATGTAAGGTGACATGACTATAGCAATTATCACGACCCCATCACCATCTCCTAATATTTTCAGTGTAACTGGAAAAACCCTATGAAGGTTGCAACCGAAAGGGCATCCAGCATAAAACTTTGCCACTTTGTTTTTTACATGAATTATAAGTGTTTACTAATTTTAGACAATTAATTGGCACTATAGTCTTCATGTCACCGACCCCAGTATAGTTGGAATGCAGGTCCAGTTAATGATGAACTTGAAAGAATCCAAATGAATATTCTTGAGACAATGATCCATAATTTTTTTTAAGCGTATGAAACAATTTAGATACAGGGAACTTAGATAGATACTACTTTCACTAACTGGTAAAATGTTTAAGAATTTAAAGGCTACAAATGACAATACAAAAACAATAGAAAAAAAATCAAATTTGCAATCAGCTGCTATAACCACCCAATAATTTACAACAGGCAATTTGATCCTAAAGTTTCAAAATCATAGCCTAATCCTACAAATCCATATGGGATCAAATAATCCATAATAATGGGGTTTTTATCCTAATTATTCTCCCAATCCATCAGCATTAGCTTTTTTCGTGTATTAGTTGCATATAATAAGTTACTATCTCACCTTTCAAATATCCCAATCACCATATAGCCATGAGTGAGTCAAATAACTCATAAAATTATTATTTTATCAGGACAAATCTACTACTAATTTATCATTGTTTAACAAAATGTAAAATTGACACTTTCAAATAAAGTTCAGTGATTAAAAACGAAACTGTGCTCTATGATGTAGCTGATGAAAGATTTAGAGAATGCATATGTAACTCATACCTGAACATTACTTTCCTCCATTAGAATCTCTTTAGCTTTTTCACATAAAGCCCTGACCTACATTTAAAAAAATGGACAATACTCCCAACAAACAATTCACAATTAACCAAACAGAAAAAAATACACAGGGGATATAAAAAAACAGAGAGAGATCAAACTGCAGTATAAAAAATCATGCTAAAACTAAATTGACAATGCTGCCAATATTAACTACTCAGTGACAGCTTAGTTTAGCAAAATCATATATAGGGTTCTATAAAACAAGGAGAAGGCAACAAAATGAAAGTAAAACTTAGAAGTCTTCTCTTTCGCCAATCGCCATCCATTTGACCAAAACATATCATGTATCCATCAAGTACCTCATTTTTGTAAAACCTGATAACAACTCAACATCTACTGTTTTCCCAATTTTGACCTTCTATAATTATCACATAAAGGTACAAGGAAACTAAGGGTTCAGCGGACCACCCAATACACTTTTAATTATAAATACTTGATGAAGCTAGCTAAACAAGGCCGAGCAGACAGATTATATCATAATCAAAACAATTACGACTCAGTTGTGCACATTAGAAGTGATTCTTAAAAAACAGTTCCCAGTGGAAAAAGGTTCTCTTCACAAGATGCTGTACGCAGATTCAAGTGGGCCTATGGGGGTTGAAAAATGTTTCAAAAAGTGCGATTCCAATTGCTGGTTCTTTTCCATGGATGACATCCAATCTCTCCCTCCTTAAAGGATAGCAAATGATGTCAAACGAATTCCTATGGGTGAGAAATTGATCATTGGTGGTGACCTCAATGGGCATGTCGGTGTTAGCAGAGATGGCTTTGAGAGCATTCATGGTGGCTTTGGTTTTGGGGACAGGAATGAAGCAGGAAATGATATATTGGATTTCGCATTAGCTCATGACTTGGGTATTATGAACACTTGGTTCGAGAAAAGGGACTCTCATTTGGTGACATATAGAAACGGAGGTAATGCAAGTCAGATTGATTTCTTTTTAGTAAGGAATGTTTGGAGGAAAAGTTTTACTAATTGCAAGGTAATACCCGGTGAGAGTGCTGCAACACAGCATAGGGTTGTGGTGCTTGACTTTCGAGGTAAGAGGCACTTAAGAAAGAGAAGACCACAAGTTGACCCTCGAATTAAGTGGTGGAAGCTCCAAGGGGAGAGTCGACATACTTTTGTGGCTAAGATTGCTGATAGTGGTATTTGGTCTGATTGCACGGAGATGGATATAGATTCGATGTGGAACTTGTTGGAACACAACATAAAGGAAGTTGCAAAGAAGTCCTAGGAGAATCTAAAGGAAACAGACCATCAAGTAAGGACACATCTTGGTGGAATGATGAAGTTAAGCAAGCGATAAAGACCAAACGTGAATGTTATAAGGTACTGGGTAAATGCTCGAGCGATGAGAATTATGAGAAGTACAAGAAAGCTCGAACAGAAGCTAAAAAGGCAGTGCGAAATGCCCGATCAAAGGTCAATCAAGAATTATATGCAAGATTAGATACTAAAGAAGGGGAAAAAGATATCTATAAACTTGCTCGAATGAGAGAGAAGAAGACGCGAGATATTGGAAAAGTTAAATGTGTAAAAGATACTGACCAAAAAGTTTTGGTTCAAGATAAAGAGATAAAAGAGATGGAGGTCATACTTTGATACCCTATTCAATGGCCATCAAGAACAAGATATTGGGAATTTAAACATCCCCTCAAGTATGGTTAACCGAGAGTTTAAGAGAAGAATCCAAAAGGGTGAAGTGACAATTGCATTGAAGAAGATGGGGTCAAAGAAAGCAGAAGGACCAGATGGTATACCTATTGAAGTTTGGAGGTGTTTGGGGGAGAGAGGGATCGAATGGGTAACTATGCTTTTCAATAAGATTTGGAGAAGCAATAAGATGGCGTCAGCATGGAGGAAAAGTATTCTCGTCCCTTTGTATAAGAACAAAGGTGATGTTCAAGATTGTTCTAATTATCGCGGAATTAAACTAATGAGTCATACCATGAAGTTGTGGGAACGAGTGATTGAACAAAGGATCAGGAAATGTGTGAAGATAACAGAAAATCAGTTTGGATTTATGCCTGGAAGATCGACCATGGAAGCAATTTATCTTATCCGTGAGTTGATGGAACATTATCGAGATAAAAGAAAGATCTCGCATATGGTTTTTATTGATTTAGAGAAGGCATATGATAAAGTACCAAGAGAAGTACTTTGGTGGGCCTTAGCAAAGAAGGGTGTATCGCGGAAATATATTGACATTATAAAGGACATGTATGAGGGAGCTAGTACAAGTGTACGTACTAATGTCGGGAGGACAAGAATTCCCTATTACGATTGGGGTGCATCAAGGATCTGCTCTTAGTCCTTTTCTCTTTGCCATAGTCATGGACGAATTGACAAGAGAAATTCAAAATGACGTTCGTGGTGTATGATGTTCGCAGATGATATTGTGTTGATTGATGAAACGAAGGTTGGAGTGCAGTAATTGGAACTTTGGAGGGATACTTTGGAAGCTCGAGGCTTTAGGGTGGCGAAGTAATGGAGTGTAGGTTTAGCGAACTTGATGATAGAGAGGCGGGGATGATCACATTTGATGGGAAAGTTGTTCATGGATACACTTTCTTTCGGTATCTTGGATCTATTATCCAAAAGGATGGAGAGCTAGATGGCGATGTGGCTCACGAGAATAAAGGCGGTGGTTGAAGTGGAAGAGTGCCACGGGGTTTTATGTGATCCGGCATGCCTCATAGATTAAAGGGTAAATTTTACCGCACGGCAATTAGGCTGCTTATTTGTTATATGGCACCGAGTGTTGGGGTCAGAAAGCGATGTCACGTTGAAAGATGAATGTGGCGTAGATGCGTATGCTACGATGGATGTGTGGTCATACAAAAAGGATCGGCTCGAAATGAGGTGATCAGAGAGAAGGTAAGAGTTGCGTCTATAGAAGACAAGATGATGGAGAATCGATTACGATGGTTTGGTCATGTGAGAAGAAGACCTATTGATGCCCCAGTGAGGAGGCTAGAAAGTTGGGGAGCAAGTAATGTTGTGAAAGGTAGAGGAAGACCCAAGAAAACTTGGATAAAGATGATTGAAAATGATATGCGGTTTCTTGGAATTGGAGAAAGTATGGCGATGGAGAGGCAAATGTGGCGGGAAAGAATACGGATGGTGGATGGAGTCTGATTCTTTTTTTTTTTAATTCCTATTTTCTTTTATTTCATGTTAAGTTTTTTTTTTTTCTTTTTTCTTTTTTTTTTTCATTCATTCTCTTTTTTTATTTGCTTTTTTCTCTACTTTTTCCCTCTTTTTTCCTTTTATGTTATTTATGTAACGATTATTGACGGTTTCAAAGTTTGATTCATGTTAGCCGACCCCAAATCATTTTGGGACTAAGGCTTAGATGTTGTTGTTGTTGTTGTTGCTACCCTCTTAGATTATTGATAATTATATTATTATTCCATAATCTCTTCCCGTGGTTCCTTATTATCTTTTTTAATTGAGAACTACTTTCACTTTAAATGGCTCCTGCTCAGATATGTTAAACGGGCTAGCCCTAGCGGTTCCAGACTAGTCCTAGCGGGTTTCGAGCTACACGGTCCTACATCAGTGTTTAAATAGTGCTTTTTACATGTGTAGCATTTTTGGTCCGTCCTAGCGTAGCGTAAATAGATAGCGCATAGCATAAGCTATTCAAGCATGTCAAATATTAATATACTTATATTGGTAAATCAACAAGATACTTATACTAGTAAATTATCGGGAAATATCAAGATAGACGCAACTCTTTGAGTTCTCAGACGCACCAAAAACACGTCTCTCAACCTGTGACCTACACGTGCGCCAGCCTTCTCCTAGGGTTTCATTCCCATTCTTTTGCCAAGTGGATGTTCTCTCTGTTTCAGCCTATCAATGTGAAAATTAACTGTATTTGTTCAGCGGATTATTAAAAGACTATTTGCCCTTCCAAAATTATGTTCTCAAGCCTTCTCAATTTTTTGCACAAAAAGCGCAAGTTTTTGCTCAAATAGCGTAATAGTATATGCTATCATGGTTATCACGGCGCCAAGGCGAGGCGAGGCGCTCGGCTACCGCCCGGACGCCTAGGCAACGCCCGCCTAGGCGATAATTAGGCGTTAAATAAAAAATATATTTAATAAATAATAATAATTAATATTTCACTATTAAAATTAATAAACAACATTATATTAAGTCCACATTTTATAATTAAAGCCATAAAATTCAACACAAATAAATAAAGGGTACGAAGTTCACATAAGTAGCAAATACAATAACATAAAACACAAGCTCTCATCTCTCAAATATCATCAAAAATCAAATCATTAGCATATCCTTCATTGCCCTCATTCTCACTATCATGAGCATTGGTAGTCTCTTGGCCATAATCATCATCAAGATCAACATCATCATCGGGAAAACCATCATCTTCTTCTCCATCTTCTTCATCACGTAATCTAGAATTAGTACTAGTTCTACCACGCCGAGCATAAATTAGTACTTCACCACCACGCGAACCCCTGCTCTCATCAAATTGAGAGTCTAAATGAGATCTCCTAGAAAGATTACGGCCTTGGAGATTATTCGATGCACCTGTTGCTTCATCAACATGGCTCCATAAAAGATTATCGCCCGGATGAACAACCTCATTGTCGACCCATTCATTATCCCATTGGAAATCTTCTATGATCAATGGATTGAAACTAGCCCCTTCTTCACGACGCTTTTGGAATCGATTGGCAATCTTCCGATTATATTGAATATACACCAAATCATTGAGTCTTTGATGCTCAAGCCTATTTCTCTTTTTGGTGTGGATCTAAAAAAAAAATAATAAATTAAAATTCAAAATTTATTTACTTATTCGATGCACAAGGCGTCGCCTTTCTCGCCTAGGCGTCGCCTAGGCGACGCCGCGCTCGCCTAGCTCAAATCTAGGCGAGGCGATGGATTCAGGCGGCCTGGCCGGACCGCCTTGCCGCCTAGGCGTCGCCTAGGCGACGCCGTGATAACCATGTATGCTATAGCATAAATAACGTGTTACAAGCGCAAATAGTGTACGCTATTTGTGCAAAATGTTGTCCTGGCCGCGCTAAGGCGCATAAGTGTTCTAAGAAACAGCAGAGTCGACTGGAGGCGAACGCCCAGCGAGCTAAGGAACCACTGAGCTTTTGTCTGAGGCGTACGAGTCGACTCGCAGGAGACAGTAGAGTCTCCTTGACTAGGTCTTTTCAGCCTTTTTATTTTATGATCGACGAATCAAATGATATTTCTGTGCTTCTTATAAGTTATTCCCTTAGGCTTTGAAAGCAAAGGTAGGGCATCGGGACCCTGCGATGTTTAATAAAATCCCTAGTTCTAAACTGAGAAGCGTCTGTTCTATTCTCCCAAAGACCACTGTCTCTGTCTCTCGTCTCTCTCTACCACACTATCTACCTATTTCCTTCTCTTTGATAGAATATCGCGTCTCTCTCTATAACGAGGTATGTGTTTTAATTTTTTTGTTTTCCGTTTGTTTTATGTTTCTTATTTCTTTTCTCTTCCCAGACCTCCCGTTCTTTTTTTTATTTTTTCTGTAAACAGGTCTTCTTAAGTTAGAAACTAAACTTAGTTTCTGTAAACAGCTCTTGGTTTCTTATAATTGTAAAAACATTGTTAGCACATTCATTAGAATTCTCCTTTTTCTCGTAAACAGCTATTAATTTCCCCCTAAACAGCTCGCTTTTTTTATTTATTTTTTTACTTTGATAAATTTTATGCTTACCAAAGTACTAATTTACTCGGCAACATATATTGTAGTGAATATGGTGAAATGATCAGCTCGATTTTTCGTAAACAGCTCTTAGTTTCCCACTAGTTCTTTGTTACAATAAGAGTAGTACTCCCTCCGTCCGGGAATTAAATGCCTACTTTGACATTTTTCGGTCAAAATTTAAAACTTTTGACCGTAAATTACGACCAATATAAAGAATAATTCTAGTTGATAGATTTGCGTTAATGTGTATTTTCAAAATATAACTTACATAACTATACTTAATCTTTATATTGGTCGTAATTTACGTTAAAAAAATTTAAATTTTGACCGAAAAATGTCAAAGTAAGCATTTAATTCCCGAACGGAAGGAGTATTAATTATTGTTGTTGAAATTTGTGTTAGATAATTTTTATATATATTTTTTTCATTTCAAAAAAGTTGAAGCATACCCCTCGTTCCGCCTAAAGGCGTACGCCTCACCCAGTGTTTTCAATAACGCTTTTCATGTGCGTAGCGTTTTTGTTCCACCGTAGCGTAGCGTAAATAGTGTAGCGCATAGCGTAAGCTATTCGAACATGTCAATTAATTGTTTAAAATAATATATATATATATATACATATATTCATATTAGCAAATAAATGAGATAAATAACCATACAACAATAATAGTTAATCATTACATTTCAAAAGGTAGGGTTTTCTGAAGTATCACAATCTGAAAGGTAGGGTTTTCTGAAGTATCTCGATCTGAAAGGCAGGGTTTTCTGAAGTATCTCGATCTAAAAGGCAGGGTTTTCTGAAGTATCGCGATGGATTTTCTGAAGAGTCGATTATCTCGGTTTTTTCTTTTGGAGTTTTGAAAGGTAGGGTTTTGTTTTGGAGTCCTGAAGTGTCGCGATGGAGTTGATGGGGTTCTGTATACCTGCGATTCTAAATTACCATCATGCCCTCCAAGAATTCCAGCAATTTTTTTTGCACTTATAGCGTATGCTATCTGTTCTTTCGCGTAATAGCGTACGCTATTTACGCTATTACCTGTGCCACAGTTATTTAGCGTGCACTATCCGAGCATTAGGTTAAAAAATGCGCTACGTAGTGCTTCAGTCCCGTTGCGTGCGACAGCGCGCTACTACTTGCATGAAAGCGCGAGTTTGAAAACACTGTCTCACCTCATTTGCGCAAAAAGCCTCGAGTTTTAAAACATGGCGGCGGGTTGAAGGTCTATAGCATGTTATAGCGCGCTATTTAAAACGCTATCTGGTATTAATAAAAGGATTTAAACAAGTTGCCAACCTAAGGACCTAACCTAAAACCTAGCCGGCTTCATGCTACAAGGGACGCTATAGGGCCGAAGTTAAAATCTTTTAGATTATATATTTATATCCAAAATTCTAAATTTATACATATTTAACCCTTAAATTTAAAGTTTAAAAATTGTGTATATTGTAAAATAGTTAGACATAATTAACTATTTTAAATTAACAAAATTGTAATATTTAAATATCCTAAAATATATTTTAAAAATAATTTTGCAAGTTAGACATTATATATTTAAATAAATGAGTACAAATATTAAATTTAATATACTAGTTGAGTTTAGAAATAAGACTAAATGTTGAGCATTATATATCCAACAAAAATGAGTTGATTTTCTGTTTATTGTAAGAGGTAATAAGAAATTAGTATAAGATATTAAAATTATTATATTAAAAATTGGCGGGCTAGTGTTTAAATCTCAAATCAGTGTTTAAATCGCGTTTTTTACATGTGTAGCGTTTTTATCATCGTAGCGTAGCGTATATTGCGTAGCGCATAGCGTAAGCAATTCGAGCATGTCAAATACGAATTTTTAGAAAATAAGAAATATACATATACTAGTAAATTATCATGCAATACCAAGAAATGCGCAGCCCTTCGAGTTCAGAGACGCACCAAAGTTGCACCTCTCAGTCTCGAACCTTCTATGCATGGGCCAACCTTCTCCTAGGGTTTCATTTCCATTTACCTTTGCAAGTGGATATTTTCTTTGTTTTAGCCGAACGATGTGAAAATTGACTATATTTGTTTGAGCGGATTATTAAAGACTATTTACTCTGTTATCAGGTTTCCTCAATTTTTTGCATGAATAACACAAGTGTTTGCTCAAATAGCATAATAGCGTAAGCTATAGCGTAATTAGCGCGCTACATGAGCAGATTATAGCGAATGCTATTTGTGCAAAATACTATTTGGGCTGCGCTACGAGTACGACGCGCTAAAGGACTGTAGCGCGCTATTTAAAACAATGAACACAAACTCAACAACCACGTGCTATGCAATTGAGTGAAACAAGTAATCAATAAGATATAATTTCAGGCAGGTTACACACTCATGAACAATTTGTACAACTACAATGCATAACAGAGGTGAAAGCTCTGCAATCCCATATATAAATCTTCAACTAATATGTCTAATTCTCAGAAGCTACCAACTGCCACCAGAAACTCTCAAGTATTAAACAGATACACAAAGATTACATTTAAAAAAAATGGGGTTTCCCACTCTTTCCCTATTCCTACACGGTCTGGATTTTCTTGCAATCTCATAAACTAATACTCATCTATATCAAGTCCCAAAAGTTTATTTGAGTAAACTTAACAAAATCTCACTCTTCATCCACCCTAAATAGCATGACTTTTTTCAAGAAAAAATTATCTTCTTTCTACAATCTCTTAATTCGTAAATAAATTATATTTTCAATATACAGGAGTAATTACTGATACGGACAAAATACATCAGTCGTTGTCCCAAAACACGCATAATTTTCCAAGAAACCCTAGGATTTACCTCACCATAAAATATTGGAAGATCTAGATAATAAAAAGAACAAGAATCACACATTTCTCTAAACTGGTAAAATTCACATACACCAGATCTGTAAGAACTCAAATGAAAAATATTATAATAAAAATCAGCAACAATAAATTGAAAATAAAAATGGGGGAAACGAGGAAACCTCAGGTTCTGACAAAGGCTTGCACTGGATGAGCTGAGCAATCTGCTGGTCCAGATTCCCATGCGTACTCTCAGCCACCAGATCCGCGCTCATATTGCTTTATACTTCGTCTTGTATCGTATCCACCGTGCTTCAACACCGTGCCGCTTACGGAACTTAAAAAGAAACCAAATAAAGCTACCTCGAGAAGATATACCTGAACCCTGGGCCAAGATTCTAAGAACTCTGAATGTATGATAACAATAGGGGTGAAAACGAATTGGATACAGCCAGGTAATGCTCTTCTGGTATCTTAATTTATATTTTTCTCTTGGATTTGGAGTCGGATACGGAAAGGCCGGATACGGATACAAATTCGGATTATTCGGAATACAGACACGGGATGGATACAGGACGGATTCGGGCCGGATTCGAATAAATATAATCGGATAATATGTTTCATAGAAAAATCGTTTGGAAGTGATTGCAGCATATAAAAAAACTACTTACACAATATTTCATAAAAGTTCTAATGCGAACTATAGTAATTTTTTTAAAAATAAAATCATTTCATATTAAGGTTCCCTCATTTTTACTTATTCAATCTCTCCCATAAAAAACATAAGCTAATTGAATTGTTTTTAACAATTGTTAATATATATATATATATTGTTTAAGAACAATCTCGCCTGGATTCCATTCTCTTTGATTGAGTTCCCGCCTCAAGGTCAGCGACTCGGAGATTGATTTGAAGAGCAGAAAATGCGGATCTGAAACACTGGAAGCACGCTTGAATGTAATTTCAATCAAGTTGGGAACAGGGGACGCAGAATGAAATGGAGAAGGCTTATATATATGTGTGTGTGTGTATATATATATATATATATATATATATATATATATATATATATATATATATATATATATATATATGGGCGTGTTACATGCGTCCGATATTAGATGCGATCTTTCTGATCGATTTATGCATGAGTTTTGTACTAATTATGCATGAAATATATGCATTTCGTACATCAAAATTTCAATGCATTAATTCTCACAAAAAAATGATGCATATACTATAATATTTTAATGCATCGATATTTTGATGCATATATTGCATATTTTAATGCATTGAAATTTTGATGCACAAAATGCATATATTTCATGCATAATTAGTACAAAACTCATGCATAAATTAGTACTGTAAAGTAATGCATTGAAATTTTGATGCACGAAATGCATATATTTCATGCATAATTAGTACAAAACTCATGCATAAATTAGTACTGTAAAATACTGCATCTAATATTGGTACTGCATAGAATGCGCCACTATATATATATATATATATATATATATATATATGTTTGGGTTATTCTAAAAATGGTCTTATAATAAAAACTGTAGGAAGGATTGTGGAAGTGATATGTGTCATCTCATTCCCCACCCCCACCCCCCGCGAAAAAAAAAATTTCCTGCCAAAAAATTTTTTTTTGCGGGCAAAATTTTTTTTTTTTCCTGCCAAAAAAGTTCCCGCCAAAATTTATAAGTGCATCACATTTATAAAGTTACTGCATCACAATTATGATTTTAGTGCATTAAGGTTATAAGTTACTGCATCATAGTTGATGCACTTAACTATAAACTATGATACAGTAACTTATAAAAAAGACGCACCAAAACTTATTAGTGTGATGCACTAATGATATAAAAAAAGTGTAGTACTTGTATAAAAAAGAATCATATTTAATTTTGAAGCAATTACGTACATATATGATGCAGAGAAACTTAGGATGGTGCAGTTTCCTATAACTATAATGCAGTTACATACATGATTCACTTACTTATAACTATAATGCAGTTACATACATATAAGATGCAAAAAACTTAGGATGATGCAGTTTCTTATAACTATAATGTAGTTACATACATGATGCAGTTACTTATAACTTATAACTATACTGCAGTTACATATATATATGATGCAGAAAACTTAGGATGATGCAGTTTCTTATAACTATAATGCAGTAAACTTATAACTATGATGCATTAAAACCCAGGTGCATCACCGTTATGAAATTTGGTGCATCATAATTATAACTAATTTTTATAACTGTGATCCACTAAAATAAAATGGTGCATCATAGTTATAAAATTTTGGCGGGAAAAAAAAATTTGGCCCCAAAAAAAAATTTTTGGCGGGAATTTTTTTTTTCCGGGGTGGGGGGTGGGGTGGGGGGTGACACATGTCATATGATGTGGAATGGGGATGACACATGTCACTCCCACAATCCTTCCTACACTTTTTATTATAAGACATTTTTTACAATAACCCCACCCTATATATATATATATATATATATATATATATATATATATATATATATTCGACACCTTCTCTCTCTCTCTCTCTATATATATATATATATAAAGTATATTTAAAAAAAATAAAAATATGGATATCCGGATTGGTATCTGGATAATATCCGATAAAATATGGGAAAACTCGGATACGAGCGGATATTGCAATATCCGAATTCTAACCCGCATCCGAATTCAACTATCCGGACTCGTATCCGAATCCGACTGGATACCTGTTTTTCATCCCGAATTCGATCCAGTCGGATACGGCTCCGGATCGGACGGGAAATATCCGCCCAGTTTTCACCCCTAGATAACAAATAAATATGTACATGATTGTATGAATATGTAGGGGGAGGAAGAGATGGTGGACCGAGGGAGGGGGAAACCAAATCGACCGGCTCTCTTTATCTTTTAATTAATTAATTGAAAAAGTAACTACTCTGCTATCTTTCAAAATTTTGCACTTCATATTTTAAGGTGTTCCACATACATATTTAATTATTAATAATTTTAATTATATATGAATAAAAGTTATAAAAATAATATTTAAAAATATATATTAAGATAAATTTAATGAGTATTTACATGATTATATTCTTATGTAGTTATATAAAATTTTATAAATTTTGATCAACAAATATTAAAGTGTGTAAATTTATTAGGGACAAATGGAGTAATACATACATGTAAAATATCATATACATAGAAGGAAAAATCAGTAAATCGCAAGAAACTAAAACTGTATGAACAATTATTGAATTGATATTATTGATACAATGAGTCTTTATATAGACATTACAAAGAGAGACATGACATATGATCCATACCAGGTAGGATCCAAGAGTTTGTAACAGAATATAGATGCACTTATCATATATAATACCTAACCTAGTCAGGATCAGGTAAGACACTCATATAATACATAATCTAATCAGGATCAGGGTTAGACACATCTCAAGAAGGACAGAAGCGGTAACCTCCTCGAACACTCCTCTTGTGTCGAGCATTAACACAAATATGGTGCAAAAAGTATTACCTTAGTAGAAAACCTATCCAAGTCAAATAAAACGCTAAAAGGGATAAGATCAGGACTCGGTAAGGAAAAGGAGCACAATGCATCCACTATAATGCTGAAATCATGTGAAATATTAGGATAAGACACATTCTGATAAGGACATAAATGTAATTTCCTATAATACTCCCCATGTATCGAGCACTGATACAAATATGTTCTAAAAGGTGTTGGCTCGATAAAAAATATATCCAAGCCAAAGCCCCACATGAAAAACAAACATTCAGTAACGACAGAGAGTGTAACACCCCCAGGACCATTCGGGAATATTACAGCGCCGTGGGCCCCGAAATGGAACCCACAAGGCTGTAAGACATTTTTACAAACAATTCAAATACGCCTAAGTGGCGATGACGGTAGTGTCTTTTAAAATATTCAAAGACTCTATAAAATCCATTTATCAATACCGTTGTAAAATCTCATTTGAAAGTACAAGGCCAAAACGCCAAAACTCAACAGTTTCAAAAGTATACGTTAAGCCACCGCTTGCACGCCCCGAAATGGAACCCACAAGGCTGTAAGACATTTTTACAAACAATTCAAATACGCCTAAACGACGATGACGGTAGTGTCTTTTAAAATATTCAAAGACTCTATAAAATCCATTTATCAATACCGTTGTAAAATCTCATTTGAAAGTACAAGGCCAAAATGCCAAAACTCAACAGTTTCAAAAGTATACGTTAAGCCACCGCTTGCATGTATCAACAAAATAGTATATAAAATGATTTTCCAAAATAAACCCAAATTCGCAAAATACTAGCAACCCATTTTCAAACACACTCACATCGGATATAACAAATAACTAAAAATACTTTTGCAGCGGATGCTGTTACCCAGAATATTATCCGGAGATGATATTGCTGGAATGGTCGAGTAACAAACAAATGCGAGAGCACATCCGTGGGGAAAGTAAATAACACAAGATTTGTCGGGGTTGTTAGTCCCGGGCTTGAATGCTCTCGCGAGATATTATCAATACAAATACTTGGGAGTACAGATATTAATCTTAGAGTACAATTACAATAAGTGTAAAAACCCTAGTTATCTTAGCTAACGAGTGCTGAAGATTGCCGGAAGAACCAGAGTTGATGCTCTGTGAGTTCTTGTAACAATGATGGAGTGATGTACTGACTGTGAGAAATCGACGATCTCTCACTGTGTGAATTAGCTGAGTATCTGAGATTCTGAGCTTGTGAATCTCTTCGAATCTGAACTGTAGGAAATTCTTGCCTCTGCCGATCGTCTTTTGGTTAAGAGGTACTGAGAGAGAAATCCTAAAATAGATTCAAGAGAGAAAGCCCGAGAGGAGAGATTTTTTGAATTTTTCTGAACGTTTTCCGGAACCCTTTTCCAGTCGCTGGAGGCTCTATATTTATAGGACTGGGAGTCGCTAGGCGATCGCCTCTGATGTATTATAATAAGCGGGCGATCGTCATTAGCACATGGGTTGGTCTCCTTAAAGTCCGCAGAAGTTGTTGGCTGTCAGAAGTGCGAACCAATGAGAGGCCAACACGCGTCTATGTCGCTGTCTTGGGAGGCCCTACTTAGGACCTTTCGGCGGGTCTGTCGGTAGGTGAGGCCGTCCTTGTCACTGACAGCTGCTGATGGGCTGGAGTCAATGATCCATGTTCTGCGGCGCCTTTCGCGGATCTGCACATGGGTCCTTGCTTCGTGATCCAGTCTTCGTAGACTTTTATGGTCGATGGCCTTGTTCGTGGCACAGGACAGTCGTCCTTGGTCGGCCACCAGAGTCGATCGCTAGGTGCCAAAAGGCGATCGCCTTGGGAGTCGATTACTAGATACTCGAAGGTGGACTGTTACCTTTGATTTGGCAAGTTTGCCGTAGCTCATTTGGTCGTGAACTCGGTCGCTCGGCCTTTATATCGATCGCCGTCGAGGCGTATAAATAGCCGCACAACAATTGGGTGGAGCTACATATACGACGATCGTCCCTATTCGATTGCATACGGAGATCGGCATTTTTCAGATGTATGTGCAGCGATCGATTTTGTTGTAAAAGTTATCAATATGAGTTTATCAATTCACTTGGAGCTGTACACGCAACAATCTTTCCTCACACATTTGTATAAAGTCATGCAAAAACTCAGAAAAACAATCATTCAAGCAATAAATCGAAGAAACAAATATTCATTTCATTACTTGGAGTGCAAGAGTACAAACACGGTCGCCCGAAGGCCGAAGTACAAGGAAAGCTACAATAATTACAAGGCAAAAACAAAAACTAAAAGGATGTAAAACCTCAGGCCGCCCCTGCCTGGCCTTCACCTTCGACCACTGGATCGGCCCGCGCTCCCCCGCCGACTTTCGGAGCTGCCTCCCCGTCCTCCGGGGTATTTGGATGAATGAGATTTTCAGGAGTTGGGTACCAACTCAGGTCCACGCCGATATCCGAGAGGTCCAAGATTGACACGGAGAAGGCATGATGAAGAGGATGCTCCAGCGCGTATGCCTTGAAGTTTTCAGCCAGAGGGCCGACCTCCAGCCCTCCCTTTTTAGCGGCGCGGAGCGAGTCAGTGAACGCCATGTAATAGGCAAACTCGCTGACGAACTCCACGTTGAGAAAAGGATCGGCCTCGGTCGCCTCCAGCTTTCCTTTCAACTCCGCAACCGCCTGATGCGCACCCTGGAGCTCGGACTCCTTAGCAGCCGTCTCTCCCCTCGACGACGCCAGCTCGCTAGTCAGCTGGGCGACGGTCACCTTCAGCTGATCGGCTTCCTTTTGAGCAGCCGCGTACGACCGATGGGCCTCTGTCATCTGATCCCGAAGCTGGTCGACCATCGCTCGGGCTCGCTCAGAATCCTGTCTCGCCAGCTCAAGATCCTGACTTGCCCATTTAGCCGCATCCAAGGAGTCCTTGTCCATATCCACGATCCTGTTGGCAAACTCGGAGTTCTTTTTCCGAGCGGCCTCGAGGTCCGCCTAAAGACGGGAAGTAGAAGGACGCCCTTCGAAGTCCTTTACAGCTTGGGCAGCCATCGTCGCCGCCTGGAGGGAGAAAGCGAAGGCAGCCTGCATCATGTCCCCGGATCGCTGGCGAGCGATCGCATCCAAGTCGGTCGTCCAGGCCTTCGAAAGAGCAGAGGCAGCCCGGGTGACGTATTGCGGGACATCACAGGCCTCGTGAGGATATCGGCTCGCGAGAAAATCCAATACCAGCGGCGGGCAAGCCAGGTTAGTGCAGCGGATCCTGCATCAAGAACAGAAGAGTTAGCACATCCCCTACGCAAGTGACAAAACTCATCAAAACAAACAAAGTTTACCTCTCGGCTTTCTCGGGGTCGCGACCGAAGTACGGTTTCCCGCGAGGGGTCTCGGCCTCGGCAATCGCCATGGCTTGTAGGAAAGCCGACGAAGGCGTAGGCTCATCCACCAAGGGGACCGCGGTGAGCGGAGGTGCGGCGATCGGCGGCTCACCAGCAGGGGCAGAGACTGGGGGTTCCCCCGACCTCTGTCGCTTGCAGTTCAGCTGGAGTCCCTCCTTCTGAACCTCCCCATCCGCTGCGATCGGCTCTACATGAGGCCTTGTTGTTACCCAAAATATTATCCGGAGATAGTATTGCTGGAATGATCGAGTAATAAACAAATGCGAGAACACTTCCGTGAGAAAATAAATAACACAAGATTTGCCGGGGTTGTTAGTCCTGGGCTTGAATGCTCTCGCGAGATGTTCTTAATAAATTTACTGTGGAGTACAAATATTAATGTTAGAATCTATTATAATGAGTGTAAAGACTTCTAGTTATCTAAGCTGTAGAGCGTGTAGATTGCCGGAAGAACCAGATAGGGAGGTCTGTGAGTTCTTGCTTTTGATGTTCAGTGTATGAGAATGTATCTCTCTTGGTATGTTTTGCACTGTATTCACGATGATTATTTTGATGCTGATTTTATGATGCCTCAGCCACTGTTGTGAGCCTCCTATTTATAGGAGACAAGGTTGCTGGGACCTCTCCGGCGATCGCGGGCGACTGCCGTTTTCTATATTATAATAAGATGGCCGATCGTCCCGTCACGTGGGGCTGTTCCCTTAAAGTCTGAGGCTGCCACTGGCGGCCAGCTGTGCGTGCCAATGGGAAGCCTGCACGCGTCATGAGTCGCTGTCCGGGGAGGACCCACTTTGTACCTTTCGGTGGCCCTGTCGGTAGGTGAGGTATGTGACAGGCTGGGGTCAAAGGTCTTATCTGTCAGCGCCTTTTGCGGATCTGCATGTGGGTCAGCGTCCAAGATTCGGTCTTCGACGACTTTGACGGATGTTGGATTTATACGTGGCACGAGATGATCGTCTCTGGTTGGACATCATAGACGATCTCCAGATACCAAAAGACGATCGCCGGATACCAAAAGACGATCGCCGTGGTTGGGTGTTTGCCCAGAGTATGTCTTCTATGGTTGGCTCTCAGATCATTATGCCGATCGCCATCGAGGCGTATTAATTGCCGCACAACAATTGCCCCCAGCTCGCTTCGATGTTGAAAACATGGGGTGAGGTGGCACTGTTGGCGATCGCCACTGTTTAGACGATCTGAGATTCTGAGCTTGTGAATCTCTTCGAATCTGAACTGTAGGAAATTCTTGCCTCTGCCGATCGTCTTTTGGTTAAGAGGTACTGAGAGAGAAATCCTAAAATAGATTCAAGAGAGAAAGCCCGAGAGGAGAGATTTTTTGAATTTTTCTGAACGTTTTCCGGAACCCTTTTCCAGTCGCTGGAGGCTCTATATTTATAGGACTGGGAGTCGCTAGGCGATCGCCTCTGATGTATTATAATAAGCGGGCGATCGTCATTAGCACATGGGTTGGTCTCCTTAAAGTCCGCAGAAGTTGTTGGCTGTCAGAAGTGCGAACCAATGAGAGGCCAACACGCGTCTATGTCGCTGTCTTGGGAGGCCCTACTTAGGACCTTTCGGCGGGTCTGTCGGTAGGTGAGGCCGTCCTTGTCACTGACAGCTGCTGATGGGCTGGAGTCAATGATCCATGTTCTGCGGCGCCTTTCGCGGATCTGCACATGGGTCCTTGCTTCGTGATCCAGTCTTCGTAGACTTTTATGGTCGATGGCCTTGTTCGTGGCACAGGACAGTCGTCCTTGGTCGGCCACCAGAGTCGATCGCTAGGTGCCAAAAGGCGATCGCCTTGGGAGTCGATTACTAGATACTCGAAGGTGGACTGTTACCTTTGATTTGGCAAGTTTGCCGTAGCTCATTTGGTCGTGAACTCGGTCGCTCGGCCTTTATATCGATCGCCGTCGAGGCGTATAAATAGCCGCACAACAATTGGGTGGAGCTACATATACGACGATCGTCCCTATTCGATTGCATACGGAGATCGGCATTTTTCAGATGTATGTGCAGCGATCGATTTTGTTGTAAAAGTTATCAATATGAGTTTATCAATTCACTTGGAGCTGTACACGCAACAATCTTTCCTCACACATTTGTATAAAGTCATGCAAAAACTCAGAAAAACAATCATTCAAGCAATAAATCGAAGAAACAAATATTCATTTCATTACTTGGAGTGCAAGAGTACAAACACGGTCGCCCGAAGGCCGAAGTACAAGGAAAGCTACAATAATTACAAGGCAAAAACAAAAACTAAAAGGATGTAAAACCTCAGGCCGCCCCTGCCTGGCCTTCACCTTCGACCACTGGATCGGCCCGCGCTCCCCCGCCGACTTTCGGAGCTGCCTCCCCGTCCTCCGGGGTATTTGGATGAATGAGATTTTCAGGAGTTGGGTACCAACTCAGGTCCACGCCGATATCCGAGAGGTCCAAGATCGACACGGAGAAGGCATGATGAAGAGGATGCTCCAGCGCGTATGCCTTGAAGTTTTCAGCCAGAGGGCCGACCTCCAGCCCTCCCTTTTTAGCGGCGCGGAGCGAGTCAGTGAACGCCATGTAATAGGCAAACTCGCTGACGAACTCCACGTTGAGAAAAGGATCGGCCTCGGTCGCCTCCAGCTTTCCTTTCAACTCCGCAACCGCCTGATGCGCACCCTGGAGCTCGGACTCCTTAGCAGCCGTCTCTCCCCTCGACGACGCCAGCTCGCTAGTCAGCTGGGCGACGGTCACCTTCAGCTGATCGGCTTCCTTTTGAGCAGCCGCGTACGACCGATGGGCCTCTGTCATCTGATCCCGAAGCTGGTCGACCATCGCTCGGGCTCGCTCAGAATCCTGTCTCGCCAGCTCAAGATCCTGACTTGCCCATTTAGCCGCATCCAAGGAGTCCTTGTCCATATCCACGATCCTGTTGGCAAACTCGGAGTTCTTTTTCCGAGCGGCCTCGAGGTCCGCCTAAAGACGGGAAGTAGAAGGACGCCCTTCGAAGTCCTTTCTGACTTGGCGGCCATCGTCGCCGCTGGAGAGAAAGCGAAGGCGGCACTGCATCATGTCCCCGGATCGGCGGCGATCGCATCAAGTCGGTCGTCGTGCCTTGAAAGAGCAGAGGCAGCCGGGTGACGTATTGCGGGACATCACAGCCTCGTGAGGATATCGGCTCGCGAGAAAATCCAATACGGCGGCGGGCAAGCCAGGTTAGTGCAGCGGATCCTGCATCAAGAACAGAAGAGTTAGCACATCCCCTACGCAAGTGACAAAACTCATCAAAACAAACAAAGTTTACCTCTCGGCTTTCTCGGGGTCGCGACCGAAGTACGGTTTCCCGCGAGGGGTCTCGGCCTCGGCAATCGCCATGGCTTGTAGGAAAGCCGACGAAGGCGTAGGCTCATCCACCAAGGGGACCGCGGTGAGCGGAGGTGCGGCGATCGGCGGCTCACCAGCAGGGGCAGAGACTGGGGGTTCCCCCGACCTCTGTCGCTTGCAGTTCAGCTGGAGTCCCTCCTTCTGAACCTCCCCATCCGCTGCGATCGGCTCTACATGAGGCCTTGTTGTTACCCAAAATATTATCCGGAGATAGTATTGCTGGAATGATCGAGTAATAAACAAATGCGAGAACACTTCCGTGAGAAAATAAATAACACAAGATTTGCCGGGGTTGTTAGTCCTGGGCTTGAATGCTCTCGCGAGATGTTCTTAATAAATTTACTGTGGAGTACAAATATTAATGTTAGAATCTATTATAATGAGTGTAAAGACTTCTAGTTATCTAAGTGTAGAGCGTGTAGATTGCCGGAAGAACCAGATAGGGAGGTCTGTGAGTTCTTGCTTTTGATGTTCAGTGTATGAGAATGTATCTCTCTTGGTATGTTTTGCACTGTATTCACGATGATTATTTTGATGCTGATTTTATGATGCCTCGGCCCATCGTTGTGAGCCTCCTATTTATAGGAGACAAGGTTCTTTGGGACCTCTCCCGTGATCGCGAGCGTGCCGTTTTCTATATTATAATAAGATGGCGATCGTCCGTCACGTGGAAATTTGTTCCCTTAAAGTCCGAGGCCGCCATGGCGGCCAGCTGTGCGTGCCAATGGGAAGCCTGCACGCGTCATGAGTCGCTGTCCGGGGAGGACCCACTTTGTACCTTTCGGTGGCCCTGTCGGTAGGTGAGGTATGTGACAGGCTGGGGTCAAAGGTCTTATCTGTCAGCGCCTTTTGCGGATCTGCATGTGGGTCAGCGTCCAAGATTCGGTCTTCGACGACTTTGACGGATGTTGGATTTATACGTGGCACGAGATGATCGTCTCTGGTTGGACATCATAGACGATCTCCAGATACCAAAAGACGATCGCCGGATACCAAAAGACGATCGCCGTGGTTGGGTGTTTGCCCAGAGTATGTCTTCTATGGTTGGCTCTCAGATCATTATGCCGATCGCCATCGAGGCGTATTAATTGCCGCACAACAATTGCCCCCAGCTCGCTTCGATGTTGAAAACATGGGGTGAGGTGGCACTGTTGGCGATCGCCAATGTTTAGACGATCAGACGATCTGATTTCAAATTTGGACGATCTCCTTTTGCGCTGGAATCAGCGGGAAATGAAGGCGGGCTCTCGAAACGTTGCAAGGACACGCGTCGCACTACTATTGGGGAAGTCCGACGGTTTGTCAGACTTGTCACCTGGCGTGCCCTCGAAAAGACGCGTACGCGGGATTCGAGGGCTGCATTTAATGTGTCCCCCTCCGACGGTTACACTCCAGCCCTCGGGATTTCGCCTATTTCCATAGAGACCCCTGCTCCCGCCTATAAAAGGGGCTAGGGCTTCTTCATTTTCACTCTTTTCTAGCCGAGACTCTGCAGAAATTTCCGAAGATCCTTGTGCCGATCGTCCTTCCTTTTAGGTAAGAACATAAATCTTCTCTCCCCCTTTACTTTTTATAACATGTCTGGAGGATCTAAGACCTTCGAGACCGGAAGCACCTCCGTCGCCGCAGCTTCGCCTGACCGGGAGGAAATTCCTGTGGGACTTCACATGGAAATGGCCGTTGAGGCCATTCGTGCGGGGATTGCGCCCGCGGAACTCGAGGAGCTCTTCAACAAGGCCGAAGTAGCGAGATCTACGGCGACGGCGGAGCAAGGGGGTTCACCGGTGGATGAAGATGAACTGGTGCGGTTGTCTTGGGAAAAGGATAGTGTATTCGGCCCTGCCTATATGGATTCTGCCAGGCTCATGGAGGGGATCGCCGGACCCTGTCCAGAATTTGATTTTGAAGCGTATTCCGCCGCTCATCCCTACGAACATGTGAAGCGGATGGCATTCCGGGCCGCTGACCCGTCTCAGTGGACTCTTGGTCATATCCAGAGTTCGGCGACCCGGAAAGACTTGAGACGCTGGAGGGCGAAATATCACATTCCTTCTGATGTTTCATTGCACGTGCCCTCGGAAAATGAATGTGCCGATCAACCTCCTGAGGGTTTGGTCGTCGTTAATGAGATGATTATGGAGGCTGGCCTGCGGTTCCCCTTGCCGTTCGCCGTATCCTATTTGTTGATTGCCTGGAATTTGGCACCGCTCCAACTGACGCCGAATGCCTGGCTATAGATCATCTGTACTCTGACACTTTTCGGTGGTCACCGGTTGTTTCGTCTCCTTTCTGCGATGGAAATGAACTATCTCTTCAAACTGGTTGCACAGAAAGGGTCGGTCGGCAGTAATAACATTCAAGGTCGAATGGAAAGAGTGGTCCTCGGGGTGCCGAACAAGACCCGGGGCGACCTGGCAAAATGGTGCTGGGTCGGCGGAGCGTGGAGGTCGGCATCGAGTGATAGGCCGGAGGAAGAGTTGGAGGTTCCCACCAATTTTCGGGAGAGGAATCCGAGTAAGGGTTCTAACTCTCCCTTTGATCGGATACGTCTTGGACTGATCTAATTTTGTTTCCTTTTTGCAGGATCTCTTGTTCGAGCGATCAGCGATCTCCCCTTTGATTTCTTGATAGTTTGGGAGCGAATTCGTGCCTTGCCGGATTCCTACATAGACGTTCGCTCACTCGGTCACGAACTTCATAGGTTGGGGGATCGATTGTTTCGCTTTCCTCGTCATCTGAAAGTTCCAGGTATAAATCTTACTTCTTCCTTGCTTGACGATCGTCTGATTAAAAGAGGTGTTTAACTTGTTTGAATTTCTTCTTTGACAGAGATCCATTTTCCCCGCTACACCGAGCCACCGTAGGAGATCGCCATGTGTAACCCTGGTCTCATCGATCGTCTTCACCAGGGAAAGAAGACGGGTCGCGTTGCTGCGACGTCGTCTCGCCCCATCCCTGTGGTGAGGCCCGCTGTGGTGCTGGTTGCCGAGCCGGAAATTCAGAAGGAGGAACAACTCTAGCGCAACCGCAAGAGGCGGAGGCCGGATGGGTCCCTGCCGACAGCCGAGGCGGACTTAACTATCTTGGAGCCGCCGGTTGCCGCTACCCCCATCTATGCTGTTCCGATGGTGGAGGGGTCTGGCCCTAGGCCCTCGGCGTCTGGCTCCAGGCCCTCGGCCAGCATCTTGAAGGCTGCAGCGATCGCAGAAGCTGAAACTCCTAGGGGTAAGCCCTATTTTTGCCGTGATCCCGAGTTGGTCAATAGGTAAGACCAGTTTGATTTTTTTTTTCGAGTTAGGCAATTTAAGTAAGGTATATACTAACTCCTTTGTTTCTTTTTGTTTGTGTTGCAGGGTCCGTCTTGCTGATCCGGACGTCTCGCCGATGGTGCTGGACTTCCTAGCGAGCAAGTCTCCGCAAAAGTCCCGTGATGTCCTTTCCTATGTCTCCAAGGCCATCGCCTCTCTCCCTAAGGCTTGGACGACCGATCTTGACGCGATCGCTCGTCGGCAATCTGGAGATGCCATGCAGGCGACCATCGCCCTGACTCTCCAGGCGGCGACGATGGCCGTCCAAGCTGCCAAGGATTACGAGGGACGACCCTCTAATGCTCGCCTTCATCAAGATCTCGAGGCAGCTCGGAACCAAAACGTCGATTTTGCTAACTGGATCCAGGCTATGGAGAAGGAGTACTTAGAGACGGCCAAACGACCTAAGCAGGATATCGACCGGATGAAGCAGGAGCTGAGCCGCTCCAAGGAAGTGGCTGATTGGTTCCACGACCAGGAGAAGGAAGCTCGCCGGATGCATGTGGCCTCGCAGGAGGAGGCGACCGGGCTGAAGGCGACGATGGATCGGCTCAACAGCGAGCTGGAGAAGGCAAAGGGAGAGCTTGAGAAGGCTAATGGAGAAATGGCCGCCAAGGTGGTCGAGCTAGCGGAAGCTGAGAAGACGACCACGGAGTTGAGAGGGCAGCTAAAGGCGATCGAGACCGATCTCTACCTCAATGTGGCACTCATCGGCGAGTTCGCCTATTATGTGGCCTACGCCGATGCTGTCCGAGCCGCCAAAAAGATAGGGATCGAGATCGGTCCTATGATGGAGAGCTTCAAGGCCTATGCACTCGAGCACCCTTTGCATCCGAAGTTTTCCATGCCGATCCTTGACCTCGTCGATTTGGGGATCGACTTGAGTTGGTATCCTTTTCCGGATAAACTCATTTATCCTGAGGCCGATGGGGGAGCGCGTGCCGATCTGCCACCTGGGGGCGAAGACCATCCGGAGGGACCCTGAATGATTTCTTTGTCTTCCTTTGCTTTTAACTTTTTGCTTTTTCTTTGTATTGCCTTCGGGCTTTGTATTGTACGAACTCCTTGATAATGAATAAAATACTCCTTTTTTCGCACCTGTTTCTTTTTATGTACGATCGCCTTTGAATATTTGCATGCGAATTTTTACAAGTGTGTGTATGATTGCTTCCGTTGTCTTGTTCGCCCGACCGATTGTTTGAATGTTGAATGTATTGATATGTTTGGAAATTCTTACTTGTAAATATTGTTGAATAATTCCGATCGTCCTGCGTGTGTTTGAACGAAGCCGATCGGGTACGGTTCCTTCTTTCCGATTGCATTTAGGATTAACTCCCCTCCTTTGCCCCCTTGTTTTTGTTTACTTATTGTAAGTAAGGGAACAAACATAGTATGTCTGGTGAGCTATCTTCAGTTTTGCCAATTTTGAGAAACCGTGCACGGTCGCAGAGTTCGATGGACCGACCTCCAAAACTATGTCTTTGTGTGCGAGAGATATTCCCACGACTCACTTTATTGTGAGGGTCCTCCGTTAGACTGTGCCCGTCTTGTATTTAAAACGAAAAGTGGGCGGTCTTGGTCTGGAGGAGTCCTTACACGGGGCGTCGTCGGTTTATTCGACTCCACGTCCGTGGATTTGTTAGCACTTTTCTACCTCGAGTCGGCATGTTAGATGGCGACCCTCGACGGTATACGTTGTGATGGGGTAGGGACGCGTCGCCTTGTCCGGGTACATCATGTTAGATGATGTACCTTGAGGGCATGTGAACGTGTCCGCAGATTAGTTTGGAGGGTCCTTCGGCTACGCCGGCCTCGTATTTAAACGAAGGGCGGGCGATCTCAGCCCAAAGAAACCTTGCATGGGCGAAGTTGTCGGTTCCATCGACTTCCAGGGCCATGGCTGCATTGTTTCTACCTCGGATCGCCTTGTTTGAATGACGATCCTTGACGGTATACGATATGCCTGGTGGGGCGATCGCTAGAATAAATGGGATAGAAAGAAATCTCATAATATTATTTTTACATTGGGTAGTTGAAACTGAATACAAAGTTTTCACTGGTAATATTTCTTCAGATGTACGGCGTTCCAGGAGTATTGGTCCGGAGTACCGTCAGGGTGTTCAAGTTCGTAGGCTCCCTTAGTTAGCCATTTAGATATCCTGAAGGGGCCTTCCCAGTTCGGGCCAAAGACACCTGTGTGGGTCTGGATCTTTTTGAGGACGAGATCGCCCACTTGAAATCGTCTTTCCTTGACCTTCGAATTGAAGAACTGCTCGGATATCCTTTTGTGGATTGTGTTCTTCATTTCTGAGGTTAGTCGTCGTTTTTCGAGCATGTCGAGGTCGATCCGTCGGGCCACATCATTGTCGGTCGTCATCTCTTGTTCGGTTCGATGGCTGAGGATGGATACTTCTGAGGGGATCACCGCTTCTGTTCCGAAGGCGAGGGCGAATGGGGTTTCGCCGGTTGAGTTACGGGTCGTCGTTTGATAAGACCACAAAACATCTGGGAGCTCGCTCGCCCACCGTCCTTGCCTGGATTCGAGTCGTGCTTTAATCGTGTGTTTGAGGATTTTGTTTACGGCTTCTACCTACCCGTTCGTTTGAGGGTGGTAGGGGGCCGAGAACAACTTTTTGATTCCCACTTCTCACATAATTGCATGACTTCTAGACCGTCGAACTGTTTTCTGTTGTCGGAGATGATGTCCTGGGGCAGACCGAATCGGCATATGATGTTCACTAGTAGAAACAGCCCCTTCCTTGACCCTTTTTTTATGACCAACAGTCGAAGATGACTCGCAAATAGCTTAGTCACATAATCAGAGTCATAACGCGTAAAATTTCCATTAGCGATGACGCGAGTTTACATGTGTCAAAAAGTGGCAGTCATAATCTTTTAAAATTTATTGATATCGATGACCAGAAACATCAGTCGATTCATCACTTAACCCAAATCTCACAAATCTCTCCTATTCCCGCTCAACACAAGAAACACACTCAAACACACACTTAACCCAAATCTCACAAATCTCTCACAAACATCAGTCGATTCATCACTCAAATCACTCAAATCTCTCAAACACACAACGATTCACCCCCAAATCTCACACACATCAGTTGAACCGCCTCCTCTCTCTCTCTTAAACTCCTCCTCATAAACCCTAGCTCCGTAGAACTCCTCCCTAAACCCTATCATCATTCGCCGAGTACTGAGTAACCTTTCAGATTGAACTGGGCATCCATGGGTGCTGGGGAAAAGCGTGATGATGCTCATGATTACACCATTTTTGTTGGAGATTTGATGATAGGGGTAAAGTGATATGATGCTCATGATTACACCTACAGTTGCCCTCAGCAAGTTTCTTTGCATAAATATTATATCTCAAACCTGCTTAATTTATGACCATTGTAATTGCCTTTTTTCATTTTCAGCTGTGGGATATGCGCAATATAATGACTCCAGTAAAGGAATTTGTTGGGCACACCAAAGGTATGTTAATTTTTAGGAGTTCACCTGTAACTCTATACAAAATAACTGATTCAGCTATTTTTTGCAATATGGTTCTGGTTGATGTTTCTATTCTGGGTTTTTCAAGTGGACTCTATACTAATATATCAAAGTTTAGAAAATGAAAATGATCAATCTTTTAAGATGTAGGAATTGGGATGCTTTGATCAACTATTATGATCTCTCTCAAATATTGATGATTATAGTCCGATCCAATGCTCTCCCATCATTCTATTCTTCTCGACGTTATTGTTGTACATAAAAAATAATCATCTATGATTCACTTTATTTCTAGGTTAACTGTATTGTCCCTGTCATAAAACCTTTCCACAAAAAAGTAGACATGGAAAATTTAGCAACCATGTATTCAGTGTTCTCTTGGATTGCTAACAAGATTTCATGTTTCTGTATCAATAATGATGGGGGAGTGGTTGCATTGCAAAGTTTTTCAGAATGAAATGGTGCTGGAAGGGATCTGATTAGCCAACAAAATTCCACTTGATTTCGTGAAAAGCATCAGACCTTCAAAATAGAGACATCAAATAACATTTAAGATTGAAAGGTCTAGATTTATTGGTGTAGGATATTGTTGTGGTCAAGCTATACGAAATACATTTCCTTAATATAACAGGCTAGACAAATATTGCTTGATCTGAGTGTAGAGCTTTCTTTAGTGGAGGAAACTCTCAATGAACTTAAGCATAGGCGCTCCAGTGGGATGTCCGCGGGGCTTGAAACTTAGATGTTCTATGATAAGGTGGGAAATGCATGAATTCGAACTTTTGATGTTTTATGATATATGGTGAATGGATGAACAAGAATGTGTTCATTTGCCACCGAGATAATGGGAATCTTTGGAACTGTTTAAACAACATCCAATGATTAAGTCACGTTTGTCTCCATATCCAACTTACACGTTTTTTTCTTTTTATTGGGGTACACAAGGCCCCAGTCTTTGAAATATAAATTTATAAATCAACAGCTTCATAAGAACCAGCCGCAATATAACTTCAAATTTTGTGTAACCGTGTTTTTCTGCCTTGCTCTAGGGAGTAGTTTTCGTCCCGCCATCTCGCTTCGTGTACATACCCTTATATTGTTTACCCTATACTGGACAACCGATATGACGAGATTCTTTTACGACCACTTCCAATTTGTGTTGTTTTAGTTACATTTAAGCGTTAACCTTGTCTTCTCGTATTGTGATGACTATGCCGTACTAAAAATTTCGTTTTCATGTTTGAATTTCGTCAAATCTTGTGTCACGTGTATCGTGTGATTGCTATGTCATGGTGCCCTATTGATGACTCCTATCTGCTTACATGTGCCAAGGATAATCATACTATTCTTTGGGACAACTTGTATACGGAGAGGTAAATAACTTGGTTGCTTGTATTTCCCATGAAGTATAGTTGTTGTCATTTCCATTACGCATGCGGATTTCCTTTTCGGATCTTTGTTTTGTGCTTCTCCATTCTTTGGGACAGTATTAGACACATGGAGCGGTGATGACATACATTATTTTTGTAGATTGTGGCTGAATTGCTGCTTTGGAACCAACTGGAATTTTGATGTACACTGGTACTCCAAGATTCCTGGAATCATATCAGCATCTTCATTTGATGGGAAAGTTGGCATCTATAATATAGAGGTTTTTTCGTATTGCATGAAACTCATTTCAGTCTTAATTGTTTGTTGTTGTTAGTGATGCGTGGGTAAGGGTCTCTACTTGATGTACCTTTTCTGTGCACTTTTGTTGAGATGCATCTATCATTGATTAGCATTTAGTGATTGGAACTACTACATGTTTCTTGCAATTCTGTCAAATTTGCTCCTAATGTAGTTAAATCATGTTTAACTTGAGTCTCATTGGTTAACTAGACAGTTTCTACTGTTCTTTACCCCTCGGGGAAAAGCGTGATGATGCTCATTGGTTACATCCATGGGCACGAGCTAATTTCAATTTGAAATGCTAACCTTTTTAGTGCCTGGTTTTGTGTAGGTCGGTTTTAATTTAACGTTTTACTTTTTGGTTCTTGAAGCATTACTTGCTGAATTCTACTTTCTTTCTTCCGCTATCCTTTACTTTCTAAGCACCCAATCAATTTAGATTTTCATTTTTATTCAAGCCTTTTCTATTTAGTTCTAAAATCAGCCTATAATTACGACATGTATTTCCATGTACCACTTTCCTTTGTGCCATTAGATAATCATTGGATTTCTTTTTCCGTCTATTATTCTCCAATCACTTATCACTAGATCTATTCGTGGTCGAGAAGGCTCACCATGGAGAGTGGGCGAGGACCTAAGGTCGGTTGAGCCCTTACAAGACGCAGTGTTTCTATGGTTTGTGCGGCAACCAATATGTTACATAGCTATATAAATTGGATGTTGTTGGTTAAATTACTATTTTTGTTTTTGTTTTTAATTTACTAGCTTTCCTTTCCTTTCCAAGCCTATCCATTATTATAGGGAATATTGGTAAAGATTACATCTCTTTGTTAGCTCCATAAGTCATGGATCTTGGTTCACGTGAGGCCATTGCACAACTCCAAGGCTATGTATATTTAGTTTCTTCATTGTCAATTTCCAACTGTGTCCTATTCTTCACATTGAAGAAGTCTTAAAATGTGTTGTTATTTGTTCTTGGATGTTGCATACTGCCCGACTCTAGAAAGGTTAGCAATTGTTTCCTTGTATTTGATATACTGCGGAAGAACCATCTGGTTGAGAACTATTTTTCAGTGCGGATATGACATACAAAATATAGATAAAAAAGCTACGGTCGATCATATTCAATTTTCGATTACCGGCCATATCGTTACGATTTTTAAGCTCGATGGATCTCTTTGTTTCGGCATAAGCTCGGGTTATGCCTAACCTTATTTCTCTCGTCTATGTCCTGTTCTGTTTATGATGATGATGCATGTAGGCAGTACTTATGATTTTATTCTTCCTTCTACGTTAATGATCGTTATCATTCGCTGTCATCCTCTATCATAAGGATGCATGTAGGCAGTACTTATGATCGTTCTCCTCCGATCTCTCCGCCGCCGTGAATTTTCATCGGCTCCTATTTCTGCATTCAAAACCGTACGTCTCTTTATCATGAGTCTATTTTGTGACTGTTTGTACTTCTATCTTAGTTTCCATTTTGGTACTGGTTTTGGTGCCCATGTGTCGATCTGTTGTTTGTTATGTTTAATTGGATTTTATCTGGTTGTATGGATGATATTTTCCGTTAATCACATATAGTACTAAGAGATGTATTATTGGTATGAGGAATTCTCGATTTTCTGTCTGATGGTTTTGAAAGGGAGTGATTTATAAAAGTAGAAAAAAGTGGAGAACAAGTATGAGTTTGATTCATCTTTTGGTAATTTTTACATCAGAACTTATGTTTATTCCAGGAGATGTATATGCGGCATATATAGGCCTCTGATTGATTTGAGAGCTTGTCTTTTTTTAATGGTTTAGTTGGTTGATTCTGTTGATTGTATTATATTTCTTGTATGTCGAAACCAGGATATCGATCTAGTTTCTAATTCGTTGAGCAAATTGTATAATATTTGATACCTTGCGGTAGCAATTCTCATGTTGTCTACATCTCGAATCTAGATGCGAGTGTCGTTTGACAATTTAGTTCCATTTTTTTGCAATCTAATTATGACTTGTCTGGAGGTTTTACGCTTTACGCATGCTTGCTTGTCTTTGTTGTGTTGTATCTTAATGACATTAAGCACTTCGTTATACATTTTATTAACTTTGTAATATGATTTGCATCTCATATCAGTTAACTGGAAACACCAAGCCGTCATGGTCATTGAGCAACAAGTGGGCGGGTCTTGCAAGGCCATTCAGATGTATTTCCGATCATACTTTCTTCAATTCGGTCGAACCCTACCTTAGATATTACAACGTATTTTCTTCTTGATGCAGACAAAACCAAATGGAAGTGATGTTATCGGTATTTTTGATATACAAATGTTCTTCATATTGTTGTGTTAAAAAGTGTTATATTTTAATGACACTAGAAATTTGTGGTACTGTGTGGCTTTCTCGCTCATGTATGATGGATCTTTTCACTTACCCTGTGAGATTGAAGATCTATCCGCTAACCAAATTAATGAACTGTCTTGTTGGTGTGTTAGGCAAGCATGGAAGAAGCTGGGCACCATGCCTCCTGAAGAAGCAATGGAGAAGTACATTGACATTGTTACCGAGTTATATCCAAATTGGGTGCTTTGGTCTTTGCCACCGTGAGATCGTAATCATTAATACAATTTCTACTTTTACCAAATAATACATTTGCTAGCTCTCATCTTGATTATTGTTGTTGTTGGCTTTCCTATGTGTTGTGTAATGTAAGAAAAGAGATGAAGGGAGCAGGAGCAATTGTATTTGTGAATTGGCGGTAGTTTTAGAGTTTAGATGCCGTTTCTCGGTTGTCCCTGTTATTGGCTAGTTAACTTGTCTAATTATGCTTGTTTTACTGTGTCGAATTTTATTTTTAGGGAGTAAAACTGTTTGTAGGAATAGGTACAGTTGGTAGAAATGGGTACAATTGGTAGTAATCACAAACTAGATAATATTGATCCGATTTTGACATGATCGAGTTTAGTCGAGTCATGTAATGAATTGGTAACGCATGGTTTTGCGATATATATGAAATGCGTTAATTTTATAGAATCGATCAGCAAGTTTTGTAATGAATTGGGTACAATTGGTATATAATTGCAGGTTTAGCAGGGGGTCATAAAAGCCAGAAAAAAAAAAAAAATAATTTTGAAGTTATGACACGCAAAAACTGAAATCAGAAAAAGGGGTCATAACTTTTATGACACGCATATATAGTTGTCAGAAAAGGGCGTCATAAAGTGGGTGTCATAAGTGCGTGTCATTGTACAATGACGAACAAATGCGAGTCATAATGAGTTATGACTGGTCCTTCTATGACCAGCATTTGCGCGTCATAAAGGCCCTTTATGACGCCAAATGCGCGTCAAGAAAGGCCCTTTTTCTACTAGTGGTTTTTCCAGATGAACTTGATTACTTGCTCTTGGCCGATCTTGTTGAGTGGTTCGGCTTCATCCCATTTTGTGAAATAATCGACCCCTACGATGGCAAACTTACAGCCCCCTGGTGCCGTCGACAAGGGACCTATAAGGTCGATGCCCCATTGGGCAAATGGCCATGGGCTGTACATTGAAGTGAGCTGCTCGGGGGAGAGCTTGATGTTTGGGCCCATTACTTGACACCTGTGACACGATCTGGCATAGGCGATCGCATCCTTCTGAAGTGAAGGCCAGAAAAAACCTTGTCTGGTTGTTTTATGGATGAGAGCTCGTCCGCCAGCATGGTTTCCACAGATCCCGTCATGGATTTCGGCTAAAATGAGCCGACCTTCCTCCGGTGTAATACACTTGAGGAGGGGAAGGCTGAAAGCTCGCTTGTAAAGCCGGTCGTTCAATAGGGTGTATCTGGTCGCACGGAGCTGGAGTTGGTGAGCTTTGATACGGTCGTCAGGGACCGTTCCGTCCTTTAAGTATTTGATGAATGGAGTCATCCAGTTCTCCTCGGCAACAGCAACTGTGGTAACCAGGTTTCTGTCGATCGCCGGCCTTGCTGATTTTGTAATTTGGATATTAGAGAAATCGGCTGCCCCATCTGATGATGCTAGCTTGGATAGGGCATCGGCCTGGGAGTTGTGCTCTCTAGGGATTTGTTCGATTAGCACTTTCTCAAATTTCGTGCACATTTCGGCGACCAATTCTTGGTATTTGACCATCTGTTCGCCGCGCGCCTCATATTCTCCCTTGACTTGGTTCACGACCAAGAGGGAGTCCATGAAGATATGGAGGCGACGAACATCTAGGGCGAGGGCTAGATCGAGCCCGCCTACAAAGGCTTCGTATTCGGCTTCATTGTTGGTCGCACGAAACCCGAAACGCACAGCATTTGTGAAACTTTGTCCATCGGGGCTAATGAGGACAATCCCTGCCCCTGCTCGCGAATTGGTCGCCGAGCCATCCACGTACAGCTTCCAGGTGGGGCGACCGATCTGGGTCGGACTGTGAGGGAATGTTAATTCCACCACGAAGTCTGCCACAGCTTGGCCTTTGATTGCTGTGCGAGGAGCGTATGTGATACCGTATTGGGCGATCTCCAGTGACCACTTGAGGAGCCGCCCGTTGGTGTCCAGTCGGTGTAGAACTTGCCTTAGAGGGAGAGTTGTCAGAACCTCCACTTGATGTTCGAAGAAGTAAGCCCTTAGCTTACGAACACTCATGACAAGAGCGTAGGCGATCTTCTCCAGAGGTGTATAACGTGTTTCTGCGTCATGGAGCGCTTGAATAATGTAGTAGATCGGCAAGTGGACTTGTCCCTACGCTCGTACCAAAACGGCACTCAAAGCGACTTTCGAGGCCGCCAGGTAATAGCTTCTCGCCGGGGAACGGCTTTGCCAGGATCTGGGGGTTAGATAGATATTCTTTGATTTTGGCGAACGCTACTTAACTCTCCTTCGTCCATGCGAACTTCTTGTTCTTTATGGTCGCGAAGAAAGGTTTGCTTTTATCGCCGAGCCGAGATATGAAACGGTTGAGGGCGGCTAGACAACCTGTGAGTCGTTGCACCTGCTTGACATTCCGTGGCTCCTGCATGTCGAGGATCGCCTGAATCTTGGTGGGGTTCGCCTCGATCCCCATTTGGCTCACGATATGCCCTAGGAATTTTCCGGAGCTCACCCTGAAGTTGCATTTCTTGGGGTTCATCTTCATGTTGAACTTCTCGAGGATGGCGAACGTCTCAGCGAGGTCGTTGAGGTGGTCTTCCTTCTTGAGGCTTTTGACCACGATGTCATCAATGTAGACCTCCATGGTCTTACCGATCTGATTGGCGAACATTCCGTTGACTAGACGCTGGTAGGTTGCACCCGCATTCTTCAAGCCGAACGGCATTCGAACCCAAAAGTATATGTCCTTTTCCGTGTGGAAAGATGTGTGCTTTATGTCTTTCTCCGCCATTGGGATTTGATGGTATCCGGCGAAGGCATCCATGAACGACATCATTTCGCAACCTGCTGTACTATCGACCAAGTGATCAATATGAGGCATCGGAAAGTGATCTTTTGGACATGCTGCGTTGAGGTCAGTGAAGTCGATGCATAACCTCCATGAGTCGTTTGGCTTTTTGACGAGCACCGCGTTGGCAACCCATTGTGGTTCGTCTGTAGCTACTCCGATTAGTTTGTTGTTGAGTAGCTTTTTAACCTCTATGTCGAGCGCTGCGTACTTCTCAGGACCGAATTTCCTACATTTCTGGTGAACAGGCTTCCTTGCCAGGTCGATCTTTAGATAGTGGCAAGCGTGTTCAGGACTTATGCCAACCATATCTTGATGTGACCAGGCAAAGACTCCGATGTTCTTACATAGTAAATTGATCAGATCCTCTTTTAATTCGTGATCGATGCTTGCGTCGATCTGTACTTCCCGCTCCGGGCGAGCCGGATCTATCGTTATACTTTCCAACTCTTCAATGGGGACCGTCGCCTCTCGTTTGGAACGATTTCCGGACTCAATCCTCGGATCAATGTCGAGACCTGGCTCGAAACCGATCCGTGGCTCAATGTTGTCCGTTAATCGATGTGAGATGGCGTCCTCCGAGTCGGGTTGGTACGATGTGCTTGGCCCGTCGATTTCCATGGGTTGATTGTCGATCGTTTCAATGTTACACATAGCATGGGAAGTATTGAAAGAAGTTACGACATAGGAGTAATTCAAGCATTTCTTTGCCATTAGCTGATCTCCTTTTACAGTACCGACCGTCCCATCGGCAGTGGGGAATTTGATACAGTAAAAGAAAGATGAGGCGACCACCTCAAAGGTCTCTAGAAATGGACGACCTAGGAACCCATTATAGATGCTGGGCCTATATATGATTACAAAATTTAGGTTCCTAGTAATCCTAACCTTGGGATCGTAAAAGCATATTAGCTCGACAGAGAGCTTGATCCTTCCGTAGGCTTGGACTGTGCTGTCGCCGAATCCTTGAAGCACGGTGTCGAATGGATTAATGAACTTGTTCAGGTTGCCGAGCTGGTCAAGAGCGGATTTGAATATGATGTTGCAGAATCTCCCATTGTCAACCAGCACTCGATCGACCATCTTCCCAAGGATACACGCGGAGATCACCAATGCATCCTCTTTGGGGCACTGAACTCCCTCCCTATCCCTGTTGGAGAAAGTGATGAGCGCGTCTTTAGAGATGGTCGGCTCTGGGGGTACCACGACATGGACCCCGGCGAATGCCCTCAGTTCGACCTTTCGCTTCCTGTTCGACATGGTGGAAATCGGGGAAAGGCCCCCGAGGTTTCCACCTCTATCCTGGAGCATATTGATCCGACCGCCAGGGTTGATCGGAGGAATTGATTCGTCGTAATACTCCGGCTCATTTTGCTCGATCCTGGCGACCGGATTTGTAGGGATCCCATCGTTTTGTCGGTGCTCGCGCCTTCCGGTCCTCTCTGTCCGGGGTTCTGGATTGGTGACTAAGTTGTCCAATTTGCCTTCCTCAAACAGTCGCCAGAGTTGTCTGAGGAGGTCGCGGCATTGGCTGGTGTTGTGGCCGGGACTCTTGTGGTAGGCACAGAACTTGCTACGGTCTAGATGACCGTGGTCCCTTATCGGCTTTGGTTTGTTGAGCCATTCGCATCCCTTGATGGCATTAAAGATGTGGGCCGGAGATAGATTTAGGTTGCGGAGGAGGTGAACTTCCACATCCTCGAAGGCTTTGAACTCACCAAGCGGCTTTGCGACCGCCTTTCTGGGCTTGGCGACCGCCTTCTTCTAGATGTGGGACGGTGCCTTCCCTTCTCCGGCAGATCCCTCGCCTAAGCGGAGGCTGAGCATCCTCTGCCTGGCCAAGAAATCAGCGGCCCTGACGCGGAAGACCGTGTAGGTCGGGGGGATATCCTTTGTGAGGTGCCTGAACATGCGCGAGTGGCCATGGAATCCCCCGAGGACCGAGTGGAGAGCGAGCTCGTCGCTAATAGGCTCGCCGGTGAGAACTATTTCGTCCACCCGGTCAATGTAGTCTTCATCGGGCTCGTCCTTCCCCTGCCTGATTTTTATCATGTGGTGGGGGCCTTCCGGCCGAGCAACTTTGGCGGCAAAATACGGCGTGAAGTCGTTCGCCAGCTTTTCGAAACAATCGATCGAGAGAGGCGGTAGTGAGATGTACCACCTGTGGGCGAGGTCGCCCAATGTCAATGGGAACATTCAGCATTTTGTCGCGTCTGATGCTCCGCATCCGGTCATATAAATCCGGAATTTGCTCAAATGGGTCTCAGGATCCGATCTCCCCTCATATAGAGGTGTTTTAGGGGGAGCGATCTTTGGTTGAACTGGGGCGAGCTCGATCTGGACCGCGAGTGGCTCACTCGGCCCAGCGATCGATCTCCTGGCGCCTGCCCCAGTTTCTAGGAGCGCCTTCATTTCGTCGAACTGGCGCTGCATGGCGGCCATTGCCGTAGCCTGACTGCTCGCTGATTGGCTACCAGAGCGTGAGCCAAGTCGATCGTGCACTGATCCCCTGGCCCCATGGTGGACGATGAGTTCTCTGCCAGCGGGCTCATTTCTTGGGCGAGTGGGACCCCGCTGACCGGCTTGTCTTCTGGGAGTCGGATATGCCGAACTCCTGGTAACGGATTCGGACTCCGATGTCTCCTGGCAGGGGCCCGAGTGCCCGGGTCGCCATGAGGGATCGCTCCCTAGGCGGCTGAAGACGGAATCATCTCGCCTGACGAGAGCCTTCTCCTGTGGCTCGGGGCTTTCTGTCGATTTCTCAACATATATCCCCTTGAGCTTCCGCTTGCCTGCCCGACGGATGGTTGACGGAGTGATGGTGGGCAAGTCGCATGCCCTCCGTCGCTCCCTGAGGATATAGCCTCCTCAATCTGTTCCGCGGTCTGGAACTGATCGAGTGAGAGGCTAGGGCCGTCCCTTGGGGGCGGGAGTGAGAGCCTAGCGTCGCCGCGGTCACCTTCCGCCGTGGGCTGGGATTCGGTCCGGGTCGGAATGAGATTTCCGGCAGATCGTAGGGTGGCTCTCTTGGAGGTCGTAGCAGATGTCATGTTTCTGAAGGCTTTCTTTGAAGAATAGTGAGTGTTTCTTCAAGTATGTGCCCGGAGAACAGTGAGTGTTCTTCGGGACGGTAGGAATAAAAATGAAGGTTAGAGGCCCCTTCTTCTAGCGCCAATTGTTGTTACCCAAAATATTATCCGGAGATAGTATTGCTGGAATGATCGAGTAACAAACAAATGCGAGAACACTTCTGTGAGAAAATAAATAACACAAGATTTGCCGGGGTTGTTAGTCCCGGGCTTGAATGCTCTCGTGAGATGTTATTAATAAATATACTATGGAGGACAAATATTAATGTTAGAATCTATTACAATGAGTGTAAAGACTTCTAGTTATCTAAGCTGTAGAGCGTGTAGATTGCCGGAAGAACCAGATAGGGAGATCTGTGAGTTCTTGCTTTTGATTTTCAGTGTATGAGAATGTATCTCTCTCGGTATGTTTTTCACTGTATTCATGATGATTATTTTGATGCTGATTTTATGATGCGTCAGCCACTGTTGTGAGCCTCCTATTTATATGAGACAAGGTTGCTGGGACCTCTCTGGCGATCGCGGGCGACCGCCATTTTCTATATTATAATAAGATGGCCGATCATCCCGTCACGTGGGGCTGTTCCCTTAAAGTCTGAGGCTGCCGCTGGCGGCCAGCTGTGAAAGCCAATCGGAAGCCTACACGCGTCCTGAGTCGCTGTCCGGGGAGGACCCACTTTGTACCTTTCGGCGGCCCTGTCGGTAGGTGAGGTAGGTGACAGGCTGGGGTCAAAGGTCTTATTTGTCGGCGCCTTTTGTGGATCTGCATGTGGGTCACCGTCCAAGATTCGGTCTTCGACGACTTTGACAGATGTTCGATTTATACGTGGCATGAGACGATCTTCTCTGGTTGGACATCATAGACGATCGCCAGATACCAAAAGACGATCGCCGTGGGTGTCGACTGCTGGGTGTTTGCCCAGAGTATGTCTTCTATGGTTGGCCCTCAGGTCATTATGCCGATCGCCATCGAGGCGTATTAATTGCCGCACAACAGGCCTCACCTACGGAATAAGAGGTAGCGCCACCGGAGGAACTCGACTCAACTTCTTCTGGCGCAGACGACTCAAAACTCCGGGGTTCGACATGGCAATCTCCGGCGGAGGCTCTAAGAAGTGGGGCAAACGGACCTCTGCAAAAAGAAATGATCAAACGGTTAGACACATTCTCCAAACAGGACGATCGCCAAGCAAAAGGAGATTGTGGGAATTCATACCCGGGACCAAAAGGTGTCGCGGAAAATGGAATAACCGAGCGGACAACCAACGGCTCTCATTGTTAATCCGGCGAGCGTCTATATCATCGTCCGGAAGACTGCGTATCCGCTCCCAGATGACCAGAAAATCGAAAGGTAGCTCGTCAGCTGCCGGAATATGGAAACCTGCAAAAGGAAGAGCAAATTAGATCAGTTCAGAACATACCCGAACAAAGGGAGAGTCAGAACCCTTACTCAGATTCCTGTCCCGAAAGCCGGTGCGAATATCTAGCTCGCCCGCGGGATTGTCGCTCGTTGATGCCTTCCATGTACCGCCGACCCAGAACCATTTCACCGGATCGCCCCGTACCTTGTTCGGGACCCGAAGGATCACCCGACCGGAACGGCCTTGGATATGATAGCCACCGACGGACCCCTTCTGAACCGTCAGCTTGAATAGGTGGTTCATCTCCAACGACGAGGGAAGGCGGTATAGTCGGTGTCCGCCGAACAAGGTGAGGGCACAAACGATCTGGAGCCAGGCGTTCGGCGTTAGCTGAAGCGACGCCACATTCCAAGCGACCAGCAAATTGGAGATGGCAAACGACAGAGGGAACCGCAGCCCGGCCTCCATTATTGCCTCATTTACGGTGACCATACCCTCCGAAGGTTGGTCGGCTCGCTCGTTCTCGGCGGGCGCGAAAAGGTCCACACCTGAAGGGACATGGTACCTCGCCCTCCAGATGGCCAGGTCCTTCGTGGTCGCTGAGCTCCTGATCTGGCCAAGGGACCACTGAGAGCGCTGCGCGGCCCGAAACAGCGACCGCTTTGCGGATTGATAGGGATGGGCGATCGAGTACTCCCGATAGTCAAACTTGGGACTCGGATAGGCCAACCTCTCCATGATTTCTGCGAAGAACAAATAGGCTTGGCCAAAGGCGCTATGTTGCTCCCAGTACGCCCTCACCACCAAATCCTTCTCCATCAGCAAACGTTTCTGCTCAGCCGCCGCCTCCCTGGCAGCATCGGCCTCGTTGAATAGTGTCTCGACTTCCGCGGGATTAATGCCGGCGTGGATAGTCTCGGCAACCGTCTCCATATGGAATTCCGCGGAGGATCCTTCCCGGACAGTCGAAGTCCCGGTGGCGGAGGTGGTGCCCGTTTCAGACGATGAAGGTACTCCAGACATTCTCAAAAAGAAAAGGGAAAAAGAGGATTGTTTCTTACCGAGGGATTGAATCGATCGACGATCGGCAGATAAAAGCTTCAGAATATTTTCGGCTATCTTCCTCTCCGATGAAATTGCATAAGGGTTTTAACTCTGTAACCCAGACCCTTTTTATAGGAGAATGCGGCGGCTTTCGTGCAAATAAGGAGAATCTCGAGGGCTGAAGTGCAACCGCCGGTCAGAGTCACAATAAATGCCTCCCTTGAAACCCACGTACGCATCATTTCAAGGACACGCCAGATGAGGAGTCTTAACTAACCGTCGGTCTCCCCCAACAGGAACCCGACACGTGCCCCGATGACTTTTCCATGACCGCTGTCATTTCCTGCTCATTTCAGCGACCGACCAGGTCGTCCAAATTCAAAACCAATCCACTCAAAGATGATCGCCTGTTCCGTAAAATGCTGAGTCACTCGTCAAAGTTAAGCGATCACCAGTAGAACCACTTCACCCCACGTTTCCAACATCGGAGCGAGCTGAGGGCAATTGTTGTGCGGCAATTTATACGCCTCGACGGCGATCGATATAAAGGCCGAGCGACCGAGTTCACGACCAAATGAGCTACGGCAAACTTGCCAAATCGAAGGTAACAGTCCACCTTCGAGTAGCTAGTGATCGACTCCCAAGGCGATCGCCTTTTGGCACCTAGCGATCGACTCTGGTGGCCGACCAAGGACGACTGTCCTGTGCCACGAACAAGGCCATCGACCATAAAAGTCTACGAAGACTGGATCACGAAGCAAGGACCCATTTGCAGATCCGCGAAAGTCACCGCAGAACATGGATCATTGACTCCAGCCCATCAGCAGCTGTCAGTGACAAGGACGGCCTCACCTACCGACAGACCCGCCGAAAGGTCCTAAGTAGGGCCTCCCAAGACAGCGACATAGACGCGTGTTGGCCTCTCATTGGTTCGCACTTCTGACAACCAGCAACTTCTGCGGACTTTAAGGAGACCAACCCATGTGCTAATGACGATCGCCCGCTTATTATAATACATCAGAGGCGATCGCCTAGCGACTCCCAGTCCTATAAATATAGAGCCTCCATCGACTGGAAAAGGGTTCCGGAAAACGTTCAGAAAAATTCAAAAAATCTCTCCTCTCGGGCTTTCTCTCTTGAATCTATTTTAGGATTTCTCTCTCAGTACCTCTTAACCAAAAGACGGTCGGCAGAGGCAAGAATTTCCTACAGTTCAGATTCGAAGAGATTCACAAGCTCAGAATCTCAGATACTCAGCTAATTCACACAGTGAGAGATCGTCGATTTCTCACAGTCAGTACATCACTCCATCATTGTTACAAGAACTCACAGAGCATCAACTCTGGTTCTTCCGGCAATCTTCAGCACTCGTTAGCTAAGATAACTAGGGTTTTTACACTTATTGTAATTGTACTCTAAGATTAATATCTGTACTCCCAAGTATTTGTATTGATAATATCTCGCGAGAGCATTCAAGCCCGGGACTAACAACCCCGACAAATCTTGTGTTATTTACTTTCCCCACGGACGTGCTCTCGCATTTGTTTGTTACTCGACCATTCCAGCAATATCATCTCCGGATAATATTATGGGTAACAACAGCGGAAAAATGACAACTAGTCCAAGTACTCAATTCATAAACACACGCCATAGGCAGTAGAGGTGGCATTTCGGAACCGAAAATCGAAAATCGAACCGAAAAAACCGAAGAAAGAAATGAAAAACCGAAACTGAAGAAGACCGAACCGAAAAACAAAAAAACAGAACCGAACCGAACTGATTTGGTTCGGTTCTCGGTTCGGGGTCGGGCGGAACTGAACCGGACCGAAATAGACCGAAATTTTAAATTTCAAATGACCTTGTTTTTGTGATTTTGGTGTGTTTCGAATTTTAGTATAATTCGTTTTCCTTTTGTAAGACCCTCATGGGTCCAAGGAGGACCGATAATATGCTCATGTAATTTGTGATTCAATTAATTTAGGTTGAGAGAATGAGCTACTGTGATTTACGATTGTTATATGTTTTGAGATATTTCTAAATTGCTATGCAACTCTAACTTTTATCTTGAACATATATATAACTCTTGCTAACTTGTTGTTATATATAACTTATTCTATCGCATATAATATTTGAAATTATATTGTGAAGAACCGAAAAAACATCAAACCAAATCAAAACTGAACCGAATATTTATAAAATCGAACTTAACCGAACCGAACTTCAAAAAGAACCGAACCAAACCGAAACCGAATATTTGGTTCGATTCTCGATTTCGGTCAAAAACCGAACTGAATGAAACCGAGTCCACCCCTAATAGACAGTATCCTCCGGGAAGCTCATCTCTTCATGACTGCTACAGGCTCGATATCCCAAGAACCTAAAAATAAAGCCCACGAAGGGGTCAGCCATAATACTCAACAATGATAACAAGCACATCACATCAATAATTACATACCAATGGAATTACAAAGTAAGAATACTACCAATGTAATCTTACCGTCATAACCTCACCAATTCGCGATAATCCTCATCAAAATAACCCTTACCATATTGCACATCTCGCATTCTCTATTAAACAGTAAACTCATACACGACATCTGTATTGTACCTAAAACAATACCAAAGATTCTCGAAACATCATCATAACTCACCAATACGGAAATAAACCAACTCTGACCAATTCAATCCATCAGATAACATCATCAAATCTCAACATGATAAATCGATGGTCCATTAAAAGACAAGTACCAAGAAGGAGATACGGAACATACCTCAAGATACGCAATGCCACGATAAATCATGTCAGTATAATCCGAGGTCAGATCAATATAACATATGGACATGGTCCTAACACAAGACCCACAAATGCGTACTCACATGACAACATAAATATGCTCACATCAATAACAACAATGTATACTCATGGAAATCCGATGATTCAGCATTCATTGCATAGATCCCAAGATGATTCTGCTAGATCAACACGAGGTGGATAACCAACAATATACATATGCACAACAACAACACATGAGTAATCCGATGATCCAGCATTCACTGCATAGATCCCAAGATGATCCCGTCGGACCAACACGAGGTGGAAAATCCGTCTAACGATCCAGCACACACAGCATAGATACCCAAGATGATCCCATCGGACCAACACGAGGTGGACATACGACAACAATGCACAAATGCATATTAACAACAATACACAAATGCACGACAACAACAATACATAATGTATCACAACATGATCGACACAAAATGACAAAAATTATTAGAGTATTTGCCCCGAGTCCTTCGATAGCAATCTCGATGTCAAAAACCATCACCGACGATTATCCTCAATGTTCAACAATCCAAAATACCACGAACTATAGATAACTCATATCCTCGTCTTTACCATAATGTATCCTCGATACCCAAGTATACCAATAACAAATGTAAATCATATACATTATGATTTAATTCCCTAAATCAGAAAACAACGTAAAATCCTAAATCTCCAGGGTTCATAATTATAATCATTCCTGTACGAATTATAAACGAATGAAACTGAAACCATTTATTAAATATTATACACTGAGCAAGTTGTAACTTGCCTCGATATCGATACAACGATAGTTAAGCCATTACCAATTTCCTTGCCTTCATCTACAAGCTCCTCGGCCCTGACCAAAGCAATTCACGAACATCCTCAAACTCGACCGCAATATATTATTCTAATCAACGATCAATCCTCACAACCTATTGTAATTAACAACAACAAGTTCGATAACAATCAACAATCGATACAACCAATCAAAAATCTCAACGGTTCCACAATATCTCGATTAAACACAAATCCGAACAACCCAAATCAATCAATCACGAATCCATAACCACAATATGATTCCACAATACAAGCCGAAATTCGAATAATCATATCAACAATCAATTCAAACAAGGGTCTTAATACTCTAGATTCCAATTTCAACCTTAAATATGAATTAACAAGATTCCTTCTTGTTCATACTCGTAAATTCATAGAAAACAATTACTGGTTATTATCATCAATCCGAACTATCCAGATAGTTCAATATCATGAATAATCATAATCCAACATTAAACATAACTTTTGCAGACTCAACCTCATATCTGTTGGGATTCGGTGCCTAAAACGAAGGCCCAGCGGAAGCGGTAAAATAAAAATTAATTCGATCCTAATCCCTACGAGGATCGATCAAGCTACGTATATACGAATATAAAATAAACAAATAAAGATTCGAAATCATACCCTTGTAGTCCATTGATTATATGGTGTTCTTCTCTTGAGCGATTCCCAAGATTTAGGTGAACTTCCTTATGATCCAATCCACTCCAAGCTCTTGGATGATCTAACGCCAAAAATACCGCGTCTCTACTTGTTCGGCGCCGGAGAAACGAACTGAACGACGATCACCCAATTAACCTCCAAGGTTACAGCTAGAATCGGATGATGAAGCTATCAAATGTGAATTTTACACTCCAAGTGTATAACTCACAATCTCTCTTTGATTTCTTGATTTTTCTCCAAGAACCAATAATAAGAAATGAAGAAGAAGATGAAGACTATATGAGAAAACAATTTTCTCTCTCTCAGTGGAACTCACGGTTGATGCAATGAATGGGGTGAGGAGTCAAGTCTTTTTCTTCTTTCTTTATACACCATCAACCACCAAAACAACTCATTCACATGAGAGGTATCCCCACCATGTCATTATCACCCATTTAAAAAATGGAAACTAAAGAAAAGGGAAGGTTGGTGGAGGGGGGGGGGCATGATAAAGTGTTGCGATAGTTCGTTAAACGCAAGTGCATGTTATCGTAGACAAGTAATAAAGTGATGAGTGAGTTATCGTTCCCACGAGGACTGAATTACTAAGTACCGATTTGTATGTATTCTAATTTTATTTGAACAGTCGAAATTTGGGTTGCAATTAATAACTAAAGAAAACCAATAGAAGAACAAACAGTAAAAACGATCGCTCGAAGAAAGAAAATCAAATGATGAATAAGTCTAGGATTGTGAATCCACCTTGGTTTATCCGAATTTACTCTCGATTATTTGAAGTTAATGATTTCCCCAATTTATTGAAGGCGAAGATTGCTAAAATACTCTACCGCCTCTCCCTAGGTCAGTAGATTTTTCTACGGCGAATAATACACTCTATCCCTAGGTGAATTATTTCGACAATAAGCAAAAAGCACAAAATCTCCAAAAGACCACGTAGTTCCTATGAGTATATTCCTATCTCACAAGATAAAACAATTCTCACCAATAGTTCCTCACCAACTCTCCTCTCCCTATTCGAGTTGTGTAATTAAAACAATCCAATTATTGGCCAGACAATTGAAAGCATTAAAATCGATTGGGAAAACTCAACAGAAAAAGGGAATTATATAGATAATCAAAAGCAAATCCGTCAAAACAATGGTTTCATCAAAATCCTAGAACAGGGTTTTAGCCTGACATGCTAAAGGATAAAAATACAGAATTAATGAATGAAAGCATTGAAATCAAACGCAGATGAAGAGTCGGATTCCTCCATTCTTCTGGCTTCCACCTTCTGCTCTTGGTGTCTTCTGCTTCTTATGATCGATTCCTCTCTTCCGCGATAATCCTCTGATTCCAACATAATCCCCAATTATGACCTTAAACCCTTATTTATAACTCCCAGCAGCCTCCAAAACGCGTCCGTGTGATTAGGTCGAGAACCTGCTTCAAAACGGCCCAAACCCGCGCGAAGCACACCAAAACCGCCCCGTGGGCCACGTCTCACTTAATCTGTGCCGCGGCTCACGGCGCTCAGCGGATTGCCTGGGCGCTATTTTTTTCTTCTGGGCCGCGGCTCAGCTTCTACGTGCCGCGGATCACAGTACAGTGCGATCGGTGCCTGCTGATTGCCTTCGTGTGCCGCGGCTCACTTGGTTTGTGCCACGGCCCCGGGCCAAAATTTGCCGTTTTCGCCCGTTTTCATCGTTTTAGCTTCCGGACTCCAATTTCTTGCAAAACATAAAAGAATAGGGCATTAAAAGCTCATTTATGCAGATTTAATTATGAAAAGAATACAAAATAATGATAAATAAGCGTATAAAAATACGCCTAACATAAAGAAATTGGATGAGTTCGGTTCGTTTCGGACTCCCGTGAATCCAAACAGATAAACTCCAATTTCGTTCTGATGAATTTATATCAATTAATTAATCCAATTAATTAATCATATTAAATACATAATGACATAATTAATTTCTCCAAGAAATAATTATCTTTATGAATTAAATTAATCACCCAGTAATTTATTTAATTCATTAGGCCGTAAATCAATTTAGACATCTAATGTCCCAAATAAGATATCCAATATCTAATATTCATAATGAGAGAATAAGCTCGATTCATTCCATCATCAATCATATTGCACGACTTGGTAGGTCCGTCTCAATCAGCAATGGGAGGAACCAAAGAGTAGTAGCACCGCCTAGCCAGCCTGGCGGCCTACACTGTACTCCAACTGCGAACGAATGATGGGGATCATTCAAGAACCATTCTGTCGTGAATACCAGTATGCGTATAAACCCTTCTTTCAAATGTCCCGATCAAGTTATAGGGTTACGGTCAGTCAAACCCTGTCTGTACTTGATGTTATGCATGAGTTAATGCAAATTTAGATGATTGAGCTCTCGTGTATCTAATACAACTAGCTCCAATGCTTTAGCCAAATACTTATGATCTCATCTGCCAATAACCGCATAGGACATAACTCGTTCACTAACAGGAGAAAGAATTCTATCTAGGTATTCAGTAGGACCTGCTACCTGCCCATCAAGGCGCATGTCAAGATTGACCCCCGCCTTCCGGTTTACAGGGTCAAACTACTCTAATAAAAATCTTGACATCACAAACACATCCCTACTAAATCCTCAAGTCGAAGGTTCACGAATACCTATCACAACCTTTCGATTCCGTCATTGACTGTCCCAGAGTGAAATCCGTGTGACGAATCGAGGGTGAGTCGGTTCGAGTACACTAATCCAATTAGCATACCTATAACGTGTGCTCCTATTAACCATTAGTGTTCGACAGGCACACTCCAAGTCAAAGAACACATCATACAAGTCTTCACATAAACTTAACGCCCAGTCAAGTCTCATCGACTTGCAAACGATTAAGTATTTGAGCTATAAACCTTTCTAGTGCTGACCCCCTTATCCAATAAGGAGTGGAACGTTTTGCTCTCAAATACACGGACTAGTTTCTATATATATTTACGAGTTAGGAATGCCAGTTCTACCAGTAAATAAAGAAACATCCATTTACCTTATGATAATGATTTACATAATAACAAGTACAATGCCCTCACTCAACATCCTCTGAGTGACATTCGAGGGCATACTCCTAACAATCTCCCACTTGCACTCAATACCACACACTATGGTATCTAATACCCATGTTCTCCAAATGAAGCTCCAAGCTAATCTGAGGAAGTGTCTTGCTAAGTGGATCAGCGATGTTGTCGGATGAGTCTACTCTATGCAGCACAATGTATCCCTTGTGAATAAATTCTCTTACGAGATGATACTTTCTCTCAATATTTTTGGTACTGTTGTGAAACCTCGGCTCCTTGGCCTGCGTTACAGCTCCGTTGTTGTCGCAGTACAGCGGAACAGGCAGCTCAGCACATGGTATCACTTGAAGTTCTCCCAGAAACTTCTTAATCCAGAAACCTTCCTTGGAAGCCTCCGAGGCTGCTTGATACTCAGCCTGACAGGTAGAGTCAGCAGTCGCGCTTTGCTTGGCACTACGCCATGATACTGCTCCTCCATTAAAAGTAAATATGTAGCCAGAAGTAGACATTGAATCGTCCTTTTGTCCTTGAAAGTCCGAATCAGTGAATCCCACCACATCCAATTCTCCACCGCCATACATCAGAACCATATCTCTAATCCTTCTTAAGTACTTGAGAATGTTCTTTACGCCATTCCAATGTTCCCTACCTGGGTTTGCCTGAAACCTACTCACCACGCTTATAGCATCATGCGCAATGTCAGGTCTCGTACACAACATAGCATACATAAGGCTACCCACGGCCGAATCATATGGTATATTACTCATTTCCCTTCGTTGGTCCTCACCTTGAGGACACATCTCCGAGGTGAGTTTTATTCCATGTCACATCGGAAGGAACCCTCTTTTAGAATCATCCATCTTAAATTGATTTAAGATCTTATCTATATAGAGGGCTTGGGAAAGACCTATTGTTATCTTTGCTCTATCCCGATATAGCCGAATACCAAGAATATAGGTTGCTTCTCCGAAGCCTTTCATGGAGAAATTACTCGAAAGCCAAGATTTCACGGAACTGAGCATTCCCACATCATTTCCTATTAGTAGAATGTCATATATAGTACTAAGAATGCCATCTTGCTCCCACTAACCCTCTTGTATACACAAGGTTCCTTTTCATTTTGCACGAAGTCAAACTCTTTGACTGCCTCGTCAAAACGAAGGTTCCAACTACGTGACGCTTGCTTTAGTCCATAAATGGAACGATGAATCTTGCACACTTTCTGAATATTGACTTCGGACTCAAAGCCTTTAGGCTACTCCATATAGATTTCCTCCTCGAGTAATCCATTAAGGAAAGCTGTCTTTACGTCTATTTGCCATATCTCATAATCATGGTAGGCAGCTATAGCAAGCATCATGCTAATAGACTTGATCATAGCTACGGGCGAGTAGGTATCGTGGTAATCGATCCCTTCCTTTTGGGTATAACCCTTTGCCACAAGCCTGGCCTTATAGGCGTCAACCTTTCCATCTCCATCAGTCTTTCTCTTATAGATCCACTTGTCCCAATATGCACTATGCCCTTGGGGCGGTCTACTAGAGTCCAGACCTGATTGACATGCATCGAGTTTATCTCAGCTTCCATAGCTTCATGCCATTTTGCGGAATCTACATCCACCATCGCTTGGTCATAGGTCGTCGGGTCGGTCTCTTGGCTATCACTTGGAACCTCATGGAGACCCAGCTCCTCCAAGTGCTTAAGCCCATACCTCTCAGGTAAATGAGACACCCTACTAGACCTACGAGGTGGTTGTACGTGTGTTTCAGAAGGTTCGGTTCCAGTTTCTTGCACAGGTGTCTCCCGAGGAGTTTCATTGTATTCTTCTAAAGAAATACTTCTACCTGCTCCGCCTTCCTGAATGAACTCATCTTCTAGGAAGTGTGCTTGTAAAGCAACAACGATCTTTCAATATTCGGGCATGTATAATAGATAACCCATCGTCCCAGACGGGAATCCAATGAAACGTCCCTTTACAGACCTCGCTTCCAACTTTTCCACCTTAGTCTTCTTGACATAGGCCGGACATCCCCAAATCCTAATGTGATTAAGACTTGGTTTCCTGCCCTCCCACATCTCATGTGGAGTTTTAGGAATGGATTTGGAAGGATATCTGTTCAAGATGTAAGCGACAGTCAGGAGTGCATACCCCCACAGGTAAATTGGTAAGTCAGTATAGCCCAGCATGGAACGGACCATGTTCAACAAGGTCTGGTTTCTTCTTTCTGACACACCATTTAACTGAGGAGTACCTGGAGGTGTTAGTTATGATATTATTCCATGTTCTTTTAGGAACTCGTCAAACTCCGTACTCATATACTCGCCACCTCGGTCCGACCGAAGTGCTTTAATATGATTACCAGTTTGTTTTTCGATTAGGGCCTTAAATTCCTAGAATTTCTGAAAGGCCTCGGATTTATGTTTTATTAAGTATACATAATCATACCTAGTATGATCATCTGTAAACGTAATGAAGTACTGATATCCGTCACGTACTGCTTCCAAACCACCACATACGTCGGTATGGATTAATCCTAGTTTATTAGCGGCTCTTTCAAAAGTCCCCGAGAAGGGGGACTTAGTCATTTTGCCTTTAAGGCAAGATTCACAAGTAGGAAAGGGATCCGATCCCAATGGACCCATTGTAACACCCCCAAATCCTATTGGGTTATTACAGTGTCGTGGACCCTACACTAGGAGATCCACCAGGCGAACACGACTAAAATACATCAAATTAACCAACAAGGGAAATCACAGTCCTTACTATGATATCCGACACAATATTCCGATAAGTAATTTTAACGACAATGATGGGCCTACATGGCCAAAAATGAAAATACAACAAAACCCACGAGCCTTGCTTGGGTAATACATAATGACAACAACTGAAAAACTGGAGAACACTCCAAACTGACTGGCCAGCATGAACACCGAACAACTCTTAACTAGTATCGCTCGGATGCCTCGTCGCCATCGTCATGCCCCTGTGTCTCAACTCTCTCCTCGCAAGCACCTAAAACATGAAAACATGTTTCACCCCCACGGGGTCAGTCATCCAGATAATGAACATCAAATACATGTATAACATGGTATGCATCCAAAGGTAGAATGAAACGGTACAATAATAATAATAATACGAGATGCTCACAACCCAAGGTAAGAACCGAGCATTCGTGAAACACTATGCCCACAGCATATGATCAATACCTGCTCAACAGGTTAGAGCATACGTGCCCAACGGCGAATCATCAATAGAGAATCCCACAATGAATTAAAATAAATACGAATCACAATGCCCGAAGGCTCCATGAAAATACCAAGACATCACAAAGGCCTGAAAGCCACTCAGCCGAAGCTGCTAAATATCAAAATCACCTGAAAGTTACTCAGCCGAAACTGTCAATCATCACAATGGCCCGAAGCCAAATCAGCCCGAAGCTGTATCAATGAGGGCTGAAGCCACGACACTAAGCCGTATCACAATGAGGGTCGAAGCCACGGCACGAAGCCGTATCACAATGAGGGCCGAAGCCACGGCACGAAGCCATATCACATTGAGGGCTGAAGCCGCGGCACGAAGCCGTATCACAATGAGGGCCGAAGCCACGACACGAAGCCGTATCACAATGAGGGCCGAAGCCACGACACGAAGCCGTATCACAATGAGGGCCGAAGCCACGACACGAAGCCGTATCTAGGGGTGTCAAACGGTTCGGTTCCGGTTAACCAGACCAAAATTTTCGGGTAACCGGAACCACAATTGCCCAAAAATGAGAACCGAAAACCGAACCATATAAAATTTCGGTTAACCGGAACCGAACCGGTTATTTTCGGTTCCGGTTCGGTTAAGCCGACAGAACCGTTTTTTTACATGAGTTTAATTAGAAATTATAAATTATAAAATATAATATTAAAATTTAATACATATATAATATATTATTATAAATTTTTAACAAAATATAATATTTATTTAACAATATTAGGGTTTTCAATTTTTAATTTACAAAAATTAAAATAATAAAATATATAAGTATAAAATATAAAATAATATTTAATAAATATATTATAAAATCGGTTTTCAGTTCGGAACCGTTCGGTTCCGATTCCGAACCGAAAATCGAAAAATTATGTAATAAGGAACCAAAAACCGAACCGAAAATCGATTATACGGTTCCGGTTAACCGGAACCGCCTCGGTTCCGGTTCGGTTCCGGTTCTAACCGAGAACAGGGAACCATTTAGACACCCCTAGCCGTATCACAATGAGACCATCCAATGGCTGTGACCTACTGAACTTTAGGTGTTGGGAAACCAACCGCGAAGGTTCAAGCCCCAAACTTACCCATAATGAGATCACCCAGTGACCGTGACCTACTAAACTGTAGGTGTTGGGTAACCAACCGCAAAGTTTCAAGCCCCAAACTTACCCATCGAGTACTAGCCGAGACTAGCCTCCAAAACATAATTAATCACAAATGGAATGATCCCAAGATTACCGAATTCACGAGAATGAATAGTGTGCTGCCTTGAGTCGGCCAACACGACAACAATGACTCACGGATCGGCACTGTCCTCGGCAGTCCCAATTCAATATCTCGATTACCTTAGAATAGTTAATCGATAACAATGACACAACAGATGAGAACTATCCTCGACAGTCTCAATTCAATACTTCGATTGCCTTAGAATGGCCAATCGATAACAAAGATACGACGAATGATTCAATACCTCGATGGCCTTAGAACGGCCAATCGATAACAATGATACAACGAATGATTCAATACCTCGATTGCCTTAGAACGACCAATCGATAAAAATGATACAACGAATGCCTCGGCACCTTTAATCGGTTACCGACGACGGAGATGAGAAACGAATACGCCAATGCCTTCAATCGGCCAAAACAACATCAATGACAAAACACCAACATCAATAGCAATGATTACCACAATGTCTTGGATCGACATCAATATCAACAACAACAATCGATACATCGATACAGCAAGCCGTCTATCAACAATAACAATAACAACAAGTATCTCAATGCCTTGAACCGACCATTAACGAACAACAATAATCATTTGACATAATTGCCGAGGAGTATCGTATCAAACGATCCCTTAATATCAATGAACTCATGAAGACACTAAGTCTCGGAATGATACAACACATTCATACACATATACGATAACATTAATCCCATTGACTATTACAAGTATAAAACTTGCCTCAAACCGACGGCGAGAAAGTCCTTCCACGATCAACGTCCTTAAAGGGATTATCGGTCGCTCTAACAACCTTGAATAACACAATTACCAACCATTCGCTTAATTTATATATCCACGTATAGTCATAAACAACTCAAAAGGTCGATACAACATTACCCAACTCACTGGGGCAATTTAACAAACTCGTTGTAAACAATCTTCAATTATTTACAACAAATATCAATTATATCGATGCCAAACCTCTAATGAATGATTCAATCCAACAAAACATCTTCAATACAATCGATAATCCCATAGGAATACACAATTCGAGATTACGACAACATCAAATCGGAACCCCCAATTCCAAAATCAACATTCGAAATGTTCTTGAATAATCCTCCAACAATCCAATGATAATTCATAGAAACTCATAATCATATGTATATCCCTTCACATATCATGATTATAACACCCAAAACATCATACTCCATCTCAAAATTGAAAACTAAGATTTTGAAGAAATTATCTTCGAAGATCCAAACCCTTCAATCCGTCGAAACTCGAGTTAATCGACTATCCAAGCTCCACAATCGAAGGTAGGTGATTAGAACATGAATACACAAGTGTTTGATGATGAGAAATCTGCTCCCAAGAACCTCTCTCTCGGACTCAAATGAAGAAATGAAAAAATGAGCACAAAAGTCACGTCCATATCCTTAAATACTGCACAGAGTTACGGCCGTAACTCTGCCACCTTACGTCCGTAACTTCCCAAAGTCAATGACCTTATGGCCGTAACAACCTTTATTTACGGCCGTAACTACACCTCGTCGAAAAACCATACTGACCAAACTTCTTGACTTACGGCCGTAACAAAGACTCCTTTACGGACGTAAGTAGCCTTCATCGAGACACCCCTGAACACAAAGCTCCTCACTTACGGCCGTATCCCGCAAAATCTTACGGCCGTAAGTTGCCTTCGGCAAAATGACACTGAAACTACGAATGCATGTTACGGCCGTAATGCATGATAGGTTACGGCCATAACTCTCAACTGGAAAAAGAAGTGTGAAAACTCCGCCTTCTCGATATAAATGATGAATGATCCGACACATAACTTGCATGAATATAATTAAGTCCAATAACACGTAATAATGATACTTCTAACACAAGGCTACCAGTCACAATGATTATGATAATATTCTCGTCTCGATTCCCAAATAGGGTTAAACGACGGATGATAACTGATACACGACTCAAAGATATGCCGAACGATGACCATAAATGAATGAACATGAATGATGAATGATTATTAAAGAGTGAAAAAAATTACTGAGTGCCAATTACTGAATGATAATGAATGAATTCACAATCGGGTATTACATACTCCCCCATAAAAAGAGTTTTGTCCCCGAAACTAAGGGAACACAACTAAGAATATGAACTATCCATCAGGATCTGAAAACAACATCTCCAGGAATACTCCTCAATTGGGACCATGAAGAATAATAATGAACAGAATCCGACAAAGGTCAAGAATGACTCACCGAGGTGAACTAATAACGCAATGAGGGATGGCTCAAATGAAATGATTGGAACTGTCATTCCTCGTGAATTGAACGATTAGTTTGGTATTTATAAGTCTCAACATGATTGATATATTATGAATGAATTATATGAATGAATGAACAACAACAAAAGGAATGATTATCCTTTTAACCAAGCAAGGATTAACTTGCTTCAATACCGGTGATGAAATGTCCTTACCTGTGGCTCTCGAAGCCTGATAGGACCCCTTGGATGACGTATGGTCTGGAGTAACAAAATCTCTCGAGGCTTGTGAGCCCTCTCGAGATCTACCGGCACTACCTGCAGTATTTCTGAAGGTGTCCCTGCCTCCCACATGAATGACAATTAAAAGCTGGCACCGTACAACGAGTGCTAATGTGCCCCACTGAATCACAGTTAAAATAAACAACAGTTGAACTCGTCGTCTGAGATGAAGATGCTTTCCCAGCACGAAGATAACTAGAAAATGACCTCTTGGACGTTGCAGCCCGATGTCCCTCTGAACGAACCGGCATCCTAGTCCTCCCACTAGAAGAAGTTGAAGGGTGTTTCCGAGTAAGCTCCTTGATCAAAAGCTCTGCTCCGATAGCCTTCTCGATGAACTCACCAAGTGAATTACAATTGTGATTGAACAAATGCATCCTCAACTGCGGGTTTAGCCTCTTGCTAAAATACTTGATCTTATACGCCTCAGTACGGATAACAGACAAAGCAAACTGAAGAAGTCCCTGAAACATCTCAGCAATGACAATAACATCCTCATCCTCGATGGATTCGGGGTTCAAAACCTCTGACAACTTGGCTTCACAAAGTGGAGCCAGATAATACCTCTCTAACATGAGAGTCTTGAATTCGCTCCAAGCACAACCACGATCGGTGGGTTTCACAGAAAGCCACCAAGAATAAGCACCCTTACTCAAGTAGTAAGCCGCTACTGCCACCTTACTCTCTTCCGGACACTGAACCATGTCGAAGAGTTTATCAAAATGCTCAAGCCAATAGACAATATCAGCTGGTTCCGATGAACCCTCAAAAGTAGGTGGCCTCTGACGAGAGATATCGCCAACAATCTGGTTCACTCTTCCAGTCTGCCCAAGAAACGGCACTTGGGAACCTTGCTGCGGTAGACCACAAACCATCGAGGTCTGCATGGTCTCCATCAGACGTGCCATCTGAGTCATCTGGGCCATCATGCCCTGCATATATATGAATGGGTCCACCCGAACACCTTCCGATTGAGCTGCATCTCGGGTACGACTCCCTGACAGTGAATGATTATCTATCGGTGAATGAGTAGCACCGCTACCTGTTGAATTAATGTTATCCCTTACGTTCGCACGGGTATTAACACGAGATCCTGGGTTTCGGCCCGCACCGCCGCCTCGTCCCCTACGTCCTCTGACAGCTCTATCTATTCTGAAGCAGGAAGGTCACATGATAATTATAGATCCCGCATGAAGATCACATTATGATTACATTACGGAATGATAATAATGAGCATACACGCTTATCACAATGGATGCATTTATAATGCAGTAAAATGATCGTCAACATGACGCCGGAATATGATAAGATCGCATGAAAGATCAAGTGAGGTAACATTATTATCTGATGAAATTCCTGAAATGATTATCTTGAACAAGTTAACAAGATTGAAAATTCGATCCACAAGATCAACAACCGAGCAATGAGATTAACTGAGTGATTAATGAATTAACATGATCGACAAGATCAAAAATGATGATTGAGGATTGTTGACTGATGAATGAGTTGATACTTATCGCTTGCACAGGTCACACGTGCTCCAAAACAATTAGTCATGAATCAATCGTAACACTAATATCACATATAGGTTCCAACAAAACACGTATAATCAATGACATAATGAATGTATGAACATAAAGAGAATCGAGTCCTTATACAAGTCATACGAAGCTTCGAGGTCTTGCGATACTAGTCTTCACTGACGACGACTCTATGAATGAATGACTCATGCAGTCGTACAAATATCACGACTCACAAAACCCGACTGTCCATATTGTCATAACCTGACAGTCCCACTACTACCGCGTCGGTAGAGCCACATAACTCACATATCAGGGTATCTCACAACCTAACTCTCTGATATCATCTTCTGTAACACCCCCAAATCCTATTGGGTTATTACAGTGCCGTGGACCCTACATCAGGAGATCCACTAGGCGAACACGACTAAAATACATCAAATTAACCAACAGGGAAATCACAGTCCCTACTATTGTAACACCCCCAAGACGATCAGGGCATATCATAGCGCCGTGGACCCCACACTTTGGAATCCACCAGGATAACGTACCAAAACAACACACGACAAAAGACATACATCATCGACAACAGACAATTTCTCAATCCACGACATTTAAATTCAAAGACTGAAATTGACAATACAATTTGACATCAAATCCATTCCTAAAACGGGTACACAAAATAATAAATTCAAGAAAGAAGTACTCGAGTACTTAAGAAAAAGACATAATAAGGAAATCCCAAAACAAAACACCAATAGACAACCATTGAACAGAATCACGCCTGCCCATCATCCTCGTACGGCTAGCATGCTCGTTTGCTTCCATGACCTGTACCTGAAATATAAAAGTATTTCCCCCATTTAAGGGGTTAGCGACAACTGCTAGTGCAAGTATAATCCATTTGAACTACCATTCTAATCAGATGAATATATGCGCCAAAAATCAATTTAGAAATCCTTTATATTCCGGAATATTTACGGTAGCACAAAACACATTTCTCCAACAAAACAATTCAAAGTTAACCGTTAGTACGAGACTCACGACCACCGTACCCCGCAGAGTCCCGTCGGACATCCCTGGGTGGTTAACCCTAGTTCGTGATACGCACACTCACGGCAATACGTATCCCTAGAGGCCCCGTCGGACCGTCCCTAGGTGAACATACACATATCCATCCGTACAACTACGAAAAGCCATAATTCAAATACTAGAATGCGTAAACAAATGTAAAGTACTTGTCTTTGAGACATCTTCGAAGAATCGGGTATGAATAATGACTACGAACGATCCGGATGGAAAACGATGGTTCCTAAATGAAGGATTAACATTACTCAGTCCTAACGGAGCTGATAATACCCCAATGCTCGGTACCGTCAGAGGCTAACATCGAAATGGTTCTCATTCTATAATTCATGATCGTACCATGACGGTCCAGCCAATCTTCACCAAGAATCAGATCCTCGTCTCTAGTATCTACCACAATTAGATTAGAAGGCCAATCCCTCCCCGCGATACTCACCGGAAAATCTCTAATCTCACGATCCCCCACGATGCTATCCCCACTAGGCAGTTTAACAACAAATGATTCACACGCAACTAGGAAATCAACATGCACACGTCACACACAATCCATAGATATGAAAGAATGCGTAGCACCAGAATCGAATAACACGAGAACAGGATGGTCAAGGATGTGAACGGTACCTATTGCTACCGTCGCGTCGGGATCTCCAGCTCGTCTCATCTCATACACACAGGGCGGAACAGACCCCGCACTAGAAGCTCCCCCTCTAGAAGGCTGCCTACGTCCTCGGCCTCTACCAAAACTCTGATGTGGCTAAGAAATTGCCGATGCCTGATTCACGCTCGGTTCTCCCGCAGCTGGGGCTGATATCTGAGTAACTGGTGCCCGAACTGCATCCATACAATACTTAGCACGATGTCCCATCCGACTGCAAGCAATACACTGAATCGGGGGCCTGTCACACTCACTCATCATGTGGCCAGGACGACCACAGTTAAAGCAGGAAGGACCCCGAACGGAACCTGTAGGAGAAGACATAGAACCGTTTCCTTGCCCAAATGACGGGGACTGATTCCCGAAGACTTGCGAACCAGACTGGGCCTTCGGATAACCACCAGACTTGCCTCCCGAAAACTGACCGAAGGTCTTCTGTTTCTTTCACTCGGTTGCCGTATCTGTCACAGAAAACGACATCTCATAAGCCATTGCCTTGTTTAGATAATCCTTCAGAGTTGTACATCCGAGACCAGACATGTAGTGAGGAACCCTCGGCTTCATCCGCATGTCGAAGTGGCGGAATTTGTCTAACTCGTCTCGGACCTGGTTTCTCACATAATGAAGTTGTTGGTTATATTCCTTGATTGCCTGCGAAATCGGAACATCCTGGGGCTTAGCCTCAAAGAAGGCTCGGATCCTCCCATTTTTAACTGGCCACGGATAAAATTCGTCCTCCATCAGCTCTCAGAACTCTGCCCATGTGGCTGCCCGGTCACGCGGTTTCACCGCTTGCCACCACGTTGCCACCTCCTTGGCGAGGAAGTACTGAGCGATGGGTATCTTCCTCTCCACAGAGCAGTTGGCTGCCTGGACATTTTCTCCATCTCAAATAACCAACTCTACCAACCGGAAGGGTCAGAAGCACCATCAAACTGCGGAGGACGCATACGAATCATGTCCTGAAGTATCTTATCATTACCGGATTCAGTAGGCAGAACCGGATTGGCATTTGCTTGGCCGACCAAGACGGCCTGAGTCAGTAGCGTCATTTGGTTCGCTACTTGCTGTAAAATATTTGCCACCCCGATATTCTCATGAGCATTGCCGGAGCTAGCAGACTGATCCTGCTGGCCTCCGGAACTGGGTAGAACACTATTCGACAAGGAAGGCATCGCCGAATCAGTTCCCGAGTTATCGAACATGGCCGCACCACCGGCTGTGCCACGTCCCATACCGCATCCGCGGCCGCATCCGCGTCCTCTACCAGCAGGAATTATGAAGAAGTAACGGGTAAGTAGAGTTCAACGCAAAACGCAACAAAATAGCACGAAGGAAATAGAACAGAACAACGTAACGAGTCAAGTTAGGAAAACTTACGAGCACCGGCGTACTGAGATGATGGCGTAGCAGTGATACTGTTCAAAAACGACACTCAACTAGACCCAAATAACCGACAGCCTAGGTATCCATAAACCTAAGCTCTGATACCACGTGTCACGGGATGGGAGTTCCGAAGCCCGTGCGGCGTCCCAGGGCCCCTCACACCCCGGGACCAGCCTATCCCACATATGCATGCCAACTGGTTTCGCCCTGCCATGGGCTCATCAGGGAGACGGCAGTAGCCCTGGACCAGTTGTGCCCTACCCGCAACGATCCCCTTCATAGTCAAGTCCTCGACCAGCGACAAGCTCTCTGGACTAAACCGGGTTGGCATGCCTGACTCGGCCAGACTGATGCATCTGGGCAAACAATGCCTTAACGCTAATGTCGCCCCCCTTTACCTCTCTTGTGGCAAGCTAACCAGAAGGCACGCCTCATTTGGATGGTCCACACAGACACGACATATCGGGTCGTGACATCCTCCCCCACCCAAATCACAGCACGTCCTCATGCTGGGGAAAAATGTTTCTTTCCGCACACTGTATCGTCCCACGTACACAAAATGATCGTGGCTAAACATATACGACACCATCCCTTGATGGACAGGCTCTTCACTCGCGCGCCTCGCGCTAGCCCGCAGTGCGCCACGCACATACCACATCACCAATCGACATCAACCTTCACCCTATGGCATTCCCTCAGCCGCTGCATTTTTCCCGCATGTCGAGGTCCCCACAATGACCCACGATGATCCACGCTCTTACACCATGGTCACCGAAGGTGGAGCTACCAAGAGTGCGCAATACAAGTGTGTCCACATTCCGGACCGTCTGATCTCACAAGCCTAGGATCACCTCTCATTCCGGCATAGAATCGATTCATGTCGTCCGCCTAGAAGCCTTGTCAGGAGCCGCACTTTGACCGTGCCCTCTTTGCACCGGCGTTCACTCCCCGCCCTAATCGGTTTCGGCAGAACTTGACCACACCAGAACCATACCGTACTGAGAGAGGTTTTGGCCTTGATACCATATTCTGTAACACCCCCAAGATGATCAGGGCATATCACAACACCGTGGACTCCACACTTTGGAATCCACCAGGCTAACATACCAAAACAACACACGACAAAAGACATACATCATCGACAACAGACAATTTCTCAATCCACGACATTTAAATTCAAAGACTGAAATTGACAATACAATTTGACATCAAATCCATTCCCAAAACGGGTACACAAAATAATAAATTCAAGAAAGAAGAACTCGAGTACTTGAGCAAAAGACATAAGAAGGAAATTCCAAAACAAAACACCAATAGACAACCATTGAACAGAATTACGCCTGCCCATCATCCTCATATGGCTCCCATGCTCGTTTGCTTCCATGACCTGTACCTGAAATACAAAAGTATTTCCCCCATTTTAGGGGTTAGCGACAACTGCTAGTGCAAGTACAATCCATTTGAACTACCATTCTAATCAGATGAATATATACGCCAAAAATCAATTTAGAAATCATTTATATTCAGGAATATTTACGGTGCATAAGCACAAAACACATTTCTCCAACAAAACAATTCAAAGTTAACCATTGGTACGAGACTCACGGCCACCGTACCTCGCAGAGCCCCGTCGGATATCCATGGGTGGTTAACCATAGTTCGTGATACGCACACTCACGGCAATACGTATCCCTAGAGGCCCCGTCGGACCGTCCCTAGGTGAACATACACATATCCATCCGTACAACCACGAAAAGCCTTAATTCAAATACTAGAACGCGTAAACAAATGTAAAGTACTTGGCTTTGAGACATCTTCGAAGAATCGGGTATGAATAACGAATACAAACGATCTGGATGGAAAACGACGGTTCCTAAACGAAGGATTAACATAACTCAGTCCTAACGGAAAACAATAATCGAATGGAATACGCCCATAACCCCGATTACAAGCTATAACAATATATGTTCAATCGATACGGGCGAGGGTTTACGCAAAATCTCCCCAAATCGATAATTCGCGGATTAAACTCGATGGAATCGGATTGGGAATCACCCAATAACAACAATTAGTAAGGAATAATACAACCTACTTGAACAATTCTAGATTAATTAAGCAAAACCCGATAAACCCCCAAAATCGACAAAGTAGGGTTCTAAGCCAATTACCTCGGATTCGGACGGTGGAAGATATGGCAAAACATAACATAGAATGGAATTTCGTAAAAACACCTCCGAAACTCGTTCAAATAGAAAAACTCCAAGAATAAAGTAGATTCAAAATGTCGAAATGGTTACAAGCGAGTCGATAAAAATAGACATACACCAAAAATGAAAACTGCTAAAAATGGAAAGGTACAGATATTACAACTATGATATCCGACACAATATTCTGATAAGGAATTTCAATGACAATGATGGGCCTACATGGCCAAAAATGAAAATACAACAACACCCACGAGCCTTGATCGGGTAATACATAATGACAACGACTGATAAACTGGAGAACACTCCAAACTGACTGGCCAACATGAACACCGAACAACTCTGAACTAGTATCGCTCGGATGCCTCGTCGCCATCGTCATGCCTTTGTGTCTCAACTCTCTCCTCGCAAGCACCTAAAACATGAAAACATGTTCTGCCCCCACGGGGTCAGTCATCTAGATAATGAACATCAAATACATGTATAACATGGTATGCATCCAAGGCAGAATGAAATGGTACAATAATAATCATAATAATACGAGATGCTCACAACCCAAGGTAAGAACCGAGCATTCGTGAAACATTATGCCCACGGCATACAATCAATACCCGCTCAACAGGTTAGAGCATACATGCCCAACGGCGAATCATCAATAGAGAACACCACAATGAATTACACGAAGATGAACCAAACCAGAGCTGAAATAAATATGAATCACTATGCCCGAAGGCTCCATGAAAATACCAAGACATCACAAAGGCCTGAAAGCAGCTCAACCAAAGCTGCCAAATATCACAATCACCTGAAAGTTACTCAGCTGAAACTGTCAATTATCACAATGGCCCAAAGCCAAATCATCCCGAAGCTGTATCAATGAGGGCAGAAGCCACAGCACGAAGCCGTATCACAATGAGGGCTGAAGCCATGGCACGAAGCCGTATCACAATGAGGGCCGAAGCCACGGCACGAAGCCATATCACAATGATGGCCGAAGCCACGACACGAAGCCATATCACAATGAGATCATCCAATGGCCGTGACCTACTGAACTGTAGGTGTTGGGAAACCAACCGCGAAGGTTCAAGCCCCAAACTTACCCATAATGAGATCACCCAGTGACCGTGACCTACTGAACTATAGGTGTTGGGAAGCCAACCGCAAAGGTTCAATCCCCAAACTTACCCATCGAGTACTAGCCGAGACAAGCCTCCAAAACAAAATTAATCACAAACGGCAACAATCCCAAGATTACCGAATTCACGAGAATGAATAGTGTGCTGCCTTGAGTCGGCCAACACGACAACAATGACTCACGGATGGGCACCGTCCTCGGCGGTCCCAATTCAATACCTTGATACCTTAGAATAGTCAATCGATAACAACGACACAACGGATGGGAACTATCCTCGACAGTCCCAATTCAATACCGCGATTGCCTTTTAATGCCAATCGATAACAAAGATACAACGAATGATTCAATACCTCGATGGCCTTAGAACGGCCAATCGATAACAATGATATAACGAATGATTCAATACATCAATTGCCTTAGAACGGCCAATCGATAACAATGATACAACGAATGCCTCGGCACCTTTAATCGGTTACCGACGATGGAGATGAGAAATGAATACGCCAATGCCATCAATTGGCCAAAACAACATTAATGACAAAACACCAACATCAATAGCAATGATTACCACAATGTCTTAAATCGAAATTAATATCAACAACAACAATCGATACATCGATACCGGGAGTCGGCTATTGACAATAACATTAACAACAAGTATCTCAATGCCTTGAACCGGCCATTAACGAACAACAATAATCATTTGACATAATTACCGAAGAGTATGGTATCAAATGTTCCCTTAATATCAATGAACTCATGAAGAGACCAAGTCTCGGAATGATACAACACATTCATACACATATATGATAACATTAATCTCATTGACTAGTACAAGTATAAAACTTGCCTCAAACCGACGGCGAGAAAGTCCTTCCATGATCAACGTCCTTAAATGGATTATCGGTCGCTCGAACAACCTTGAATAACACAATTACCAACCATTCGCTTAATATATATATCCACGTATAGTCATAAACAACTCAAAAGGTCGATAAAATACTACCCAACTCATTGGGGCAATTTAACAAACACGTTGTAAACAATCTTCAATTGTTTAAAACAAATCTCAATTATATCGATGCCAAACCTCCAATGAATGATTCAATCCAACAAAACATCTTCAATACAATCGATAGTCCTAGAGGAATACACAATTCGAGATTACGACAACATCAAATCGGAACCCCCAATTCCAAAATCAACATTCGAAATGTTCTTGAATAATCCTCCAACAGTCCAATGATAATTCATAGAAATTCATAATCATATGTATATCCCTTCACATATCATGATTATAACACCCCAAACATCATACTCCATCTCAAAATCAAAAACTAAGATTTTGAAGAAATTACCTTTGAAGATCCAAACCCTTCAATCCGTCGAAACTCGAGTTAATCGACTATCCAAGCTCCATAACCGAAGGTAGGTGATTAGAACATGAATACACAAGTGTTTTATGATGAGAAATACTCTCCCAAGAACCTCTCTCTCGGACTCAAATGAAGAAATAAAGAAATGAGCACATTAGTCCCGTCCATATCCTTAAATACTGCGCAGAGTTACGGCCGTAACTCTGCCACCTTACGTCCGTAACTTCCCAAAGTTAATGACCTTACAGCCGTAACAACCTTTACTTATGGCCGTAACTACACCTCGTTGAAAAACCATACTGGCCAAACTTCTCGACTTACGGCCGTAACAAAGACTCCTTTACGGCCATAAGTAGCCTTCATTGAGACACCCCTGAACACAAAGCTCCTCACTTACGGCCGTATCCTGCAAAATCTTACGGCTGTAAGTTGCCTTCGGCAAAATGACACTGAACCAACGAACGCATGTTACGGCTGTAATGCATGATAAGTTAAGGCCATAACTTTCAATTGGAAAAAGAAGTGTGAAAACTCCGCCTCCTCGATATAAATGATGAATGATCCAACACACATAACTTGTATGAATATAATTAAGTCCAGTAACACGTAATAATGATACTTCCAACACAAGGCTACCAATCACAATGATTATGATAATATTCTCGTCTTGATTCCCAAACAGGGTTAAACAATGGATGATAACTGATACACGGCTCAAAGATACGCCGAAAGATGAACACAAATGAATGAACATCAATGATGAATGATTATTAAAGAGTGAAAAAATTACTGAGTGCCAATTACTGAATGATAATGAATGAATTCACAATCGGGTATTACACCCATAAGTTCATGCTTTTCCATTTTGTAAACCTTGATCTGACCAGCATGACCAAGTCTATGATGCCATTTCAAAACTTGATTAGTTTCATCCCTACCATGCTTCCTAGTCAAAGTATTCACAATGACTTTGTTACTGAGATTTAGATGATACAGTCCATTCAACAATGTAGCAGTGCCCACTAGTTTATTTCTAAAATAAATTATGCAGGAACCATCACCAATGAAAAATGAAAAGCCTTTCCAGTCCATGACCGTAATGGATACAATGTTTTTATGCCCCTTGGGCAAAACAAGTACATCTTCTAAAGTCAGAACAAAACGAGATTCTAAACCCAAAAGAAGTGATCTTATATCGGTTGCCTCGACACTATGCCAGCTTCCGACAGTGATCATCACTTCCCCAGCCCCAAACTTCCTACTTTGTTCCAGATCCTGATTCACAGTACAAATATGAGAACTAGCACCAGAATCCAGTATCCAGGAAGTAGAAAATACAGTAGCAGAATAATTTGTCTCTAAAACTAAATGTTCTGTACCTGAAGTGCCATGAAGAATCGGCAGTCTCTAGCCCAGTGGCCCAGCTCACCGTACTTGAGACAAGCGTCCTTCTTCTTCTTGTTCTTCGGAACCATCGGGGCCTTGCCTTTACCCTTGAAGTCCTTGACTTGTGGTCTCGTCTGCTTCTTGGTCTTTTTCTTCTTGTTCTTAGACCTCCGAGGTCCAGAAGAAATCACAAGGGCAAACTCCTTCATCCGCGGAGTCTTCATCTCAGACTGAGCGGTCACCAGTTTGTTCATTAGCCCAGCTAAGTTGCACGCAATCTCATTGCAGTTGAAGTTCATAACAAACTGTGAGAAGGAATCAGGGAGAGACTGTAGGATAAAGTCGGTTTGAAGAGAAGTATCCATCTTAAAATCAAGAGCCTCCAATCTCTCGATCATAGATATCATTTTGAGGACATGGTCCCCAACCTTCTCACCTTCCTTCATCTTAGCACCGGATAATTGCTTGGATATCTCATATCTAGTGGTTCGACTGTGCTCACTATAAAGCTCGATTAAGTGAGATAGAATCTGCCTAGCAGAAGTCATTTTCTTATGAGCTCTCTGAAGATTATTAGATATAGAAGCCATCATGTAAGCACGGACTTTTACGTCATCCTTAACCCACTTTTCGTGGTTTTCAATCTCTTCCTGGTTGGCTCTTGTCCGCACGGGAGGCGCCGGAATGTCCGTCTCCAAGACGTATCCCAGTACCTCTATACTGAGGACTATCATCAGATTGCGGAGCCAATCCACGAAGTTAGGTCCGATCAAGATGTTCTTTTCGAGTAGAATTGCGAGTGGGTTCATTGTCATATTGAGGGTTATGTCTGCATTAAGTACGACAGATTAATTAGTGACTCATTCAATTATGATCTGAGTATAGAATTAAGGTCTTTTCTATTCTTGTTACCCAGCTCCCACTATTTTTATCGAATAACACACCCCCATGTGAAATCCGGAAGTATTATCGCTCTACTTCATAGTGGTGATCGAGTTCTTTATAAATCTTAATAGAGGGCAACCGAATAGATTTCTCGTCTATTAATTTTCATAAAGTGGTGTCCAACACCGACCCATCTAATGGATGATTCGATCTTCTTTTTCCCCTTGTTCACTCCCCTCAACCTATACGGTTTCTATGGTTCGTGAACAAGTTAAGTTTATACCATTGACGCAAATCAGTTTCATAATTGCATCTTATCCGGCAACCTATCAGGTTTCTAGGGATAAAATTTGCTCCAACCGAAGGCATCCAATGCTCTCCCGGCAATTTATCCATCCCCCCGAATGACTACCCCGATAACTCGAAAGCATAGCACATCCGGTTTGGATTTTAATTTCCCGAAAGCTCGATGGAGGGAAGGAAAACCTTAAAACCTTATAAACTTAATAATTTGTCGTGGGAGAATTTTCGCGATTAATGTTACACTTTGCACATTAATTTATTTAAGCATGTTTGTAGCATTCATACAATATGAATAACCATACACAACCTAGTTGCTACCAACATGTAGTTCATGGACCGTTCCTAGAAACAAAAACTCCATAATCTAATTACAAGTCTTCGTCTTGAATATTCGTCTTCTCGAATGGATCTTCCTCCAGTATTCATCATTACATATAAATTTTACATTGAAAAATTACATCCTAGATACAAATATTTTTAGTAAAATAAATAGGCTCAAAACGGCCTTTACAACCGAATCGAATAAAACGAATGATTCAAAACGAAGTCCATGAACCACATCCCCATTCAAAAGCATTCATACAATAAATACTAAATAAATGGATTACATGTAGATTACATTGATCTAATCAATATATGTAATCAACAATAAATAGAATTGATCCAATCAATTCAACAATAATCGACAATTTAATTTTCATCCGTAGTAAATCCTTAAAATATTTTCTTTGAATTTTCCCTCATCAAAAATTCCAAATTAATGATTTTAATACTGGGAAATTCAATTATCGAAAATATACTGAAAAACGAGACCCAGTGCCTGAAAGCCTAGAAACTGCCAAGCAGCATCAGGCACCCTGCTCAGCAGCCTACAAGACACTCTCGTCCGCCTACAGGAAGCACTCGGCTTCAGACAGCAAGTGGCCGACCACTGTCAGGACGCGCTCGGCTCCAGACAGCAAGTGCCCGGCCACTGCCAGGACATGCTCGGCTCCAGATAGCAAGTGCCCGGCCACTGTTAGGACACACTCGGCAGCTGTATGATATATCGTCCAACGATTGCATACAGCTCGTTTTCGGGCAGATTTCTAAAATCCTGTTATTCCTGATATGTATATTATTAATATAAATCATATTTCCAAGAAAAACCTGATTTATACCATAACATAAAATCACAGAAAAACGATACTACGACGAATAATAAAATATCTACGATTATCAAAGTGATTCTAAATCATAAAACAAGCATTCCAAATGCTAAATATCGAATATACGATTGCAAGACCTCGATCCGATACCACTGTTGGGATTCAGTGCCTAAAACGAAGGCCCAGCGGAAGCGGTAAAATGAAAATTAATTCGATCCAAATCCCTACGAGGATCGATCAAGCTACGTATATACGAATATAAAATAAACAAAGGAAGATTCAAAATCATACCCTTATAGTCCGTTGATTATACGGTGTTCTTCTCTTGAGAGATTCCCAAGCTTTAGGTGAACTTCCTTACGATCCAATCCGCTTCAAGCTCTTGGATGATCCAACATCGAAAATATCGCGTCTCTACTTGTCACGCGCCATAGAAACAAACAGAACGATGATCACCCAATTAACCTCCAAGGTTACGGCTAGAATCGGATGATGAAGCTATCAAATGTGAATTTTACACTCCAAGTGTATAACTCACAATCTCTCTTTGATTTCTTGATTTTTATCCAAGAACCACCAATAAGAAATGAAGAAGAAGATGAAGACTATATGAGAAAACAGTTTTCTCTCTCTCACTGGAACTCACGGTTGATGCAATGAATGGGGTGAGGAGTCAAGTTTTTTTCTTCTTTCTTTATACACCATCAACCACCAAAACAACTCATTGACATGAGAGGTATCCCCACCATGTCATTATCACCCATTTAAAAAATGGAAACTAAAGACAAGGAAAGGTTGGTGGAAAGGGGGATGATAAAGAAATCGGACGAGTTCGGTTCGTTTCGGACTCCCATGAGTCCAAATAGATAAACTCCGATTTCGTTGCAATATATTTATATCAATTAATTAATCTAATTAATTAATCATATTAAATACATAATAACATAATTAATTTCTCCAAGAAATAATTATATTTATGAATTAAAATAATCACCAGTAATTTATTCAAGGCCGTAAATCAATTTATCCAATAAATCAATTTAGACATCTAATGTCCCTAATAAGATATACAATATCTAATATTCATAATGAGAGAATAAGCTCGATTCATTCCGTCGTCAATACTATTGCGCGACTCGGTAGGTCCGTCTCAATCAACAATGGGAGGAACCAAAGAGTAGTAACACCACCTAGCCAGCCTGGCGGCCTACACAGTACCCCAACTGAGAATGAATGATGGGGATCATTCAAGAACCATTCTGTCGTGAATACCAGTATACGTATAAACCCTTATTTCAAATGTCCCGATCAAGTTATAGGATGACGGTCAATCAAACCGTATCCGTACTTGACGCTATACATGAGTTAATGCAAATCGAGATGATCGAACTCTCGTGTATCTAATACAACTAGCTCCAATGCTTTGGCCAAAGACTTATGATCTCATCTACCAATAACCGCATAGGACATATAACCCGTTCACTAACAGGAGAAAGAATTCTATCTTGGTATTCAATAGGACCTGCTACTTGCCCATCAAGACGCACATCAAGATTGACCCCCGCCTTCCGGTTTACAGGGTCGAACCACTCTAATGAAAATCTTGATGTCATAAGCACATCCTACTAAATTCTCAAGTCAAAAGTTCACGAATATCTATCACAACCTTTCGATTCCATCATTGACTATCCCGGAGTGAAATCCGTGTGACGAATCGAGGGTGAGTCGGTTCGAGTATACTAATCTAATTAGCATACCTACAACGTGTGCTCCCACTAACCATTAATGTTCGACAAGAACTCTCCAAGTCAAAGAACACGTCATACAAGTCTTCACATAAACTTAACGCCCAGTCAAGTCTCATCGACTTGCGAACGATTAAGTATTTGAGCTATAAACCTTTCCAGTGCCGACCCCCTTATCCAATAAGGAGTGGAACGTTTTGCTCTCAAATATACAGACTAGTTTCTATATATATATTTATGAGTTAGGAATGCCAGTAACTACGAGTAAATAAAGAAATATCCATTTGCCTTATGATAATGATTTACATAATAACAAGTACAATGCCCTCACTCAACATCCTCTGAGTGGCATCATGATTCATTACTCATCGAGAACATACAAAAACGGCCACTACAATCAACGCAATATTGGTTCTAACCATCAAATCCATGTTTATAATCAAAACCAAGAACACCATGATTCCATAATCATGTTCATAACAACAACATAATCCCATATATATATCATCATATCATCATCTTCCTCAACTCAAGCTCCATGAAACTTCAAGAATCATCACAACATTTCCATAAACTATCATTACACGAATTAATCATCAACAACAACCTCAATGTTGGGATTCGGTGCCTAAAACGAAGGCTCAGGAGAAGCGGTAAAACAAAAATTAATTTAATCTGAATCCCTACGAGGATCGATCGAGCTACATATATACGAATATAAAATGAAGCACAAGAAGATACGAGAATCATACCCTTGCAGTCCGTTGATTAAATGGTATCCTTCTCTTGAGCGATTCCCCAAGCTTTAGTTGATTTTCCTACGATCTAATCCGCTCCAAGCTCTTGGATGATCTAACGCCGAAAACACCGCGTCTCTACTTGCCACGCGCCGGAGAAACGACCGAAATGACCAAACCTCATTATCCTATAAGGAAACGGCTAGAACAAGATTATAGGAGCTTGATAATCAAGATTATAACACTCTAAGTGCTCAATCTATATCTCTCAATTTATCCTCACAATATTTCTCTAAGAATAACTATGAAGAAGATGAAGAACACTTTTAGAAACTCCTTTCTCTCTCTCTCTCTTGCTTAAACTCACGGATGAAGTGTGTCAGAGGAGAGATTGAGTCTTCACTTAAGTCTTCATTATATCCTCCCCAAATCAAGACCAAATCATCTATTAGGATAAATTAATAGATGTTGTCCCCTTGATACCTTATGTCATCCACCAATTAAGGTAGAGACAAGGACTAAGGGAAAGGGGAAGGAAATGGGCGACCATCTAGAAGGAATGAAAAAGTTCGGTTCGTTTCGGACTCCTGTGAGTGCAAACAGATAAACTCCAATTCCGTTCCGATGTATTTATATCAATTAATTAATCCAATTAATTAATCATATCAAATACAAAGTAATATAATTAATTTATCTAAGAAATAATTATATCTATGAATTAAATTAGTCAACTAGTAATTTATTTAATTCATTAGGCCGTAAATTAATTTATCCAATAAATTAATTTACACATCCAATGTCCCAAAATTAATTAGAGAATAAGCTCGATTCATTCCATCGTCAATCCTATTGCGCGACTCGATGGGTCTGTCTCAGTAAGAAATGTGAGGAACCAAAGACTAGTAGCACCACCTTGCCAGCCTGGCGACCTACACTGTACCCCAATTGAGAAAGAATGATTGGGATCATTCAATAACCATCCTGTCGTGAATACCAGTATACGTATAAACCCTTCTTTCAAATGTCTCGATCAAGTTATAGGATCACGGTCAGTCAAACCCTATCTGTACTTGACGCTATGCATGAGTTAATGCAAATCGAGGTCATCGAGCTCTCGTGTATCCAATACAACTAGCTCCAATGCTTTGGCCAAAGACTTATGATCTCATCTGCCAATAACCGCATAGGACATGCAATCTGTTCACTAACAGGAGAAAGAATTCTATCTTTGTATTCAGTAGGACCTGCTACTTGCCCATCAAGACGCACGTCGAGGTTGACCCCCGCCTTCCGGTTTACAGGGTCGAACTACTCTAATGAAAATATTGACGTCACAAGCACATCCCTACTACATCCTCAAGTCGAAGGTTCATGAATACTTATCACAACCCTTCTATTCCGTCATTGACTGTCTCGGAGTGAAATCTGTGTGACGAATCGAGGGTGAGTCGGTTCGAGTACACTAATCCAATTAGCATACCTATAACGTGTGCTCCCACTAACCATTAGTGTTCTACAGGTACTCTTCATGTCAAAGAACACGTCATACAAGTATTCACATAAACTTAACGCCCAGTCAAGTTTCGTCGACTTGTGAACGATTAAGTATTTGAGCTATAAACCATTTCAGTGCCGACCCCTTTATCCAATAAGGAGTGGAATGTTTTGCTCTCAAATACACGGACTAGTTTCTATATACATATTTACGAGTTAGGAATGCCAGTAACTACCAGTAAATAAAGAAACATCTATTTGATTTATGATAATGAATTACATAATAACAAGTATAATGCCCTCACTCAACATCCTCTGAGTGGCATTCGAGGGCATACTCCTAACAATCTCCCACTTGCACTCAATGCCACACATTATGGTATCTAATACCCATGTTCTCCAGATGACGCTCCAAGCTAATTTGAGGAAGTGGCTTGGTCAGTGGATCAGCGACGTTCTCGGCTGAGTCTACTCTATGCAGCAAAATGTATCCCTTACGAACAAATTCTCTTACGAGATCATACTTCCTCTCAACGTGAAACCTCAACTCATTGGCCTGCGCTACAGCTCCGTCGTTGTCGCAGTACATCAGAACTGGCAGCTCAGTACATGGTATCACTTGAAGTTCTCCCAGAAACTTCTTAATCCAGAACCCTTCCCTGGAAGCATCCGAGGATGCTTGATATTCAGCCTGACAGGTGGAATCAACAGTCGCGCTTTGCTTGGCGCTATGCCAAGATACTACTCCTCCATTAAGAGTAAATATATAGCTAGAAGTAGACATCGAATGGTCCTTCTGTCAGTGAATCCCATCACATCCAATTCTCCACCGCCATACATAAGAACCATATCTCTAGTCCTTCTCAAGTACTTGAGAATGTTCTTTACGGCAGTCCAATGTTCCCTACCTGGGTTTGCCTGAATACTTACCATGCTCACAGCATGCGCAATATCAGGTCTTATACATAACATAGCATATATAAGGACCTACGGCCGAAGCATATGGTATATTACTCATTTCCTTTTGTTGTTCCTCACTTTGAGGACACATTTCCGAGGAGAGTTTTATTCCATGTTGCATCGGAAGGAACCCTCTTTTAGAATCATCCATCTTAAATCGCTTTAAGATCTTATCTATATACAGGGCTTGGGAAAGACCTATCGTTCTCTTCGCTATATCACGGTAGATCCGAATACCAAGAATATAGGTTGCTTCTCCCAAGTCTTTCATGGAGAAATTACTCGAAAGCCAAGCTTTCACAGAACTGAGCATTCCCACATCATTTCCTATTAGTAGAATATCATCTACATATAGAACTAAGAATGTGATCTTGCTCCCACAAGGTTCCTCTTCATTTTGCACGAAGTCAAACTCTTTGAGCGCCTCGTCAAAATGAATGTTCCAACTACGCGACGCTTGCTTCAGTCCATAAATGGAATGCTGAAGTTTGCACACTTTCCGAATATCGACCTCGGACACAAAGCCTTTAGGCTGCTCCATATAGATTTCCTCCTCGAGGAATCCATTAAGGAAAGCCGTCTTTACATCCATTTTCCATATCTCATAATCGTGGTAGGCAGCTATAGCGAGCATCATGCGAATAGACTTGATCATAGCTACGGGAGAGAAGGTATCGTGGTAATCGATCCCTTACTTTTGGGTATAACCCTTTGCCACAATCCTGGCCTTATAGGCGTCAACCTTGCCATCCCCACCAGTCTTCCTCTTGTACATCTACTTGTTCCCAATAGGCACTATGCCCTCAGGGCGGTCTACTAGAGTCCAGACGTGATTGACATGCATCGAGTCTATCTCAGCTTCCATAGCTTCACGCCATTTCGTGGAGTCTAGATCCACCATCGCTTGGTCATCGGTCGTTGGGTTGGTCTCTTGGCTATCACTTGGAACCTCATGGAGACCCACCTCCTCCAAGTGCACAAGGCCATACCTCTCAGGTAAATGAGACACCCTACTAGACCTACGAGGTGGTTGTACTTGTGTTTCAGAAGGTTCGGTTCTAATTTCTTGCACAGGTGTCTCCTGAGGAGTTTCATTGTATTCTTCCAAAGAAATACTTCTACCTGCTCCGTCTTCCTGAATGAACTCATCTTCCAGGAAGTGTGCTTGCAAAGCAACAACGATCTTTAGATCTTCGGGTATGTAGAATAGATAACCCATCGTCCCAGATGGGAATCCAATAAAACATCCCTTCGCGGATCTCGCTTCCAACTTTTCCACCTTAGTCTTCTTGATGTAGGCGGGACATCCCCAAATCCTAATGTGATTAAGACTTGGTCTCTTGCCCTCCCACATCTCATGTGGAGTTTTTGGAATGGATTTAGAAGGACATCTGTTCAAGATATATGCAGTAGTCAGGAGTGCATACCCCCACAGGTAAATCGGTAAGTTAGTATAGCCCAGCATGGAACGGACCATGTTCAACAAGGTCCGATTCCTTCTTTCTGACACACCATTTAACTGAGGAGTACCTGGAGGTGTTAGTTGTGATACTATTCCATGTTCCTTTAGGAAATCGTCAAACTCCGCAGTCATATACTCGCCACCTCGGTCCGATCGAAGTGCTTTGATATGATTTCCAGTTTGTTTCTCGACTAGGGCCTTAAATTCCTAGAATTTCTTAAAGGCCTCGGATTTATGTTTCATTAGGTATATGTAACAATACCTAGTATGATCATCTGTAAACGTAATGAAGTACTGATATCCGTCATGTGCGGCTTCCAAAGCACCACATACGTCAGTATTGATTAATCCTAGTTTATCAGCATCTCTTTCAAAAGTCCCTGTGAAGGGGGACTTAGTCATTTTACCTTTAAAGCAATATTCACAAGTAGGAAAGGGATCCGATCCAAATGGACCCATAAGTCCATCCTTTTCCATTTTGTAAACCTTGGTCTGACCAACATGACCAAGTCTAAGATGTCATTTCAAAACTTGAATAGTTTCATCCCTACCACGCTTCCTAGTCATAATATTCACAATGACTCTATTACTGAGGTTTAGATAATACATTCCATTTAACAATGTAGGAGTGCCCACTAGTTTATTTCTAAAATAAATTTTGCAGGAAACATCACCAATGAAAAATGAAAAGCCTTTCCGATCCATGACCGGAATGGATAAAATGTTTTTATGCCCCTTGGGCAAAACAAGTAGATCTTCTAAAGTCAGAACAAAACCGGATTCTAAACCCAAAAGAAGTGATCCTATGTCGGTTGCCTCGATACTATGCCCGCTTCTGACAGTGATCATCACTTCCCCAGCTCCAAGCTTCCTACTTTGTTCCAGATCCTGATTCACGGTACAAATATGAGAACTAGCACTGAAATCTAGTATCCATGAAGTAGAAAATCTAGTAGCAGAACAATTTGTTTCCAAAACTAAAAGTTCTGTATCTGAAGTGCCATGAAGAATTGGAAGTCTCTAGACCAGTGGCCCATATCACCGCATTTAAGACAAGCGTCCTTCTTCTTGCTCTTTAGAACCATCGGGGCCTTGCCCTTACCCTTAAGGTCCTTGACTTGTGGTCCTGTTCGCTTCTTGGTCTTTTTCTTCTGATTCTTAGACCTTCGAGATCCAGAAGAAATCACAAGGGCAGACTCCTTCATCCGTGGAGTCTTCATCTGAGACTGAGCGGTCACTAGTTTGTTCATTAGATCAGCTAAGTTACATGCAATTCCATTGCAGTTGAAGTTCACAACAAACTTTGAGAAGGAATCAAGGAGAGATTGTAGGATAAGGTCGGTCTGAAGAGAAGTATCCATCTTAAACTCAAGAGCCTCCAATCCCTCGATCATGGATATTATTTTGAGGACGTGGTCCCCAACCTTCTCACCTTCCTTCATCCTTGCACAGAACAATTGCTTGGATATCTCATATCTAGCATTTCGACTGTGCTCACCATAAAGCTCGGTTAAGTGAGTTAGAATCTGCCTAGCAGAAGTCATTTTCTCATGAGCTCCCTGAAGCTCATTAGACATAGAAGCCATCATGTAAGCACGGACTTTTACGTCATCCTTAACCAACTTTTCATGGTTTTTCAATCTCTTCCTGATTGGCTCTTATCCGCACTGGAGCGCCAGAATGTCCGTCTCCAAGACGTATCCCAGTGCCTCTATACTGAGGAATATCATCAGATTACGGAGCCAATCCACAAAGTTAGGTCCGATTAAGGTGTTCTTTTCGAGTAGAATTGCGAGTGGGTTCATTGTTATATTGAGAGTTAAGGCTGCATTAAGTACGCCAAATTAATTAGTGACTCATTTAATTATGATCTGAGTATAGAATTAAGGTCTTTTCTATTCTTGTTACCCAACTCCCACTATTTTTATCGGAATAACACACTCCCATGTGAAATCCGGAAGTATCGTCGCTCTACTTCATAGTGGTGATCGAGTTCTTTATAAATATTAATAGAGGGCAACCGAACAGGTTTCTAGTCTATCAATTTTCATAAAGTGGTCTCCAACACCAACCCATCTAATGGATGATTCGATCTTCTTTTTCCCTTTGTTCACTCCCCTCAACCTATACGGTTTCTATGGTTCGTGAACAAGTTAAGTTTATACCATCGACGCAAATTAGTTTCAAAATTGAATCTTATCCGGAAACCTATCAGGTTTCTAGGGATAAAATTTGCTCCAACCGAAGGCATCCAATGCGCTCCTGGTAATTTATACATCCTCCCCGAACGACTACCCCGATAACTCGGAAGGATAGCACATCTGGTTTGGATTTCAATTTTCCAAAAGCTCGATGGAGGGAAGGAAAACCTTGAAACCTTATAAACTTAATAATTTGTCGTGGGAGAATTTTTGCGATTAATGTTACACTTTGCATATTAATTCATTTAAGCCTGTTTGTGCATTCATACAATATGAATAAACATTCACAACCTAGTTGCTACCAACATGTAGTTCATGGACCGTTCCTAGAATCAAAAACTCCGTAATCTAATTACAAGTCTTCGATCTTGAATCTTCGTCTTCTCGAATGGATCTTCCTCCGGTCTTCGTCATTACATATAAATTTTACATTGAAAAATTGCATCCTAGATACAAATATTTCTAGTAAAATAAATAGGCTTAAAACGGCCTTTACAACCCAATCGAATAAAACCGAACGATTCAAAACTAAGTCCATGAACCACATCCCCATTCAAAAGTATTCATCCAATAAATAATATATAAATGGATAGCGTAGAGATACATTGATCCAATCAATATATAAAAAACAAATATAATCGATCCAATCAATTCACACAACAGGTAAATAATTTGGGCGATCACAAGTATTCCAATAAATCAAATTTTCCTTATAAAATGAAATACCATATATCATTTTAATCATATTAAATCCAATTTAAAATGTGGGAAATCAATTTTCAGGAATATACGAAGAAAACGAGCCCGAATCAGGTCCGAAAGGGGCTGGACCGCGCCCGAAACACATCAGGCAGCAAGTAGGGCTGCCCAGCAGCCCTGGGCCGCGACCCCTAGAGCCCTGGTCCACGTCCCCCAGTCCAGTCCGTATGTAAAGGCTGCAACAGCCCTGGGCCGCAGCCCCCTGAGCCCTGGGCTGCGGCCCCCTTCTTTTGGTCCATTCTCGGGCCATCTAACGGCAATTCAGGGCTAGATTTTTGACCGGATATCCAATATCAATATTTTCCAACTTTCCTATCTTCAATATAAATCACATTTCTTAGAAATTAAATATTTATATTTAGACATAAACTTACGAAAAACATAACTTCAACGAACGAAAAACATAAACCACGATTATGACTATAAATGATTTCAAATCATTCACCATCCAATCAAGCATTCCAAATGCTAAATATCGTATATAGGATCGCAATACCTACGCTCCGATACCACTGTTGGGATTTGGTGCCTAAAACGAAGGCCCAGCGGAAGCGGTAAAACGAAAATTAATTCGATCTGAATCCCTACGAGGATCGATCGAGCTACGTATATACAAATATTAAACGAAACACAAGAGATACGAGAACTTACCCTTGTATTTCGTTGTTTAAATGGATTCCTTCTCTTGAGCTATTCCCCAAGCTTTGCTTGATCTCTACGAATCCAATCCGCTCCAAGCTCTTGGATGATCCAACGCCGAAAGTACCGCGTCTCTACTTGCCACGCGCCGGAAAAACGACCGGAACGACTAAATCTCGTTATCATCCAAGGATACAACTAGAACAAGATTATAGGAGCTTGAATATAAAGATTATTATACTCTCTAAGTGTTTAATCTATTTTCTCTCTATTTTTCTCTCAATCTTTCTCTAAGAAAATTGAAGAAAAGAATGAAGAATGATGAAGTTGAAGACCATGGAAATGAACTCTAAGCTCTCTCTCTCTCTCTCTCTCTCTCTCTCTCTCTCACCAACCATATGAAAAAATGGGATGATGAGAATTATTGAAGTCTTCACCCTTTATTCATTCTTTATACACCAACAACCCACCAAACATCTCGTCTCACATGAGAGATGCCTTTCAAGTCATTGTCATCCATTTATAAAATGGAAACAAAAGACCAAAAGGAATGTAGGTGGAAGGAGGGCGGCCATCATGGAATAATCGGACAAGTTCGGTTCGATTTGGACTCCCGTGAGTCCAAACAGATTAACTCCGATTCCGTTCCGATGTATTTATATCGATTAATTAATCCAATTAATTAATCATATCAAATACATAATAACACAATTAATTTCTCCAAGAAATAATTATATTCATGAATTAAACTAATTACCCAGTAATATATTTAATTCATTAGGCCGTAAATCAATTTATCCAATAAATCGATTTAGACATCCAATGTCCCAAATTTAGATATCCAATATCTAATATTCATAATGAGAGAATAATCTCGATTCATTCCGTCGTCAATACTATTCCACGACTCGGTAGGTCCGTCTCAGTTAGCAATGGGAGGAACCAAAGAGTAGTAGCACCACCTAGCCAGCCTGGCGGCCTACACTGTACCCCAATGAGAACGAATGATGGGGATCATTCAAGAACCATTCTGTCGTGAATACCAGTAAACGTATAAACCCTTCTTTCAAATGTCCCAATCAAGATATAGGGTCAAGGTCAGTCAAACCCTATTTGTACTTGACTCTATGCATGTGTTAATGCAAATTGAGATCATCGAGCTCTCGTGTATCTAATACAACTAGCTCCAATTCTTTGGCCAAATACTTATGATCTCATCTGCCAATAACCGCATAGGACATATAACCCGCTCACTAACGGGAGAAAGAATTCTATCTTGGTATTCAGTAGGACCTGCTACTTGCCCGTCAAGATGCACGTCGAGGTTGACCCCCGCCTCCCGGTTTATAAGGTCGAACTACTCTAATGAAAATCTTGACATCACAAGAACATCCCACCTAAATCCTCAAGTCGAAGGTTCACAAATACCTATCACAACCTTTCAATTCCGTCGTTGACTGTCCTGGAGTGAAATCAGTGTGACGAATCGAGGGTGAGTCAGTTCGAGTATACTAATCCAATTAGCATACCTATAACTTGTGATCCCACTAACCATTAGTGTTCGACAGGCACTCTCCAAGTCAAAGAACACGTCATACAAGTCTTCACATAAACTTAACGCCCAGTCAAGTTTCATCGACTTGCGAATGATTAAGTATTTGAGCAATATACCTTTCCGGTGCCTACCCCCTTATCCAATAAGGACTGGAATATTTTTCTCTCAAATACACGGACTAGTTTCTATATGTATATTTACGAGTTAGGAATGCCAGTAACTACCAGTAAATAAAGAAACATCCATTGCCTTATAATAATGATTTACATAATAACAAGTACAATGCCCTCACTCAACATCCTCTGAGTGGCATTCGAGGGCATACTCCCAACAATCTCCCACTTGCACTCAATGCTACACACTATGGTATCTAATACCCATGTTCTGTAGATGACGCTCTAAGGTAATCTGAGAAAGTGGCTTGGTCAGTGGATCAGTGACGTAGTCGGCTGACTCTACTCTATACATCACAATGTTTCTCTTTGCGAACAAATTCTCTTACGAGATGATACTCTCTCTCAATATGTTTGGTACTATTATGAAACCTCGGCTCTTAGGCCCGCGCTAGCGCTCTGCAGTGCAGCACAAGGTGTCATATGAAGTTTACCCAGTAACTTCTAAATCCTTCCTTTGGAGGCCTCCGAGGCCATTTTATACTCAGCCTAACAAGTGAAATTAGCAGTCACGCTATACATGGCACTATGCCAAGATATTGCTCCTCCATTAAGAGTAAATATATAGTCAGAAATAGACATTGAGTCGTCTTTCTGTCCTTGGAAGTCTAAATCAATGAAGCCCATCACATTCAGTTCTCCATCTCCATATTAAAGAACCAGATATCTAGTCCTTCCAAAGTACTTGAGAACGTTCTTTACTGCGGTCTAATGTTCCCTAAATGGGTTAGCCCGAAACCTACTTACCACGCACCCAGCATGCGCAATGTCAGGTCTCGTACATAATAAAGTATATATAAGGCTACCCAAATTCCGAAGCATATATTACTCATTTCCTTTCATTGTTCCTCACTATGAGGACATATCTTCAAGGTGAGTTTTATTCCATGTCGCATCGATAGGAACCCTCTTTTAGAATAATCCATCTTTAATTGCTTTAAGATTTTATCTATATAGAGGGCTTGGTAAAAACTTATCATTCTCTTCGATCTATCTCAGTAGAGTCGAATCCCAAGAATATAGGTTTCTTCTCCCAAGTCTTTCATAGATAAACAACTCGAAAGCCAAGCTTTCAGAGAACTAAGCATTACCACATCATTTTCTATCAGTAGAATGACATCTACATATAGTACTAAGAATGTGATCTTGCTCCCACTAACCCTCTTGTATACACAAGGTTCCTCTTCATTTTGCACAAAGTTAAACTCTTTGACCGTCTCATCAAAACGAAGGTCCCAACTACATGAGGACTGCTATAGTCCATTTCATGGAATCTACATCCACCATTGCTAGGTCATTGGTCGCGGGTCGGTCTCTTGTTTATCATCTAGAACCTCGTGGAAACCCAGTTCCTCCAAGTGAATAAAACTATACCTCTTAGGTAATTGAGACACCCTACTAGACCTACAAGATGGTTGTACTTGTGTTACAGAAGATTCGGTTCCAATTTCTTGCACAGGTGTCCCCTGAGGAGTTTCATTGTATTTTTCCAAAGAAATATTTCTACCTGCTCTGCCTTCCTAAATGAACTCATCTTCTAGGCAACAATGATCTTTCGATCTTTGGGCATGTAGAATATATAACCCATCGCCTCAGATGGGAAACTAATGAAACGTCTCCTCATGGAACGCGCTTCCATTTTGTCCACCTTAATCTTCTTGACATAAGCGGGACGTCCCCAAATCCTAATGTGATTAAGACTTGGTTTCCTGCCCTCCCACATCTCATGTGGAGTTTTTAGGAATGGATTTGGAAGGACATCTGTTCAAGATATATGCAGCAGTCAGGTGTGTATACCCCCACAGGTAAATCGGTAAGTCAGTATAGCCCAGCATGGAACGGACCACGTCCAACAAGGTCTGGTTCCTTCTTTATGACTCACCATTTAACTGAGGAGTACCTGGAGGTGTTAGTTGTGATACTATTCCATGTTCCTTCAGGAACTTGTCAAACTTCATACTCATATCCTCGTCACCTTGATCCGACTGAAGTGCTTTGATATGATTTCCAGTTTGTTTCTCGACTAGGGTTTTAAATTCCTGGAATTTCTCAAAGGCCTCGGATTTATGTTTCATTAAGTATACATAACCATACCTAGTATGATCATCGATAAACGTAATGAAGTACTGATATCCGTCACGTGCTGCTTCCAAAGCACCACATACATCGGTATGGATTAATCCTAGTTTATCAGAGGCTCTTTCAAAAGTCCCTGTGAAGGGGGACTTAGTCATTTTGCCTTTAAGGCAAGATTCACAAGTAGGAAAGGGATCCGATCCCAATGGACCCATTAGTCCATCTTATTCCTTTTGTAAACCTTGGTCTGACCAACATGACCAAGTCTAAGATGCCATTTCAAAACTTGATTAGTTTCATCCCTACCACGCTTCCTAGCCATAGTATTCACAACAATTTTGTTACTGAGGTTTAGATGATACAATCCATTTAACAATGTAGCAGTGCCCACTAGTTTATTCTAAAATAAATTTTGCAGGAACCATCACCAATGAAAAATGAAAAGCCTTTCTGATCCATGACCGGAATGGATATAATATTTTTTATGACCCTTGGACAAAACAAGTACATCTTCTAAAAACAAAGCCGGATTCTAAATCCAAAAAGAAGTGATCCTATGTCGGTTGCCTTGGCACTATGCCCGCTTCCGACAGTGACCATCACTTCCCCAACTCCAAGCTTTCTACTTTGTTCCAGATCCTGATTCACAGTATAAATATGAGAACTAGCACCAGAATCCAGTATCTATGAAGTAGAAAATACAGTAGCAGAACAATTCGTTTCCAAAACTAAAAGTTTTGTACCTGAAGTGCCATGAAGAATCGGACAGTCTCTTGCCCAGTGGCCCAGCTCACCGCACTTGAGACATTCATCCTTTTTCTTGCTTTTCAGAACCATCGGGGCCTTGCTCTTTCCATTGAAGTCCTTGACTTGTGGTCCCATCTACTTCTTGGTCTTTTTCTTCTTGTTCTTAGACCTCCGAGGTCCAGAAGAAATCACAAGGGCAGATTCCTTCATCCGCGAAGTCTTCATCTCAGACTGAGCGGTCACTAGTTTGTTCATTAGCCCAGCTAAGTTACATGCAATCTCATTGCAGTTGAAATTCATAACAAACTGTGAGAAGGAATCAGGGAGAGATTGTAAGATAAGGTCGGTTTAAAGAGAAGTATCCATCTTAAAATCAAGAGCCTCCAATATCTCGATCATGGATATCATTTTGAGGACGTGGTCCCCAACCCCCTCATCTTCTTTCATCCTTGCACCGAACAGTTGCTTGGATATCTCATATCTAGCAGTTCGACTGTGCTCACCATAAAGCTTGGTTAAGTGAGATAGTATCTGCTTAGCAGAAGTCATTTTCTCATGAGCTCTGTGAAGCTCATTAGACATAGAAGCCGTCATGTAAGCACGGACTTTTACGTCATCCTTAACCCACTTTTTGTGGTTTTCAATCTCTTCCTGATTGGCTCTTGTCTGCACTGGAGGCGCCGGAATATCCGTCTCCAAGACGTATCGCAGTGCCTCTATACTAAGGACTATCATCAGATTGCGGAGCCAATTCACGAAGTTAGGTCCGATCAAGGTGTTCTTTTCGAGTAGAATTGCGAGTGGGTTCATTGTAATATTGAGAGTTATGTATGCATTAAGTACGACAGATTAATTAGTGACTCGTTTAATTATGATCTGAGTATAGAATTAAGGTGTTTTCTGTTCTTGTTACCCAGTTCCCACTATTTTTTTCGGAATAACACACTCCCATGTAAAATCCGGAAGTATTGTTCGCTCTACTTCATAGTGGCGACCAAGTTCTTTATAAATCTTAATAGAGGGCAACCGAACAGGTTTATAGTCTATTAATTTTCATAAATGGTGTCCAACACCAACCCATCTAATGGATGATTCGATCTTCTTTTTCCCCTTGTTCACTCCCCTCAACCTATACGATTTCTATGGTTCATGAACAAGATGTCTAAATCGATTTATTGGATAAATTGATTTATGGCCTAATGAATTAAATATATTACTGGGTAATTAATTTAATTCATGAATATAATTATTTCTTGGAGAAATTAAATGTGTTACTATGTATTTTATATGATTAATTAATTATATTAATTAATCGATATAAATACATCGGAACGAAATCAAAGTTTATCTATTTGGACTCACGGGAGCCTGAATCGAACCGGACTCGTCCGATCATTCCATGATGGCCGCCCTCCTTCCACTTACATTCCTTTTGGTCTGTTGTTTCTATTTTATAAATGGATGACAATGACTTGAAAGGCATCTCTCATGTGAGATGAGATGTTTGGTGGGTTGTTGGTGTATAAAGAATGAATAAAGGGTGAAGACTCAATAATTCTCATCATCCCATTTTTTCATACAGTTGGTGAGAAAGTGAGAGAGAGAAAGAACTTAGCGTTCATTTCCATGGTCTTCAACTTCATCATTCTTCATTCTTTTCTTCAATTTTCTTAGAGAAAGATTGAGAGAAAAATAGAGAGAAAATAGATTGAACACTTAGTGTAATAATCTTTATATTCAAGCTCCTATAATCTTGTTCTAGCCGTATCCTTGGAGGATAACGAGATTTAGTCGTTCCGGTCATTTCTCCGGCGTGTGACAAGTAGAGATGCGGTACTTTCGGCATTGGATCATCCAAGAGCTTGGAGCGGATTGGATTCGTAGAGATCAAGCAAAGCTTAGGGAATAGCTCAAGAGAAGGAATCCATTTAATCAATGGACTACAAGGGTAAGTTCTTGTATCTCTTGTGTTTCGTTTAATATTCGTATATACATAGCTCGGTCGATCCTCGTAGGGATTCAGATCGAATTAATTTTCGTTTTACCGCTTCCGATGGGCCTTCGATTTAGGCACCGAATACTAATAGTGGTATCGGAGCGTAGGTCTTGCGATCGTATATACGATATTGTCATTTGTAATGCTCGATTAGATGGTGAATGATTTGGAATCATTTTAGTCATAATCGTGGTATATGTTTTTCGTTCGTTCAAGTTGTATTTTTAGTAAGTTTATGTCTTAATATAAATCTTAAATTTTTGGAAAATATGATTTATATTGAAGATATGAAAGTCGGAAAATATTGATATTGGATATCCGGTCGAAAATCTAGCCCCGAATCATCGTCGGACGACTTTTTGGAGAAAAGGTGTAATCTGGACGAGGGTGACTCGACCGTGTCCTGGGTTACTCGGCCGTGTCCGGCAGTCTGCAAAGTCATTGCCAGGCAGACCCGACCGTGTCAAGCGACACGGGCCATGTCTGGCCGTTAGTGTCTCGGTCGTGGCAGGCCAGTTTCGCCCCGACTCGATTTTTTCGTGTATTCTTGAAAATTAATCTCCCACATGTTTAATTGGATTTAATATGATTAAAATGATTTATGGTATTTCATTTTATAAGGGGAATTTGATTAATTGGAATATTTGTGGGTGACCGAATTATTTGAATGTTTTTTTTTTTTTCATATTACCGGTTGTGTTAATCGATTGGATCGGTTCGTATTGTTGATTGGATCAATGTATCTCTACGCTTTCCGTTTATATAGTATTTATTGGATGAATGCTTTTGAATGGGGATGTGGTTCATGGACTTAGTTTTGAATCGTTCGGTTCATTCGATTGGGTTGTAAAGGCCGTTTTGAGCCTATTTATTTTACTAGAAATATTTGTATCTAGGATGCAATTTTCAATGTAAAATTTATATGTAATGACGAAGACCGGAGGAAGATCTGTTTCGAGAAGACGAAAATTCAAGACCGAAGACTTGTAATTAGATTACTAAGTTTTTGATTCCAGGAACGGTCCATGAACTACATGTTGGTAGCAACTAGGTTGTGAATGTTTATTCATATTGTATGAATGCCACAACCGCGCTTAAATGGATTAATGTGCAAAGTGTAACGTTAATCGCGAAAATTCTCACACGACAAATTATAAGTTTATAAGGTTTCAAGGTTTTCCTTCCCTCCATCAAGCTTTCGGGAAATTGAAATCCAAACCGGATGTGCTATGCTTCCGAGTTATTGGGGTAGTCGTTCGGGGAGGATGGATAAATTACCGGGAGCGCATTGGATGCCTTCGGTTGGAGCAGATTTTATTCCTAGAAACCTGATAGGTTGCCGGATAAGATTCAATTGTGAAACTGATTTGCGTCGATGGTATAAACTTAACAAATGTCCCAAATTTAGATATCCAATATCTAATATTCATAATGAGAGAATAAGATCGATTCATTTAATCGTCAATCCTATTGCGCGACTTGGTAGGTCCGTCTCAGTCAGCAATGGGAGGAACCAAAGAGTAGTAGCACCACCTAGCCGGCTGGCGGCTACATGCCCCAGGCGAGAACGAATGATTGGGATCATTCAAGAACCATTCTGTCGTGAATACAGTAAACATATAAACCCTTCTTTCAAATGTCCCGATCAAGATATAGGGTCACGGTCAGTCAAACCCTATCTGTACTTGACTCTATACACGTGTTGATGAAAATCGAGATCATCGAGCTCTCATGTATCCAATACAACTAGCTCCAATGCTTTGGCCAAAGACTTATGATCTATTGGCCACTAAGTATACAGGATACAACTTCGAAAGTGTTTAAAACAACAAGCTGTACGATTTTCAAATCTGACTGCGTAGCGGAAGTCTTGTTAAAGTGAGTTGATGTGAATACAGCATCTAGATATGAAGTGCATACTTAAAAATAATCACAAATATTAAAACAGTAAATGCTGAAGGTAATTGACATGGTAATTAAAGTGGTTCGAGGTAAATCCCTCTATGTCCACTGGTCCTCCACACAGGAGTGAAAATGTTTATTATAAATACTACGTACACAACTACGTATTTATAATCAAACCTAATCAATATATCGTTCACACAGATTGATATAATGTTCTTAGCCTTCAACTGTTCACACAGATTGGTTTAAGCTATCACTTGAATGGCTTCTTCACACATAGTTCCGAAGCTTCATCTCTTCAATGCAAGTCCGTCGCACACAGTTCAGGAATAGCAAGGTTTCTCAGTCCACACAGGGCTGGTGGGTTTTGTTCAATGGTTGAACAACAGCTTTGACTTTCTGAGCTTTTAGCTGATGATGTGTTGTTCACAGTTTGAGCACTTGTATATCTCTTCTTTCAGAATAGCAGTATGATTTGGGAGATATATTTTGCTCTGAATATTCGTGTAAGCACTTGTTTCACTTGCATATGTGATCGGTAGTTTTTATGATCTTCAAGCTCTGGAGATATATATAGCCTTCTGAAATATATCCGTTGATATAAATCCATTGAGCAAGATTCCGTTCCAACGGGATGATGTGTTTGAATAAAACACGATCCGGATTTTGTGCTAGATTGAAGATCTCTGATGACTTTGATATTTAAATACTTTATCCTTTAGTATTTAAATATATCTCTCAAATGGGATTTTGACTTTAGCGAACAGCAAAGATTCCTTCTTGTCCTGTTTGGATGCTGTATGGAATGATAGCTATATTGTCGATTCGAGACAGCTTCCATACTTAGTCTTATGAGACTCCTTTGTTGTATGATAGATTCACTGTATGCCAGGACTACGAGAAGTCTTCGATACAGGATGATACGTTTGATCAGCTCTTCGACACAGCTGCTTGCTGTATGCTGGATTGGCATATTGTCAAAACATTCTGTCATGAACTTTTGATATAGGGATTGCTTATCCCAACAATTTCCCCCTTTTTGATAATTTGCCAAGTCCTTCCACGTCTTCCTTTTAAAACTTTATGATGTTATCCAAATACCCTTGATGATGCCAAAACTTTGACACTTAGCATCTTGAAGGAGGGCAGACTTCTTGGTCTTCTGTTCGAATGTTCTGGCCTTCAGCAATTAGCCTAATACTAAGAACTGCTCGCAGGAAAGTTCAGCTTTTATCAAAAGAGTGATACATGTTTAAACCTTATGATTGATGCACATGCATAATCTTACATTATATTCTAGATTCATACAACTTAAACTATGAATTGTTCACAGACAAGTTCTTACAGCTTATATATTAAAAAAAATTCATATTTGAATACAGCAGGGATAACTTAAGTGTTTGTAAACCTACAATAACACAGTAGATTACGAGTTGTAATCTTTCAAGACAGGAAAATATTTTATTGATATAGAAACATAGAGTACAAAATTTTGCTGTTCTTGAAAATAAGATTACAAAAATAATATAAAGAAATTTAACTCCTATAATCTGCGTGCCTCCATGGCCTTTTAGGGTCATTCTTGGTACCCTTACACCAGTTTTGATGTGCTTCCTTATTTCGATTAAGGTATATAGCTTTACCTTCATAAGACTTATCGAAAGCTAGGATCCAGTCTTCTGGATGGGTAACCAAGTCACCTTTTCTATGCCTTGACTTCATCTGCTGCTGTAGCGGGAGCATTCCTTGTTCCAACCTTTTCTTAAACTCCTCTGCGGCTTCCTGTACCGTCCTGCATCTATTAAATAATGAGGATTCCCTGATAAGAACAACAAGTGTCTTAGAAGTTCATTTCTCCTCCAGTTCTTGATCTCTTCAGCAATAGGCTGTCAGTCGGTCGGGAGGTTCATAGCTTGTGGCTTTTGAACTAAGCTCTTCCAAGGATACTTAGGATCCTAGAATTCTGGTCAATCTCCATGTATTCTAACATTCGGTGTTGTAATACGGGCCATATCAGCAGTGATGGAGTCTTTAAAAGGAGCTAACATTTCTTTCTCTTGCACCAGCCTTGTTCTCCTAGCAGCTTCCCTCGATTCTTCCCCATTTTTGGCGTCATCAAGGTATGACACCTTCTCATCAAGGCGTTCCAGGATTTGCAAAGCAGCATCCTGTTTCGTCTCAATATTTGTCATTTTCTCAACAAGGGAGGAGAGCACCTGCGACGTGTCTTGAATTTTCTTGTCGTGGGCTCGAAGTTGGGAACCGGTTTCGATCATAGCAGATGCTATCTTGGCCTCGAATATGCGTATCTTTGATTGTTCTTCTCTCAGGATCTGCTTCTGTTTTTCTTGCAATTGGCTCAGGGCCTGCTTTAAGACGTGTGGCAGGATAGTGAAGGCTTCCACCACTCGGGAGACTTCGTGCTTTAATCATGTCATCTCTTCAACGGCAGATGTGTGTATCCAATCAAGAGCTTTTTCCACAAAATATAGGGCATTGACGGCGTCCTGGATGAAAACAGTTTGGAGGCCAAGAGCATGTAATCGCTCTTTCCTTGTGGCAGTCCTAGGAGAGTCTGGCTGGGCGAAATCCTCAACTCCGTTCAACCATCTCAAATTCACATTGGGACGTGAATTGAGTTGGACATCCTCCGATATTATACCATCGTCGGATTCCAAGGCGGTTGAGGGTGCGGGAGTATCAGATTCGGGCTCGGCGACAGGGGGTGATGTATCTTCCTATGCTGAAGTGGGTTCTGAAGACATGGATACATGAGGGACTGATTCCTCCTGCTGTCTCTCAGCTTCTGCCTGCTCTGCAGAGGGACTGATTCCTCGTGCGGGATGGCGTCGGATTCTTCTTCTACTTGGGCGATGCCAGGCTCGGGTTCCTGTTGCGAAACAGATTATTCCTCAGCGACATGAGGGACTGAATCCTTGTTGTTGGGAACAGCGTCTTGTTGATGGGGAGGTGATTGGTGATGACTCGAAGTTCCTGCATCCATCTGAAATCCAGATTCCTCGCGACTCTTTCTTAGACCAGCCGGTAGGGCGTTGTCATCGTCGTTCGAGTCGGGATCCGATTTTAGACTTTCAGGAGATTCCACGGACTTAGCTTTTCCTTTCTTTCATGCTTCAGCTTTTTTAAACATATGGCTCTCAATAATCTCTTTAACACAGAGGTTGTGCCATTGGATCAGGACAACAACATCTTGAGCGTCCGTCACTTCCAAAACAAATCTTTCTTTGTTGCTCCATTCGCTCCAGTTGTACAGGTTGTCGTACGGAGCAAGTCTATAGTTCTTCCATTGTACAAACCATTCATAAGCCTGTTCGATTTGCACAGAAAGTAGGGTTTTAGTAATAATTGAGTCCGGAGAGGGGCTGCGTACATCGCCTGTGTTTGTTATAGGCATTGGTTCCTCTATAGGTGTGGAATCCTGTATCAGAGAGGGATTCCTTACAGGGGTTGGTACTCTGATGGTAGATGGATCCTGAATAGGTGTGGGATCCCGTATAGGAGAAGTAGCTTTTGGCTCTAAAGTGGCAGCCGACTCGCCAGAGTCTTGTATGTTGGCAGACGTCTGAGCATCCGTCATAGCCGCTAAAGGCTCGGGATCTGTATCGACAGTATCAGGCATCTCTTCCACAGGAGTTGGGCCCTGGGGGAGTTGTTCAGTGGGTTGAGCCACAGAAGAAGCATCCTTGGAGGTTTCTGTAGCCTTAACTTTTGAAAGCCTCCTTAGCTTCCTTCTTGGCTTCTCAACAGCAACTGGAGTTTTGCTGTGAGATCTTTTTCTCTTCCTTGAAGTCTCCTCGCTCTGAGACTTTGAAGATACGTCCCTTGGGTCAGCAGAAAGGGGCAATTTGCAGACGTAGGGCCTGTTTGCAACGAGGGGTCCTTTCTTGAAGACGGTGGGTCTGATGCTTCCCATATAAATGCGAGAAGTGATCTTCTTTGCTTTTTTTATCTTGCGGAACACCGCATTTGTTCAGAATATAATTCAAAAGCAAACCAAAGGATTTCTTCTGCGAAGCAGGCTTAGAAACTTCTTCCTGTAACCGTTTGAGGATGATTTGACACTAGTTGACCTTCTCACAGGTCATAATTGCAACCATCATCCTGAACCTAAGATTGGTGCACATCTCGAACGCACCTGTTCTGTTCTCAGCAACAGAAATTGTCTAAATAGACAAAAGGTAAACAAAAGTTTTTCTTATGTCAAGAGGTGTGAACCATTTCAACCAAGGCTGAACCGGTGAACAAGCCATAATAAGCGGTTAACAGTTCCTGGGACCCAAAGGTCTCAAGATCTTCCATTGACAAGCCATCAGCAGGAAGCCTGTAAAGATTCTGGAGAAGCTCCTGGTCAACACGGATCTCGACTCTGCGAATGACGGCTGTGATGTCAGCAACATGTCCTCCCTGGGCCAGTGAAAGGAAACAAACAACAGCATTGAGGTAGAACTCCTCAACCAGATGGACATCAAATCGTTCAGCAGAGTGGATGCCAAGGCGATAGAGGCCTTGTTGATGAATCCTAGTGATGACATACTCCATCGATTCGACGTCATCCACTTCGGCATGGACACATTCAAGCAAGACAGATCTAGAGAAGATCCGTCCGTCAATGATGTTGGAGGATTTCTTGAGAGAAATGGAAGAGGTCTGAGAAGATTCCATTGATGATTCTCGAAGAAAAATTAAAAGGATTCAAAGAAAATGCACTAAACACAGAAAGGTTTGTAGGCTGTATGCTCGAGAACTCTTACAATATGCAGAAAGCGCAAAGAGTCTCAAATGACATTTACAGTCCTTTTATAGTGGGCGACGAAGAAGGGTTTTCAGAGATTAAACGGTCAGATTTAAGGGATGGGAACCGTTGTTTGAAATGAACGATCACGATGGACTGAGTGTAACCGATACAACTTATCCATCTAATTTAAAATAAAAGCGGGTCCCACTTCTGACTTATTAAATTACCCTTATTGCCCGAAAAGGCATTGTACAATTAATAAAAAAATTTGAAACATCGCGGCTTTGAAGATACCAATGTCCAGATGTCGTGCAAAGCATTTAATGCAAATGACTTGTAAGGATAACAGGGCACGTGGACATAAAATATTGTTTAAAATAAATAACATGATAATTGATTTCCCATTGTAGGTGCTGTATCCGCGAAAATACAGTGTTCCCCCTTAAAAGGTACATATGTGTTTCAATTTGATACAGCAGCTTTTGGATTAATGCTGTAATCTTGGGTCGTACTGTATTCCCCCTTAATTATTGCACACGTCAACTGTAGGGTAATTCATATCGCTTGGTTCCTACAGTGCTGTTCTGATAGACTGAGTGTACAGATAACTAACGGTGGTGTTGGTCCCCAGAATGATGAAGACTATCCTCACTGTACCAACACGAGTCTTTTCTAGCGCGCTTTGTCCTCACTCACGCACACCCTGAGAAACTTCCCAGGGGGTCACCCATCCCATAACTACTCCAGGCCAAGCACGCTTAACTTTGGAGTTTCTATGAGATGGCTACCAGAAAAGAAGATGCATCTTGTTGGTATGAGTAGTCCAAATCAATTCATTTAACCACTTTCTAGTGCAGATCTCACAGGTCGAATCGCAAGCCGTGCCTCGCGCATTTTTAACCTCATGCAGGCAGGATGCTGGACCGAAGCCCAACAATCCCCCTCCCAGTACCTGCCAGCATCTCAGCCCCATAGTCTGGAAACCTCCGCGAACTAGATTTGATCACACAGCCCTCTAGCGGCTGGATTCATTCACACAGTCCTCCAACACTTGACATCAGCATCTGTTTCAGCTCCGTTTACTTCCGTTGCACTAGTATCTCAGTTCTAGCATACTAGATTTGATCACATAGCCCTCCAGCACCTGACAACCTACACCGCGCCAACATCTTAGTTCCGGCTAACTGGCAACATTTGCTGCATGCCCGCCTCTCAGTTCTAACACTCTGGCAGCCTCCATTGTAAGATACTCCGAGGGAATCCGTACCTGTGACTTGCTCTGATACCAATTGTTGGTCCCCAGAATGATGAAGACTATCCTCACTGTACCAACACGAGTCTTTTCTAGCGCGCTTTGTCCTCACTCACGCACACCCTGAGAAACTTCCCAGGGGGTCATCCATCCCATAACTACTCCAGGCCAAGCACGCTTAACTTTGGAGTTTCTATGAGATGGCTACCAGAAAAGAAGATGCATCTTGTTGGTATGAGTAGTCCAAATCAATTCATTTAACCACTTTCTAGTGCAGATCTCACAGGTCGAATCGCAAGCCGTGCCTCGCGCATTTTTAAGCTCATGCAGGCAGGATGATGGACCGAAGCCCAACAGGTGGATACTGTATTCTTAGGTCTTACAGCGTTCCCCCTCAATTATTGAGTAAAAGCATTAAAAACATACAGGGAGTTAGGCTGTAGCAATCCCAATTCATGTCGAAGCATGCAGAATCTTGCTGTGTCGAGAGGTTTGGTGAAGATGTTGGCTAACTGGATATCTGTATGAACTTTTTCCAGCCGAACATCTTTGTTCCCAACATGATTCCTAATGAAATGATGCTTTATGTGAATATGCTTGGTGCGAGAGTGCAATACAGGGTTGTGAGTGATAGCAATTGCACTCGTGCTATCGCACATAATTGGCGTCTCTTTGGCTTCAATTCCATAATATGACAGCTGTTGTTGCATCCAAAGGATCTGCATACAGCAACTACCAGCAGCATAGTATTCTGATTCAGCTGTTGAAAGCGAGTTTGCTAATTGTTTCTTGCTAAACCAAGACACCAGTCTAGGTCTAAGAAAGTGACAAGTTCCACTTATACTCTTCCTATCTAGCTTGCAACCTCCGAGATCCGAGTCGCTGTAGCCAACTAAATCGAATACGCCTTCCTTAGGATACCACACTCCTACATCGACTGTTCCTTTAACGTATTTTAGGATTCGTTTAGCTGTTGCGAAGTGTGATTCTTTAGGTGATACATGATATCGCGCACACACTCCCACAACAAACTGGATATTGGGCCTGCTAGCCGTTATGTACAGGAGTGAGCCAATAAGCTTCCTGTAGAGTGATTGATCAACCGGCTTTCCAGCTTCATCAGCACTAATTTTCACGGAAGTGCTCATGGGGGTTGACGATGATTTGGAAGTATTCATTCCAAATTTGTTGAGAAGCCCCTTGTTGTATTTTTCTTGGTTGATGAAAATCCCTGTAGGCAACTGCTTTACCTGCAAACCTAGGAAATAACTAAGTTCTCCCATCATACTCATTTCAAATTTACTTTGCATGAGATGAGAGAACCTTTGACATAAAGCAAGGTTAGTTGAACCAAATATTATATCATCTACATAGATTTGAACCATCTGAAGGTCATCGCCTTGCTGTATTTTGAACAAGGTTTTGTCCACAACACCTTTCTCGAATACATTATCAGTTAGATACTGGGACAGAGTCTCATACCATGCTCTAGGGGCTTGCTTAAGTCCATATAGTGCTTTCCTTAGCCTGTATACTAGGTCTTCGCCTTCTGGATTGACAAACCATGGTGGTTGTTCAACATATACTTCTTCAGCAAGGTCTCCATTCAGGAATGCACTTTTGATGTCCGTTTGCTATACAATGAAGCTCTTATGGGCGGTCAAGGCTAAAAATATCCTTATGGCTTCTAGTCTGGCTACAGGGGCAAATGTCTCATCGTAGTCTATTCCTTCTTCCTGTCTGTAGCCTTGGGCGACTAGTCTGTATTTATTTCTGATAATGAGTCCATTTATATCCTTCTTGTTTCTAAATACCCATTTGGTTCCAATTACTGATTGATGCGAAGTTATGGGTACAAGATACCATACATTGTTTCTTTCGAAACCGTTAAGCTCTTCTTCCATAGATGAGATCTAATGAGAACTGTTGAGAGCTTCTTTGGTAGAAACAGGTTCGGATTGTGCTAAGAATACAGCAATGGTGCACATATTAAGTCTTCTAAACTCGGATAGAGATTTCCATTCAGGAAATGGAGATATCTCTGACTTGGGGTCTTCTTGCGCACATAGTACATTTTCTTGTGTACTCTGTATTCTCCTACGGGTAGAAACACCAGCATCAATGTTTCCAATGATCAGCTCTTGTGGGTGATCTTTCAACCATCTTCTGTCGGGTTCTAATTCGGGGTCCCGTATTGTATCTTGAGTTGCTGTAGTTTTGGCTTCAGCTTGTACAACATCGGATTCATCTACGTCAGTTCTTACAGCTGCGGGGTTGATTTATAGGTCAACGACAGGTTCGATAGGAGTTGGTGGATCTATGATGGAAAGTTGTTGGATGTTCTGAGAAAGGTCTTCTACTCCTGTAGGATCATGGTGAGGTTCATCGAACACTATATGAACTGATTCCTCAATTGTTAGCTTCCTTTTATTGAAGATCCTGCAAGCTTTGCTAACATAGGAGTATCCTACAAATATCCCTTCATCCGATTTCTCATCAAAGGTTCTAAGTTGATCCTTACTGTTGTGCAAAACGTAACATCTGCATCCAAATATGTGAAAGTACGAAACCAACGGAGTTATGTTGTTCCATACCTCGTATGATGTTTTGCTGTGATTCTTGTTGATGATACAGCGGTTTTGTGTATAGCACGCTGTATTGGTGGCTTCACCCCAGAAACACTGTGGCAGCTTTCTTGCGGCAATCATTGTGCTTGTTGCTTCTTTCAGTGTCCTGTTCTTTTGCTCGGCAACACCATTTTGTTGAGGTGTACGGGCAGCTGAGTATTCATGATGTATCCCATTTTCCGAACAGTACTGCTCAATAAAGCGGTTAGTAAATTCTGTACCTCTGTCGGAACGAATGGACACGATACTCGACCCTTTTTCATTTTGAAGCTTTCTCAGGTGCTCGGGCAGCTTTGATGTTGTTTCCTTCTTCTTGCTTAGGAAAATTGTCCAAGCATACCTGGAATAATTATCAACAATAACGAGACAGTATTTCTTACCTCCAATACTTACCGAGTCTACAGGACCATAGAGATCCATATGTAGCATATCCAAAGCTCTATGGGTGGAAAGGTAGGATTTGCTTTTCAGGGTGGTCTTGATTTGCTTGCCTTTCTGACAGGGTCCGCATACGCTGTCTTTTTGGAATGAAACGCTTGGTAATCCTCTAACCATTACCTTTCTGGAGATTTTGTTGATAGTCTTGAAGTTGATGTGTGACATCCTCTTGTGCCATAGCCAACTTAGATCTGCAGTGCCTTTGGCAACAAAACAAGGAATTGTGGAGCTCGTAGGCATCCAGTTAGCAATATACATATTACCTGATCTAATTCTTGTGAGCACAACTTCTTTGGTGAGGATGTTCTTGACTCTACACTGATCTATATAGAACTTCACCGAGAACTGTTTGTCGCAGAACTGGGTAATATTAAGTAGATTGTACTGTAAGCCTTCAACATAAGCTACATCGGTGACTTTGAATTTTCCTACAAGTAGGGTTCCCTTCACTCTTGTTCTTTCTTTAGATTTATCACCGATGCGCACTTTTAGACTCCGACCTTCTACAAAATCTAATAACTTGCTTTTATCTTCTGTCATGTCCCGGGAACATCCACTGTCGAAGTACCAGATGTCCTTCTCCAAAATGTCCTGTAGCAAACAAACTAGGTAGATTTAGGTCCCCTTTGATTGTTGGGTCCATGGATGTTAGTGCCTTTAGGTACCCAAATTTTCCTGACAATAATAGGTTTACTGTAGGATGGTTTAGGTCCGTAATTGCAATTTCTACGTGGGGCATATACGTAGTTGCTATAACCATGATAATTATTATGCATGTAAAATTCAGGGTTATTATTAATCCAGTACAAATGCCGTCTTGGGGGTGGAGCCATTTTCTTTGGCCTAACAGCTTGCCTTCTGGGTCTCCAGTTGGATTCCCAATGCTGTTGTTGATACTGTGCAGAAACTTGCTGCCGCAATGAATGAAGAGGCTCCTGTATCCAATACGTAGGCGTGCTGTACTGAAAGTACTACCGTGCGGGCCTTTGATATTTGGATACAACCTTTCTTCTGAACGGCTGTTGGCACTGTTGATATGCTCGGGGAGCATGCTGTTGGATACTCCTTACAGGTCTCAATGGCTGGTGATTCCACTGTCTGGAATATGACTGAGGTGGCGGAATGGCAGCTTTTGCTGTTCGCGGTGCAACGGATTCCTTCACATGACTCGGAACTTCTTCCGATACAGGAATGGGTTCCACACCCCTGACGAACACAGTACTAGTTTTCCCTTTATTGGAAAATGAGCTGTATCCTAAGCCACTTTTATCATGAGCATGTTGCCCAGTTCTTAGAATTTCTTCCATTCTTTTAGATGATTTCTCGAAAGATTTCAGAATGGTCTCAAGTTCTTCTTCTCATTTTTCGAGAGTTTTTACTTTGGCTTGAAGCAGAACAAAATCATTTGTATTGCTTTCACTATGAGATTTAGTCTCACTTAGTTCATGAGCAGGTTGATGATTGCTCGCCATAAGTTTTTCATACTCAACTTTGCTGTTTTCACAATCAATTGACATATTTTCATAATTTACTTTCAGCAAGTTGTTTTCTTCTTTCAGCTCTAAGTTAGAAAGTTGGAGCTATATATTTTCATTTTTCAATGTCTCATGGGCCATTTGAATGGTCTTAAACTCATTCATCATGTTTGCAAAAGTATGAGATGCATTGGAGGGAATAGCTGAAGTTGAGCTTACCTCATCATCACTATCTTCATCTTCCGGAATGTCCTTGGCCATAAAACACATATAAGCTTTATCTTCGAAATCATCATCAGATGAATCACTGTCAGTGACTACCTAAAGACATTCTTTGTATTTTTATGGAGCGGGGGCGGCTTCTGATTCGCCGATCAGGGCCTTGAGCTTGTTTTTCCAAGCACGTCTTCTTTCATCATTTTCTTGTTGCTCGGCTTCCGGCAACCTTTGAACCTTGGGATGAGGACATTTATTTGCATAATGCCCTGGTTTCCTGCAATTATAACACAGGTTAGCATCACCAGAGGAAGTTTCAGTACTTACCTTGTGTACAGGCTTGGGACTGTATGGAGTCTTTCCTGATTGCTTGATAAACTTTTTGAACTTATGCATGAGGAGTGCCATTTCATCTTGCGACAGGATGTCGTCGTCGCTGTCAGCATTCTTATGAGTGGGCTTTGATGAGCTCGGCATGCCGTGTCTTCGGTTGGATACATCGGCTAAGGTTGTTGTCCTGGCGGGAGATTCTTAAGCTTTCTCTCCCCTGTCTATATCGTACTCAAATGCTTTGAGGTCGGAAAAGAGATCAAAAGTAGATATTTCACTAAGATTACACGACACACGCATAACTGTGGTCTTAATATCCCATCGGGCAGAGAATGATCTAAAAATCTTTAGGTTTTTCTCCATTTGAGTATAAATCTTGCCTAATGCTTCAAGTTCACCAACAATGCCAATGAATCCGAGGTCAAGTTCCTCAAGTGTTTCAGTTGGTTTCATTTCAAAAGATTCAAATTGCTGAGTTAATTTTGAAATCTTGTTTTCTTTTGAGAGCTCAGTTCCCTCACAAATTAACTTGAGTTTATCCCAGATATCCTTGGCTGATTTACAGCTCTTTACCTTAGAGAATGTTCCTTTGTCAAGAGTGACAAATAGCGAATTCTTCGTGACATTGTCGAGGTTGGCGCGCTTTTTTTCGTCAGAAGTCCATTGTTCACACTCTTTCTCGAGCATCTCTGCATGAGCCTGGCCTTCAATCCTTGGGGCCGGATTTACTTTCATAATCTTTATGGGGCCATCATGTATGACAAAAATCATCTCTTCGTGCATCGCTGCAAGATGAGCCTCCATCTTAATTCTCCAATCATCAAATTCGTTAATAGAAAACATATGAACTTTATTGATCAATGATGAATCCATATGACAGTATAGGGAAGAAAAAGACTGTTTTACAAAAATAAGTGATTTAAGGATCTGATTCAATCAAAATTACGACTGATTCTTTTTATAATCAACCGCTCCGATACCACTTGTTGGCCACTAAGTATACAGGATATAGCTTGGAAAGTGTTTAAAACAACAAGCTGTACGGTTTTCAAATCTGAGTGCGTAGCGGAAGTCTTGTTAAAGTGAGTTGCTGTGAATACAACAACTAGATATGAAGTGTATACTTAAAAATAATCACAAATAATAAAATAGTAAATGCTGAAGGTAATTGACACGGTAATTAAAGTGGTTCGAGTTAAACCCCTCTACGTCCACTGGTCCTCCAAACAGGAGTGAAAATGTTTATTATAAATACTACGTACACAACTACGTATTTATAATCAAACCTAATCAATATATCGTTCACATAGCCTTCTACCATTCACACAGATTGGTTTAAGCTATCACTTGACTGGCTTCTTCACACACAGTTCCGAAGCTACGTCTCTTCAATGCAAGTCCGTCACACACAGTTTAGGAATAGCAAGGTTTCTCAGTCCACACAGGGTTGATGGGTTTTGTTCAAGGGTAGAACAATGGTTGAACAACAACTTTGACTTTATGAGCTTTTAGCTGATGATGTGTTATTCACAGTTTGAGCACTTGTATATCTCTTCTTTCAGAATAGCAATATGCTTTGGGAGATATGTTTTGCTCTGAATATTAGTGTAAGCACTTGTTTCACTTGCGTATGTGATCGGTAGTTTTATGATCTTCAAGCTCTGGATATATATATATATATATATATATATATATAGCCTTCTGAAATATATCCGTTGATATAAATCCGTTGAGCAAGATTCCGTTCCAACGGGATGATGTGTTTGAATAAAACACGATCTGGATTTTGTGCTAGATTGAAGATCTCTGAAGACTTTGATATTTAAATACTTTATCCTTTAGTATTTAAATATATATCTAAAATGGGATTTTGACTTTAGCGAATGGCAAAGATTCCTTCTTGTCCTGTTTGGATGCTGTTTGGAATGATAGTTGTATTGTCGATTCGAGACAGTTTCCATACTTAGTCTTATGAGACTCCTTTGTTGTATGATAGATTCACTATATGCTGGGACTATGAGAAGTCTTCGATACAGGATGATACGTTTGATCAGCTTTTCGACACAGCTGCTTGCTGTATGCTGGATTGGCATATTATCAAAACATTCTGTCATGAACTTTCGATACAGGGATTGCTTATCCCAACATGATCTCATCTGCCAATAACCGCATAGGACATATAACCCGCCCACTAACGGGAGAAAGAATTCTATCTTTCTATTCATTAGGACCTGCTACTTGCCCGTCAAGTTGCACGTCGAGGTTGACCCCCACCTCCCGGTTTATAGGGTCGAACTACTCTAATGAAAATCTTAACGTCACAAGCACATCCCTACTAAATCCTCAAGTCGAAGGTTCACGAATACCTATCACAACCTTTCGATTCCGTCATTGACTGTCCCAGATTGAAATCCGTGTGATGAATCAAGGGTGAGTCGGTTCGAGTATACTAATCCAATTAGCATACCTATAACGTATACTCCCACTAACCATTTGTGTTCGACAGGCACTCTCCAAGTCAAAGAACACGTCATACAAATCTTCACATAAACATAACGCCCAGTCAAGTTTCATTGACTTGCGAACGATTAAGTATTTGAGCTATATACCTTTCCAGTGCCTACCCCCTTATCCAATAAGGAGTGGAACGTTTTGCTCTCAAATACACGGACTAGTTTCTATATGTATATTTACCAGTTAAGAATGCCAGTAACTACCAGTAAATAAAGAAACATCCATTGCCTTATAATAATGATTTACATAATAACAAGTACAATGCCCTCACTCAACATCCTCTGAGTGGCATTTGAGGGCATACTCCCAACACCGACAGCCTAGGTTTCCACAACCTAAGCTCTGATACCATATTCTGTAACACCCCGAGGACCATTCGGGAATATTACAGTGCCGTGGGCCCCAAAACGGAACCCACAAGGCTGAAAGACCTTTTTACAAATATTTTAAATACACTTAAGCGGCAATGACGGTATTGTCTTTTAAAATATTCAAAAACTCTATGAAATACATTTATCAATACCGTCGTAAAATCTCATTTAAAAGTACAAGGCCAAAACGCCAAAACTCAACAGTTTCAAAAGTATACGTTAAGCCACTGCTTGCACGTATTGACAAAATAGTTTAGAAAACGATTTTCCAAAATAAACCCAAATTCGCAAAATACTAGCAACCCATTTTCAAATACACTCGCAGCGGATATAACAAATAACTAAAAATACTTTTGCAGTGGAAAAATGACAACTAGTCCAAGTACTCAATTCATAAACACACGCCATAGCCAGTATCCTCCGGGAAGCTCATCTCTTCACGACCGCTACAAGATCGATATCCCAAGAACCTAAAAATAAAGCCCACGATGGGGTCAGCCATAATACTCAACAATGATAACAATCACATCATATCAATAATTACATACCAATGGAATTACAAAATAAGAATACTACCAATGTAATCTTATCGCCATAACCTCACCAATTCGCGATAATCCTCATCAAAATAACCCTGACCATATTACACATCTCGCATTCTCGATTAAACAATGAACTCATATACGAAATCTGTACTGTACTTCAAACAATACCCAATATTCTCAAAACATCATCATAACTCACCAATACAGAAATATACCAACTCTGACCAATTCAATCCATCAGATAACATCATCAAATCTCAACACGATAAATCGATGGTCCATTAAAAGACAAGTACCAAGAAGGAGATACGGAACATACATCAAGATACGCAATGCCATGATAAATCATGCCAGTCTAATACGAGGTCATATCAATACAACATACGGACATGGTCCTAACACAAGACCTACAAATGCGTACTCACATGACAACATCAATATGCTCATATCAATAACAACAATGTATACTCATGGAAATCCGATGATCCAGCATTCATTGCATAGATCCCAAGATGATCCTACAAGATCAACACGAGGTGTATAACCAACAATATACATATGCACAACAACAACACATGGGTAATCCGATGATCCAGCGTTCACTGCATAGATACCAAGATGACCCCGTCGGACTAACACGAGGTGGAAAACCCGTCCAACGATCCAGCGCACAAAGCATAGATACCCAAAATGATCCCGTCGGACCAACACGAGGTGGACATACAACAACAATGCACAAATGCATGTTAACAACAATACACAAATGCACGAAAACAACAATACACGAATGTTTCACAACATGATCGACACAAAATGACAAAAATGGTTAGAGTATTTTCCCCGGGTCCTTCGATAGCAATCTCGATGTCAAAAACCATCACCGAAGATTATGCTCAATGTTCGACAATCGAAAATACCATGGACTATAGATAACTCATATCCTCGTCTTTACCATAATGTATCCTCGATACCCAAGTATACCAATAACAAATGTAAATCATATACATTATGATTTAATTCCCAAAATCAGAAAACAGCATACAATCCCAAATCTCCAGGGTTCACAATTATAATCATTGCTATATGAATTATAAACAAATGAAACTGAACCCATTCATTAAATATTACAAATTGAGCAAGTGATAACTTGCCTCGATACCGATACGACGATAGTGAAGCCGTTACCAATTTTCTTACCTTCATCTACAAGCTCCTCGGCCCTGACCAAAGCAATTCACGAACATCCTTGAACTCGACCGCAACATATTATTCTAATTAACAATCAAAACCTCACAACCTATTGTAATAATTAATAAAAACAAGTTCGATAACAATCAATAATCGATAAAACCAATCAAAAAACTCAACGGTTCCATAATAGCTCGATTAAACACAAATCCGAACAACCCAAATCAATCAATCACGAATCCATAACCACAATACGATTCCACAATACAAGCCGAAATTCTAATAATCATATCAACAATCAACTCAAACAAGGGTCTTAATATTCTTGATTCCAGTTTCAACCTTAAATACGATTAACAAGATTCCTTCTTATTCATACTCGTAAATTCATAGAAAAACAATTACTGGTTATTATCATCTATCCGAACTATCGAGATAGTTCAATATCATGAATAATCGTAATCCAACGTTAACCATAACTTCTCCAGACTCAACCTCATATCATGATTCATTACTCATCGAGAACATATGGAAATGGCCACTACAATCAACGCAATATTAGTTCTAACCATCAAATCCATGTTTATAATCAAAACCAAGAATACCATGATTCCATAATCATGTTCATAACAACAACATAATCCCCCATATATATATATATATATATATATATATATACACACACACACACACTCACACACATATATCATCATATCATCATCTTCCTCAACTCAAGCTCCATGAAACTTCAAGAATCATCAAAACATTTCCAGAAACTATCATTACATGAATTAATCATCAACAACAACATCAAAACCCGAAAATAAAGAGAGGATTAACCAACATACCTCAAGAAGATGAATAACAAAATCAAACACCTCAATCCATGCCATCAAGCTCACAATCAAGTTAGAAGAGCCAAAAATCTATCTTGGAGGGTTGAAGGGCGAAAAACAAAGTGAACATCTCTAAAAATGCAAAAGTGACGGGTCTCACATATTTTTATAAACTCATACCTTATGTACGCTACATGAACTCCCTAACGTAAATAATCATTACGTACGTTATCCGATCTCGATAGCATACATAACGACAGTCCAGAAGCTACTGTCTAAATTTGTTCGATGGCTTACGTACGTAAGGCCCATGCCATAATGTACATAACTCTGAGTTGACTTGCTATAGTATGATACTCATTTAACGTACGTAATGGGCTATCCATAACGTACGTAAATCTCTACGTTGACTCGCCTGTCCACATCTGCGCTGAAAGTTACCGACCATGGGAACCACCCATCGATCACATCCTGATCTTGCCTGATATGACCTTACGTACGTTAACTATCCTTCTTAATATACATAAGCTTTGTGAACCTTACGTACGTTAACTATCCTTCTTAACGTACGTAAGCCTTGTGTAATATTTCGGATATGTATAAATGACATACTGAGTACATATATTCATTCCAATAATATTCTCATACGATACACAATATTCTCAAATGCAATTGTCGACCAACTACGATAATTATACTAATACAACTGTCTTAGTCCTTTAATTATTTTATCCATACTGTACAAATTCCACACTGTAGAATATAACTCAGGAAAAATAACATTAAACAACCATAGTAGAATTTCAAGATATTACAGAGAGCACAACGCACCCACTCCAAATGCTGAAATCATGTGATGTACACCCCCCCTCGAAATATATAAAAATGCTCCTCTTGATGGGTAAGTTATTTCCGAAGCTCGGATAGTCGGCACATGTCAAAGCCTTTCACATCTTTCACAAATGTAGATTTCAAGAAAGATTTAGTGAACAAATCTGCAACTTCTCATAATTCACTTGTTTCACTTTAGTATCAATTTTCTATTGCTGGTTGTAAAGGAAGTTCAGTGAGATATGCATTGTATCATCACCCTTAATAAATCTAAATTCATATGTCCAATACATGCAGCATTACCCAAAAAATGCATGTAGGCGTAGCAATGGTGTACGGTTATCCACAAGTTCCTCGAATACGATCTATTATTAATTTGAGCCAAACACAGTCTTTCATGGACTCATACAAGGAAGTAGCAACTAGGTTTTGGTTGGTAGATCTCCAAGATATAATTGTGTTCCCGATTGGGAACACATAACCAATTTGGAAACATCATGCATGCAGGTTAGAGAGGTAACTTGCATCAGCAAAACTAACTAATACGTTGTTGGGTGTCTCTGCATAGGAGACGATATTGTACTGTAATACCCCCAAGACGTTCAGGGCATATTATAGTGCCGTGGACCCAACCCTTTGAGTCCACAAGGCTAACACACACCTCGACTACCCGAGACCCATGACAACACTACGCAATACTTACATCGTTACTTAATAAAGACAAATGACAATAAACAATCTGTTCCAAACAACATTAACCCAACAATCGTACACCTTTCCAAACCGGGTCCAAAACAATACAATCAAAATGAAGAAAGTACTCGAGTACTGAAGCAAATGATACAATCAGTTTAAAACTCAACGACAGGAAAAGACTCAGCCAACTAACAGAACAGTGTCACTCTTGCCCATCATCCTCACGCTGACTGTGTGCTCGCTCGTCCCTTGGACCTGTACCTGAAATACAAAAGTATTTCCCCCATTTAAGGGGTTAGCGCCAACTGCTAGTGTAAGTACAATACCATTTGAACTACCATTCTATACACATTATATATGCGCCAACAACATTTTCTAAAACATTTATATTCCGTAATATTAAGGTGCACATGCACAAAACATAATTCTCCAACAAAACATTTCAAAGGTTAACCGTTGGTACGAGACTCACGGCCACCGTACCCCGCAGTGTCCGCGTCGGACCATCCCTGGGTGGTTAACCCTAGTTCATGATACGCACACATACGGCATTACGTATCCCCAGAGGTCCCGTCGGACCAATCCCTGGGTGAACATATGCATTCACATCCACACATACATGCAAAGCCATAAATCAATGCTAGAATACGTAAAAAAAGTAAAGTACTTTCCTTTGAGACATTATGATCGAAATGGGAGATCTACGATGGAGTGACCTGGAATGACAACATCCATTCCTAGACGAAAGGTTAACACGAATCAGTCCTAAACGAATCGAGTGGAAAACACCCACAACCCCAACTACACTTCACAACCACACAAACGGTTGAATCATTAGCGGAAACGAATAGGGAAACACTCATAAACATTAATAGACATAGAATACTACAATATCAACAGACAATTCGTACACAATTGGACAAATTCTCAAAACCCCCCAAAAATTACAAAGGTTAAGGTTCTAGCCAATTACCTTGGATTTGGGCGGAGAGAGATGATTAAGATGATGATAACTTAATTTGGAGCACAACAAGATCTGCTATGTAACTTCACTGATTTATCTTTAAGAATCGCTTCAAAACGCTCAAGGGAACTCAGATCGCGGACAAAGGGAGAAGGAAAAGGAAAATGACGCGTCCGAGGTCAATTCAGGTATTTAAATAACTGACAGACGCTAACGTACGTTAACATGGGGAATTAACATACGTTATGGCCTTAACGTACGTAACCTTACGTACTTAACGTACGTAAGAACTCGACAGGATATTATGCCCAAATCGCTGAAGATGTTAACATATGTTATAACTAAGAGTTAATGTATGTTAACAGTATACGCATAACGTACGTAACACCCGTACTTTAACGTATGTAAGGGCTCTGCAGGGTTTACTGCCCAAATGGCTGAAGACGTTAACGTACGCTATAACTAAGAGCTAACACACGTTAATGCCCATACTTTAACATACGTAAGAGAGCATGTATAACATACGTTATGCATGCAGCAGTTCATTACTGCTGAGTGCAGTCCACTGCCCAAGAAAGCACAAAAATGAAAAGCGACAAAAGATGGAATCCGAAGACACAGTTACGAGGTATTCGCGACGACGAACCTAAGCGCTAAAACAAAGCACTATTCTGACCATCTGAAAGCTTGGAATACGACAATGGGAGTAATTTCCCTAAACTTATAGGAAATTACAAAACGGCCCAAATGTCCGAAAATCACCATACGATATCGAAATGCTGAACCGAAGTCCACAACATGAATAATTCTACCTTACAAACTTGTAGATGTTAGGAGTATGCCCTCGAATGACACTCAGAGGATGTTGAGTGAGGGAACTGTACTTGTTATTATGTAAAACATTATCAAAAGGCAATTGTATGTTTCTTTATTTACTGGTAGTCACTGGCATTCCAGACTCGTAAATATTTATATAGAAACTAGTCCGTGTATTTGAGAGCAAAACATTCCAATCCTTATTGGATAAGGGGATCGGCACTGGAAAGGTTCATGGCTCAAATACTTAATCATTCGCAAGTCGATAAAACCTGACTGGGCATTAAGTTTATGTGAAGACTTGTATGACGTGTTCTTTGACTTGGAAAGTGCCTGTCGATCACTAATGGTTAGTGGGAGCACACGTTATAGGTATGCTAATGAGATTAGTATGCTCGAACTAACTCACCCTCGATTCGTCATACGGATTTCACTCCGGGACAGTCAATGACGGAATCATAAGGTTGTGATATGTATTCATGAACCTTCGACTTGAGGATTTAGTAGGGATGTGCTTGTGACGTTAAGATTTTCATTAGAGTAGTTTGACCCAGAAAACCTAAAGGTGGGGGTGAACCTCGACGTGCGTCTTGACGGGCAAGTAGCAGGTCCTACTGAATACCAAGATATGATTCTTTCTCCTGTAAGTGAACAAGCATATGTCCTATGTGGTTATTGGCAAATGAGATCATATGTCTTTGGCCAAAGTATTGGAGCTAGTTGTATTGGATACACGAGAGCTCAATGATGTAGGTTTGCATTAACTCATGCATATCGTCAAGTGCAGATAGGTTTTGACTAACCGTGACCCTATAACTTGATCGGGACATTTGAAAGGATGGTTTATATGTGTACTAGTATTCACGACAGAAAGGTTTTTGAATGATCCCAATCATTCGTTCTCATTTAGGTTATAGTGTAGGCCGCAGGATTGGGTAGGTGGTGCTATCACTCTTTGGTTCCTCCCATTGCTAATTGGGACGGACCTACCGAGTCGCGCATTAGGATAGACGACGGAATAAATCGAGCTTAATCTCTCTTTGATAATATTAGATATTGGATATCTAATTTATTAAACATTGGATGTCTAATTAATTTTGGGACATTGGATGTCTAAATTAATATATTGGATAAATTAATATACAGCCTTATGAATTAAATAAATTATTGGGTGATTGATTTAATTCATAGATATAATTATTTCTTGGAGAAATTAATTATATTATTTTGTGTTTGATATAATTAATTAATTGGATCAATTAATTAATATAAATACATCGAAATGGATTGGAGTTTATCTGTCTGGACTCACGAGAGTCCATAACAAACCGGATTCCTCCGATCCTTCTGGATGGCCGAACCTTTCCCTTGGTTTCACTTGGTCTTCTTTCCACCTTAATTGGTGGAAGACCAAGAAAATAGTGAGGGTGGGTGTGATATTATTATTGATAGAATAATACATAGGAGTAGAATAAAGAAAGAAGACTTACTCTCCTTGGGTAGTGATAATTCATGGCTGTAACCAGTGCAAGAGTGAGAATTAAGTCTTTTTCATCTTATTCTTCCTTTTACTTCATCTTTTGGAAAGATAATTGAGAGAGATAATTTGATAAATATACTTGGAGTGTATTCATCAAATAATATAGCTTCAGCATCCTATTCTAGCCATATCCTGGGAGGATAATAGTGTGGTAGTTATTCCAGTCGGCTTCCGGCACGTGGCAAGTAGAGGTACGGTGTTTCGGTGCTCGGGATTTCAAAAGCTTAACGAATCGAATTCGTGGGGAAGATCACTTAAAGCTTGGGGAATTACATTTATGAAGAACACCATTTAATCAACGAACTACGAGGGTATGATTTCGAATCTTCCTTTGTTTCAGTTTATATTCGTATATACATAGCTTGATCCATCCTCTTTAGGGATTCAAATTGAATTTATTTTCGTGTATTATTTATGATGCGCCTTCATTTTAGGCACCAAATCCCAAACAGTGGTATCAGAGAGTAGGGCTTGCGATTGAATATACGATATTTAGCATTTGGAATGCTTGATTGAATGGTTAATGATTTAGAATCATTTATTGTTATTATCTTGGTATATCTTCGATTGTTCATCGTAGTTGTATTTTTCATAAATCTATAGATAAATATAAATCTTTATTTTCTAGGAAATATGATTTATATTGAAGATATGAAAGTCGAAAAATATAGATATTAGATATCCGGTCGGAAATCTAGCATCGGGATGACATTGGACGTCACGAGAACGAGTCCAGGAGAGGCTGTCGTGCGGTCTGGAACTTCTGGACCGCGATATGGACTCTTGGGACCGCGGTCTAGGCCTGGTTTTGGCCCTGCCACGCGGTCCAGCCCCCTTCCGGGCCTGTTTCGGGCTTGTTTTTCGTGTATTTCAGAAAATTAATTTCCCGCATTTTAAATTGGATTTAATATGATTAAAATGATATATGGTATTTCATTTTATAAGGGAAAATTGATTTATTGGAATACTTGTGATTGACCGTTTTCATATTACGGATTGTGTGAATTTATTGGATCAATTCTATTTAATAGTTAATTATATATATTGGTTAGATCAATATATTCTATATGCAATCCATTTATTTAGTATTTATTGGATGAATGCTTTTTGAATGGGGATGTGGTTCATGGACCTAGTTTTGAATCGTTCGGTTTTATTCGATTAGGTTGTAAATGCCGTTTTGAGCCTATTTATTTTACTATAAATATTTGTATCTAGGATGCAATTTTTCAATGCAAAATTTATATGTAACGATGAAGACCGGAGGAAGATCCGTTCGAAAAGACGAAGATTCAAGATCGAAGACATGTAATTAGATTATGACGTTTTTGTTCTAAGAACGGTCCATGAACTACATATTTGTATCAACTAGGTTGTGAATGTTTATTCATATGGTATGAATGCTACAAATGTACTAAAATGAATTAATGTGCAAAGTGTAACATTAATCGCGAAAATTCTCCCACCACAAATTATAAAGTTTAAAAGGTTTCAAGGTTTTCCTTCCCTCCATCGAGCTTTTGGAAAATTGAAATCTAAACCGGATGTGCTATGCTTCCGAGTTATCGGGGTAGTCATTCGGGGAGGGTCAACAAATTACCGAGAGTGCATTGGATGCCTTCAGTTGGTGCAAATTTTATCCCTAGAAACCTGTTCGGTTGCTGGATAAGATTCAATTGTGAAACTGGTCAGCGTCGATGGTATAAACTTAACTTGTTCACGAACTATAGAAACCGTATAAGTTGAGGGGAGTGAACAAGGGGAAAAAGAAGACCGAATCATCCATTAGATGGGTTGGTGTTGGACATCACTTTATGAAGATTAATAGACCAGAAACCTGTTCGGTTGCCCTCTATTAAAATTTATAAAGAACTCGATCACCACTATGAAGTAAAGCAGACAAATACTTTCGGATTTCACATGGGAGTGTGTTATTCCGATAAAAATAGTGGGAGATAGGTTAAAAGAATAGAAAAGACCTTAATTCTAAACTCAGATCATAATTGAATGAGTCACTAATAAATCTGTCATACTTAATGCAGACAAACAATATATCAACTCTCACAATGACAATGAACCCATTTATAATTCTACTCGAGAAGAACAACCTAACCAGACCAAACTTTGTGGACTGGCTCCGCAATCTGATGATTGTCCTCAGTATGGAGGCACTGGGATATGTCTTAGAGGCGGACATTTCGGCACCTACAGTGCGGACCAGAGCCAGTCAGGAAGATGTTGAAAACCACAAAAGTGGGTTAAGGATGACATAAAAGTCCGTGCCTATATGATGGCTTCTATGTCTAATGAGCTTCAGAGAGCTCATGAGAAAATGACTTCTGCTAGACAGATTTTATCTCACTTAACCGAGCTTTATGGTGAGCACAGTCGAACTGCTAGATATGAGATATCTAAAGAGCTTTTCGGTGCCAGGATAAAGAAAGGTGAGAAAGTTGGGGATCATGTCCTCAAAATGATCTCTATAATCGAGAGATTGGAGGCTATTGATTTTAGGATGCATGATTCTCTACAAACAGACCTTATCCTGCAATCTCTTTCGGATACCTTCTCACCATTTGTTATGAATTTCAACTGTAATGAGATTGCTTGCAATTTAGTAGGGTTGCTGAACAAACTGGTAACCACTCAGTCTCGGATGAAGACTCCACGGGTGAAGGAGTCCGCCCTTGTGATTTTTTCTGGACCTCGGAGGTCTAAGAATAAGAAGAAAAAGACTAAGAAGCGGATAAGCCCACAAAGCAAGGACCTTAAGGGTAAGGGCAAGGCACCGATGGTTCCTAAGATCAAGAAGAAGGACAAATGTCTCAAATGCGGTGATCTGGGCCACTGGGCAAGAGACTGTCCGATTCTTCATGGCACTTCAGGTACAGAACTTTTAGTTTTGGAAAAAAATTGTTCTGCTACTGTATTTTCTACTTCTTGGATACTGGATTCAGGTGCTAGTTCTCACATTTGTACCGTGAATTAGGATCTGGAAGAAAGTCGGAAGCTTGGAGCCGGGGAAGTGATGATTACTGTCGGAATAGAGCATAGTTTCGAAGCAACTAACATAGGATCACTTCTTTTGGATTTGGAATCCGGCTTGGTTTTGACATTAGATGATGTACTTGTTTTGCCCAAGGGGCATAAAAACATTGTATCCATTCCGGTCATGGATCGGAAAGGCTTTTCATTTTTCATTGGTGATGGTTCCTGCAAAATTTATTTTCGAAATAAACTAGTAGGCACTGCTACATTGTTAAATGGATTGTATCATCTAAACCTAAGTAACAAAGTAGTTGTGAATACTATAACTAGGAAGCGTGGTAGGGATGATACTAATCAAGTTTTGAAATGGTATCTTAGACTTGGTCATGTTGGTCAGACCAAGGTTTACAAAATGGAAAAGGATGGATTTATGGGTCCATTGGGATCAGATCCCTTTCCAACTTGTGAATCTTGCCTTAAAGGCAAAATGACTAAGTCACCCTTCACAGGGACTTTTGAAAGAGCCACTGATAAACTTGGATTAGTCCACGTATGTGGTGATTTGGAAGAAGCACGTTGTAACACCCCCAAATCCCATTGGGTCATTACAGTGCCGTGGACCCTATACCAGGAGATCCACCAGGCGAACACGACCAAAATACAACAAACTGACGGGAATCACAGTCCCAACTATGACATCAGACATAATATTCCGATATGAGATTTCAACGACAAACGTGGGCCTACATGGACAAAATAAAAATACAACAACATCCACGAGTCTTGCTCGGTTAATACAAAATGACAACAACTGACAAAGCTGGAGTACTCCAAACTGTCGGACCGACATGAACACCAAAATATCTCGGACTAGTATCGCTCGAATGCCTCGTCGCCATCGTCATGCCCCTGTGTCTCAACTCTTTCCTCGCAAGCACCTAAAACATGTAAACATGTTCCGACCCCACAGGGTCAGTCATCCAGATAATGAATATCAAATACATGTACAACATGATATGCATCCAAAGGCAGAATAAATAGTACAACAATGGTAGTACGAGATGCTCACAAACCAAAGTAAGAGTCGAGCATTCGTGAAATACTATGCCAGCGGCATACGATCGGTACCTGCTCAACAGTTTAGAATACAAGTGCCCAACGGCGAATCATCAATATAGAACACAGCAATACACTAGCCGAAGGTAAACCAAGCCAACACTGAAGGCTCCAACAGAAATACCAAAACATCACAATGGCCTAAAAACCACTCAGTCGAAGCTGTACATCATCACAATACGTATCTCAAAGAAACAAACCCAACTAACGAACACACCCCTCGGGCGTATGAATGATTAGTCACAAAACGTCGAACACATCCAATTATACATGGACTATAAACGACCAAAATAGTATGTCTCAAGATGGACATCACAGTACGCCCGATCCGGAAATGTGTCAGTACACATGTCCACCCGTATACGGAATCCAGGATATACGTGGTACAATGTACCTAATTAGCCTTACGAACTACGTCTCGTGTGCACAGTCCAATACGGATACATCCATGCATGACTATATATGTGCCTGGCTACAAATCTTACACAATAACCAATCGGAATGCAGATATGATTCCGGATATGTCACGATACAACATGACAACGAAACTCTAAGGATAACAAATCCAATAAGGATCAAAAGACTCACCAAAGTGAACGATGACACACGAATAATGAAAGATCGTCAATATCCAAAACAACCATCCTGGGATCACAATCCCTTAGGACCGATTAACACAGTCAATAATCACAACACAACAATCTTGGAATCCTCAACCCCTAACGATCACAAAATTACCGAGTATGCCTTGAGTCGGCCAATACGACAACAATAACTCGCAGATGGGCACCATCCTCGGCGGTCCCAATTCAAATACCTCGACTGCCTTAGAATGGCCAATCGATAACGACACGATGGATGGGGACTCTGTTCGATAATCGTAATTAAATACATCGATTGCCTTAGAATGGCTCATCGATAACAACGACACAATGGATGGAAACTATCCTCGATAATCCCAATTCAATACCTCAATTACCTTAGAACGGCCAATCGATAACAATGATACAACGGATGGGAAATGTCTTTGACAGTCCCAATTCAATACATCAATTACCTTAGAACGGTCAATCGATAACAATGACTCAACGGATGGGAAATGTCTCCGACAGTCCCAATTCAATACATCGATTTCCTTAGAACGGTCAATCGATAACAACGACTCAATGGATGGGAAATGTCTTCGATAGTCCCAATTCAATACATCGATTACCTTAGAATGGTCAATCGATAACAACGACTCAATGGTGGGAAATGTCTTCGACAATCCTAATTCAATATCTCGATTGCCTTTTGAACGATCAATCGATAACAACAATACCACGGATGTCTCGGCACCTTTAATCGGTTACCGATAACGAAGATGATAATCGAATACGTCAATGCCTTCAATCGGCTAATACAACATCAATAACGAAGCACCAATATCAATAATAATGATCACAACTATGTCTTAAATCGACATCAATATCAACAACAACAATTGATACATCGATACCGCGAACCGGCTATCGACAACAATATTACCAACAAGTATCGCAATGCCTTGAACTGGCCATTTACGAACAACAATAACATTTGGCATAATTTGCCGAAGGGTGTCGTATCAAAAAATTCCCTGATATCAATAAAATCGTAATGAGACCAAGTCTCGAAATGATACACACATTCATACACACACATGATAATATTAATCTCATTGACTAGTACAAGTATAAAACTTGCCTCAAACCGAAGGTGAGAAATTCCTTCCACGATCAAAGTCCCCCCAGGAAACGACGAACGGTGCCTTCTGAGGATCACAAACACTTGAACAACCTTGAATCAAATACAATTCATTCAATAACACAAAATCAATAGAAAACAACACCAAGGACAACCCGATTCGATCACGAATCGATTAAACTCCACAAACGAATACCACAGTTCTCAACTATGAATTCTAACTTCCTCCAACACCTCAATGATCGATATGATCAAATGTTCTTAACACTTGTGAAAAAAAATTCAACAAGAATCACTTAAGAACAACATCAAATTGATCCTCCTATAATGATAATATCATCAATGTTATCACTATCACCTCAAGACCATCACCAAAACAACAAACATGATATCCACACGATAATCAATCTCCAATCCATCATGAATTCGGAATAATTAATAAGATTAAATCAACCATTTCAAGATTATGATAATCATTACATAATTCATCATAATTCCTTACGAAAATTGTTGTACTCCCTCAAAACCACAACCAACAATAATAATCATATCAAGACTATGTTAATCATATAACAATCTTAGCATAATCCTTCATAGACATGATTAAAACCTCCAAACATCCTAATACATCAAGAACAACCCCTCCTCAAACTACAATCATCATGTTCTTCATCATAAGTTATAGAAACTTATCAAGAATCATGATATACTCCAACAATTACCAAATATACGAGGAAAACAACAACAACATTATCATATTCGAAAATCACTTGAAGAACAAGATATTAAGAGAACTTACCAATGAAGAGAACGAAGGACTCTCTCCAAACACGAAAGGAGCACCAACTAGCTTCCAACTCCAACTCTAAATCAAGTTATGATGATCAAAAACATGTTAGAAGAGGCTAAATATCAAGAACAAGTCCAGATGGATGGTTCTAGGGGGAGAAAGGAAGTTTTGGTTCGTGAAGAAATGAAGTACGAAACCAAAATATATAAACTAACAAGCTTATTACGTACGCTATACACCAAGTCTAACGTACGTAAGGACCATTACGTACGCTATATCAATGGCTTAAAGTACGTAATGCTAGTCCAGAACCGACTGACCAAGGATATGAAGACCTTACCGTGCGTAAACAACCACCTTTTACGTATGTTAACAAGCTGCATGAGTTACGTACATATATCTAACCTCCTAACGTACGTAAGGATCCATTGACTGCAGTAGTAAGATCTGATCGAAAGATACCTGGCCCTACTAGCCAAAAGTTAACCCCGAGGAAGGTTCCTACAACCGACCACTCATTACGTACGTAACCATATATGGTTAACGTACGTAATACCCATCTCATAGCATACGTAATGCTACCCATGTAGCGTACGATATGGCTAGTATACTTAGCCAAAAATCCAAAATCTCCAGGCAACATCCAAACAACGAAACAATACCGACGACAAGCACAAATATTTCGATCCCGAAATATTCTAATACAATATACATTGTATCAATCCAAAACAACAACACTTGTATAATTCCAAACGAATACGTACAACTCAAAAGTGAAACGAAAAAAAATTACCCCCGGATATTACATACTCCCCCCTTAAAAAGAGTTTCGTCCCCTAAACTCAGGGTGCACAACTCGGGGTACGAAGTATCCATTAGGATCTGAAAACATCTCCAGGAATACACCTCACTGAGAACCACTCTGCCTGAGTAACTGGCCCAATCCCTCGGGTCCCCGCGTCTCTTTTGCCTGAACACGGCGAAAGTCAAGTGATAAAAACACTCAACCAAGTACGAGAACAGTCGAATCATGACTCCCCCGCCAGAGACCATCCAGAAAGTCGTACCACCCGCATGACTCATAACATCGGCGTACACACCCCGCGGGAGCCGCCCATTGAACATGTCTACAATCATCGGTGTACACTTCCCCATTCTCGTGGGCATCGGACGCCCATGCAAACAATGACTCACGCCATGCAAAGATAACAACAGAGACATGGTCCTCCAGACCATATCAATCGCACGCCCAAGTCCTCATGACTTGACGTCTCGAATCACAATGAACAATTACCCAGATTATCACAAAATCTCGAGTACAACACCAAAAGGAAAAAAAACATCAAACGACCTCAAATCTCGAGATTATCACATACTATTGTTACAAGATAAATCAACAACAAATGGTTCACAACCACAATACCATAATACAAATTAAGTCAAACATCAGTCCGAAAATCAAGGAAAATACAAATCAAGGCTACATCTCAAATGTACCCGAAATCAACATCCTTCAGATCGTCGAGCTCCTTGATCTCATCGACTCGAGGAAGACCCAAATCCGAACTCGTTGCTCCTCCTCGACTGTCCTTTCCTCTGGCTCCAGAAGCCCTAGAGGACCCCTCGGATGAAGTACGGACTGAAGCAACAAAATCTCTTGAGGACCATGAGTTCTCTCGAGACCTACTGGCACTAGAACTCCTGCAGTATTTCTGAAGGTGTCCCTACCTCCCACACAGAAAACAAACAATAGCTGGCACCATACAACGAGTGCTAACATGCCCTGCTGAATCACAGTTAAAGCAAACAACAGTCGAACTCGTCGTCTGGGAAGAAGATGCTTTCCCAGCACGGGGGCGACTAGAAAATGACCTCCTGGACGTCGGAGCCCGATGTCCTTCTGAATGAACCGTCATCCTAGTCCTCTCACCAGAAGAAGTTGAAGGGTTCTTCCGAGCAAGCTCTTTGATCAAAAAGTTTTGCTCCAAGAGCCTTCTTGATGAATTCACCAAGTGAGTTACAATTAGGATTGAACAACTGCATCCTCGACTGCGGGTTTAGCCTCTTGCTAAAATACTTGATCTTATCCGCTTCGGTATGGATAATAGACGAAGCAAACTGAAGAAGTCCTTGAAACTTCTCAGCAATGACAATAACACCCTTGTCCACGAAGTGGAGTCGGATAATACCTCTCTAACATGAGAGTCTTGAACTCGCTCCAAACACAATCACGATCGGTGGGTTTCACGGAAAGCCACCAAGAATAAGCGCCCTTACTCAGATAGTAAGCCGCGATTGCCACCTTACTCTCCTTCGGACACTGAACCACGTCGAAGAGTTTATCGAAATGTTCAAGCCAATGAACAAAGTCAGCTGGTTCCGACAAACCCTCAATAATAGGCGGCCTCTGACGAGAATATCGCCAATAATCTGACTCACTCCACCAGTCTGCCCATGAAACGGCACCTGGAATCCCAGCCGCGGTGCACCACGAACCATCGAGGCCTGCATGGTCTCCACTATCTGCGTCATCTGAGTCATCTGGGCCATCATGCCCCTCATAAGCAAGAAAGAGTCGACGTGTCCACTCTCAGTCTGATCGACCTCTCGAGTATGACGTCCCGAAGGAGAATCGGTCGCGTAGGTAGCACTAACGGCCGAACTCTGATCCATCTCGGCATCTACACACGAATAAACATGAGGTTCTGAGTATCGGCCTGCTCGATAACCTCTACCCCCTCTGCTACGTCCTCGGATTCCTCTTTCCATACTGAAAGAATAGCGTTCGATCATGATCATAACTCAAATACGTCCCAATGGCCAAATCAGAATGCTAAGTCAATAGTCAAACACGAGTATACATGCTCAACAGATAAACAATGACATCAATCATGCTAATCATAGCCAATACAGAGCTCACACGTCCTAAGACAAATAATCATGAGTGAATCATAACACAAATGTTACATACAGGTTTCAACAAAACATGTATAATCAATGACATAATGAATGTATGAACACAAAGAGAATCGAGTCCTTACACAGGTCACACGAAGCTTTGAGGTCTTGCGATACTAGTCTTCACTGACGACGACTCGATGGAAGAATGACTTATATAGTTGTCCAACTATGACGACTCACAAAACCCGACTGTCTAGATTGTCATAACATGACAGCCCCATTACTACTGCGTCGGTAGAGCCACATAACTCACATATCAGGGTATCTCACAACCCAATTCTCTGATACCATCTTCTGTAACACCCCCAAATCCTATTGGGTCATTACAGTGCCGTAGACCCCACACCAGGAGATCCACCAGGCGAACACGACCAAAATACAACAAACTGACCAAAACGGGAATCATAGTCCCTACTATGACATCCGACATAATATTCCGATATGAAATTTCAACGACAAAAGTGGGCCTACATGGCCAAAATAAAAATACAACAACATCCAAGAGCCTTGCTCGGTTAATACAAAATGACAACAACCGACAAAGCTGGAGTACTCCAAATTGTCTGACTGACATGAACACCAAAACATCTCGGACTAGTATCGCTCGAATGCCTCGTCGCCATCGTCATGCACCTGTGTCTCAATTCTTTCCTCGCAAGCACCTAAAACATGTAAACATGTTACGCCCCCACAGGGTCAGTCATCCAGATAATGAATATCAAATACATGTACAACATGATATGCATCTAAAGCCAGACTAAACAGTACAACAATGGTAGTACGAGATGCTCACAAACCAAAGTAAGAGTCGAGCATTCGTGAAATACTATGCCCGCGGCATACAATCGGTACCTGCTCAACAATTTAGAATACAAGTGCCAAACGGAAAATCATCAATATAGAACACAGCAATACATTACCCGAAGGTAAACAAAGCCAACACTGAAATACATACGAATCATAATGCCCGAAGGCTCCAACGGAAATACCAAAACATCACAATGGCCTGAAAACCACTCAGCCGAAGCTATACATAATCACAATACGGATCTCAAAGAAACAAACCCAACGAATGAACATACCCCTCGGGCGTATGAACGATTAGTCACAAAACGTCGAACACATCCAAATATACATGGACTATGAACGACCAAAATAGTATGGCTCAAGATGGACATCACAGTACGCCCGATATGGAAATGTGTCAGTGCACATGTCCACCTCGTATACGGAATCTAGGATATACGTGGGACAATGTACCTAATTAGCCTCACGAACTACGTCTCGTGTTCACAGTCCAATACGGATACATCCACGCAGGACTATATATGTGCGTGGCTAAAAATCCTACACAATAACCAATCAGAACGCAGATATGATTCCGGATATGTCACGATACAACATGACAATGAAACTCAAAGGATAACACATCCAATAAGGATCAAAAGACTCACCAAACTGAACGATGACATACGAATAATGAAATATCGACACGACCAACAATATCCAAAACAACCATCCTGGGACCACATTCCTTAGGACCGATTAACACGGTCAACAATCACAACACAACAATCTTGGAATCCTCAACCCCCAACGATCACAAAATTACCGAGTTTACAAGAATGATAGTGCGCTGCCTTGAGTCGGCCAACACGACAACAATAACTCGCGGATGGGCACCATCCTTGGCGATCCCAATTCAAATACCTCGACTGCCTTAGAATGGCCAATCAATAACGACACAACGGATGGGAACTCTCTTCGCTAATCCCAATTCAATACATCGATTGCCTTAGAATGGCTCATCGATAACAACAACACAACGGATGGAAACTATCCACGATAATCCCAATTCAATACCTCGATTACCTTAGAACGGCCAATCGATAACAACGATACAACGGATGGGAAATGTCTTTGACAGTCCCAATTTAATACATCAATTACTTTAGAACGGTCAATCGATAACAACGACTCAACGGATGGGAAATGTCTCCGATAGTCCCAATTCAATACATCGATTACCTTAGAACGGTCAATCGATAACAACAACTCAACGGATAGGAAATGTCTTCGCCAGTCCCAATTCAATACATCGATTACCTTAGAATAGTCAATCGATAACAACGACTCAACTGATGGGAAATGTCTTCGAAAATCCCAATTCAATATCTTGATTGCCTTTTGAACGATCAATCGATAACAACAATACCACGGATGTCTCGGCACCTTTAAACGGTTACCTATAATGAAGATGATAATCGAATACGTCAATACCTTCAATAGGCCAATACAACATCAATAATGAAGCACCAATATCAATAATAATGATCACAACTATGTCTTAAATCGACATCAATATCAACAACAACAATTGATACATCGATACCGCGAACCGGCTATCGACAACAATATTACCAACAAGTATCGCAATGCCTTGAACTGGCCATTTACGAACAACAATAACATTTGGCATAATTTGCCGAAGGGTGTCGTATCAAACAATTCCCCGATATCAATAAAATCATAATGAGACCAAGTCTCGAAATGATACACACATTCATACACACATGATAATATTAATCTCATTGACTAGTACAAGTATAAAACTTGCCTCAAACCGAAGGTGAGAAAGTCCTTCCATGATCAAAGTCCCCCCAGGAAACGACGAACGGTGCCTTTTGAGGATCAAAAACACTTGAACAACCTTGAATGAAATACAATTCATTCAATAACACAAAATCAATAGAAAACAACACCAAGGACAACCCGATTCGATCACGAATCGATTAAACTCCACAAACGAATACCACAGTTCTCAACTATGAATTCTAACTTCCTCCAACACCTCAATGATCGATATGATCAAATGTTCTTAACACTTGTGAAAAAAATTCAACAAGAATCACTTAAGAACAACATCAAATTGATCCTCCTATAATGATAATATCATCAATGTTATCACTATCACCTCAAGACCATCACCAAAACAACAAACATGATATCCACACGATAATCAATCTCCAATCCATCATGAATTCGGAATAATTAATAAGATTAAATCAACCATTTCAAGATTATGATAATCATTATATAATTCATCATAATTCCTTACGAAAATGGTTGTACTCCCTCAAAACCATAACCAACAACAATAATCATATCAAGACTATGTTAATCATATAACAATCTTAGTATAATCCTTCCTAGACATGATTAAAACCTCCAAACATCCTAATACATCAAGAACAACCCCTCCTCAAACTACAATCATCATGTTCTTCATCATAAGTTATAGAAACTTATCAAGAATCATGATATACTCCAACAATTACCAAATATACGAGGAAAACAACAACAACAACATTATCATATTCGAAAATCACTTGAAGAACAAGAGATTTAGAGAACTTACCAATGAAGAGAACGAAGGACTCTCTCCAAACACGAAAGGAGCACAAACTAGCTTCCAACTCCAACTCTAAATCAAGTTATGATGATCAAAAACATGTTAGAAGAGGCTAAATATCAAGAACAAGTCCAGATGGATGGTTCTAGGGAGAGAAAGGAAGTTTTGGTTCGTGAAGAAATGAAGTACGAAACCAAAATATATAAACTGACAAGCTTATTACGTACTCTATACACCAAGCCTAACATACGTAAGGACCATTACGTACTCTATATCAATGGCTTAAAGTACGTAATGCTAGTCCAGAACCGACTGACCAAGGATATGAAGACCTTACCGTACGTAAACAACCACCTTTTACGTATGTTAACAAGCTGCATGAGTTACATACATAGATCTAACCTCCTAACGTACGTAAGGATCCATTGACTGCAGTAGTAAGATCTGATCGAAAGATACCTGGCCCTACTAGCCAAAAGTTAACCCCGAGGAAGGTTCCTACAACCGACCACTCATTACGTACGTAACCATATAGGGTTAACGTACGTAATACCCATCTCATAGCGTACGTAATGCTACCCATGTAGCGTACGATATGGCTAGTATACTTAGCCAAAAATCCAAAGTCTCCAAGCAACATCCAAACAACGAAACAATACCGACGACAAGCACAAATATTTCGATCCCAAAATATTCTAATACAATATACATTGTATCAGTCCAAAACAACAACACTTGTATAATTCCAAACGAATACGTACAACTCAACAGTGAACCGAAAAAAAATTACCCCCGGATATTACATACTCCCCCCCTTAAAAAGAGTTTCGTCCCCTAAACTCAGGGTGCACAACTCGGGGTACGAACTATCCATTAGGATCTGAAAACATCTCCAGGAATACACCTCACTGAGAACCACTCTGCCTGAGTAACTGGGCCAATCCCTCGGGTCCCCGCGTCTCTTTTGCCTGGACACGGCGAAAGTCAAGTGATAAAAACACTCAACCAAGTACGAGATCAGTCGAATCATGACTCCCCCGCCAGAGACCATCCAGAAAGTCATACCACCCGCATGACTCATAACATCGGCGTACACACCCCGCGGGAGCCGCCCATTGAACATGTTTACAATCATCGGTGTACACTTCCCCATTCTCATCGGCATCGGACACCCATGCAAACACTGACTCACGCCATGCAAAGATAACAACAGAGACATGGTCCTCCAGACCATATCAATCGCATGTCCAAGACCTCATGACTTGACGTCTCGAATCACAATGAACAATTACCCAGATTATCACAAAATCTCGAGTACAACACCAAAAGGAAAAAAAAACATCAAACGACCTCAAATCGCAAGATTATCACATACTATTGTTACAAGATAGATCAACAACAAATGGTTCACAACCACAATACCATAATACAAATTAAGTCAAACATCAGTCCGAAAATCAAGGAAAATACAAATCAAGGCTACATCTCAAATGTACCCGAAATCAACATCCTTCAGATCATCGAGCTCCTTGATCTCATCGACTCGAGGAAGACCCAAATCCGAACTCGTTGCTCCTCCTCGGCTGTCCTTTCCTCTGGCTCCAGAAGCCCGAGAGGACCCCTCGGATGAAGTACGGACTGAAGTAACAAAATCTCTTGAGGACCGTGAGTTCTCTCGAGACCTACTGGCACTAAAACTCCTGCAGTATTTCTGAAGGTGTCCCTACCTCCCACACAGAAAACAAACAATAGCTGGCACCATACAACGAGTGCTAACATGCCCTGCTGAATCACAGTTAAAGCAAACAACAGTCGAACTCGTCGTCTAGGAAGACGATGCTTTCCCAGCATGGGGGCAACTAGAAAATGACCTCCTGGACATCGGAGCCCGATGTCCTTCTGAATGAACCGGCATCCTAGTCCTCTCACCAGAAGAAGTTGAAGGGTTCTTCCGAGCAAGCTCTTTGATCAAAAAGTTCTGCTCCAAGAGCCTTCTTGATGAATTCACCAAGTGAGTTACAATTAGGATTGAACAACTGCATCCTCGACTGCGGGTTTAGCCTCTTGCTAAAATACTTGATCTTATCCTCTTCAGTATGGATAATAGACGAAGCAAACTGAAGAAGTCCTTGAAACTTCTCAGCAATGACAATAACACCCTTGTCCACGAAGTGGAGTCGGATAATACCTCTCTAACATGAGAGTCTTGAACTCGCTCCAAACACAATCACGACCGGTAGGTTTCACGGAAAGCCACCAAGAATAAGCGCCCTTACTCAGATAGTAAGCCGCGATTGCCACCTTACTCTCCTTCGGACACTGAACCACATCGAAGAGTTTATCGAAATGTTCAAGCCAATGAACAAAGTCAGCTGGTTCCGACAAACCCTCAATAATAGGCGGCCTCTGACGAGAATATCGCCAATAATCTGACTCACTCCACCAGTCTGCCCATGAAACGGCACCTGGAATCCCAGCCGCGGTGCACCACGAACCATCGAGGCCTACATGGTCTCCACTATCTGCGTCATCTGAGTCATCTGGGCCATCATGCCCCTCATAAGCAAGAAAGAGTCGACGTGTACACTCTCAGTCTGATCGACCTCTCGAGTATGACGTCCCGAAGGAGAATCGGTCGCGTAGGTAGCACTAATGGCCGAACTCTGATCCATCTCGGCATCTACACACGAATAAACATGAGGTTCTGAGTTTCGGCCTGCTCGATAACCTCTACCCCCTCTGCTACGTCCTCGGATTCCTCTTTCCATACTGAAAGAATAGCATTCGATCATGATCATAACTCAAATACGTCCCAATGGCCAAATCAGAATGCTAAGTCAATAGTCAAACACGAGTATACATGCTCAACAGATAAACAATCACATCAATCATGCTAATCATAGCCAATACAGAGCTCACACGTCCTAAAACAAATAATCATGAGTGAATCATAACACAAATGTTACATACATGTTTCAACAAAACATGTATAATCAATGACATAATGAATGTATGAACACAAAGAGAATCGAGTCCTTACACAGGTCACACGAAGCTTTGAGGTCTTGCGATACTAGTCTTCACTGACGACGACTCGATGGAAGAATGACTCATACAATCGTCCAACTATGACGACTCACAAAACCCGACTGTCTAGATTGTCATAACATGACAGCCCCATTACTACCGCGTCGGTAGAGCCACATAACTCACATATCAGGGTATCTCACAACCCAATTCTCTGATACCATCTTCTGTAACACCCCCAAATCCTATTGGGTCATTACAGTGCCGTAGACCCCACACCAGGAGATCCACCAGGCGAACACGACCAAAATACAACAAACTGACCAAAACGGGAATCACAGTCCCTACTATGACATCCGACATAATATTCCGATATGAAATTTCAACGACAAAAGTGGGCCTACATGGCCAAAATAAAAATACAACAACATCCAAGAGCCTTGCTCGGTTAATACAAAATGACAACAACTGACAAAGCTGGAGTACTCCAAATTGTCTGACTGACATGAACACCAAAACATCTCGGACTAGTATCGCTCGAATGCCTTGTCGCCATCGTCATGCACCTGTGTCTCAATTCTTTCCTCGCAAGCACCTAAAACATGTAAACATGTTACGCCCCCACGGGGTCAGTCATCCAGATAATGAATATCAAATACATGTACAACATGATATGCATCTAAAGCCAGAATAAACAGTACAACAATGGTAGTACGAGATGCTCACAAACCAAAGTAAGAGTCGAGCATTCGTGAAATACTATGCCCGCAGCATACGATCGGTACCTGCTCAATAATTTAGAATACAAGTGCCAAACGGCAAATCATCAATATAGAACACAACAATACATTACCCGAAGGTAAACAAAGCCAACACTGAAATAGATACGAATCATAATGCCCGAAGGCTCCAACGGAAATACCAAAACATCACAATGGACTGAAAACCACTCAGCCGAAGCTGTACATCATCACAATACGGATCTCAAAGAAACAAACCCAACGAATGAACATACCCCTCGGGCGTATGAACGATTAGTCACAAAACGTCGAACACATCCAAATATACATGGACTATGAACGACCAAAATAGTATGGCTCAAGATGGACATCACAGTACGCCCGATATGGAAATGTGTCAGTGCACATGTCCACCTCGTATACGGAATCTAGGATATATGTGGGACAATGTACCTAATTAGCCTCACGAACTACGTCTCGTGTTCACAGTCCAATACGGATACATCCACGCATGACTATATATGTGCCTGGCTAAAAATCCTACACAATAACCAATCAGAACGCAGATATGATTCCGGATATGTCACGATACAACATGACAATGAAACTCAAAGGATAACACATCCAATAAGGATCAAAAGACTCACCAAACTGAACGATGACATACGAATAATGAAAGATCGACACGACCAACAATATCCAAAACAACCATCCTGGGATCACAATCCCTTAAGACCGATTAACACGGTCAACAATCACAACACAACAATCTTGGAATCCTCAACCCCCAACGATCACAAAATTATCGAGTTTACAAGAATGATAGTGCGCTGCCTTGAGTCGGACAACACGACAACAATAACTCGCGGATCGGCACCATCCTTGGCGATCCCAATTCAAATACCTCGACTGCCTTAGAATGGCCAATCAATAACGACACAACGGATGGGAACTCTATTCGCTAATCCCAATTCAATACATCGATTGCCTTAGAATGGCTCATCGATAACAACGACACAATGGATGGAAACTATCCTCGATAATCCCAATTCAATACCTCGATTACCTTAGAACGGCCAATCGATAACAACGATACAACGGATGGGAAATGTCTTTGACAGTCCCAATTTAATACATCAATTACCTTAGAACGGTCAATCGATAACAACGACTCAACGGATGGGAAATGTCTCCGACAGTCCCAATTCAATACATCGATTACCTTAGAACGGTCAATCGATAACAACAACTCAACGGATAGGAAATGTCTTCGACAGTCCCAATTCAATACATTGATTACCTTAGAATAGTCAATCGATAACAACGACTCAACCGATGGGAAATGTCTTCGACAATCCCAATTCAATATCTTGATTGCCTTTTGAACGATGAATCGATAACAACAATACCACGGATGTCTCGGGACCTTTAAACGGTTACCTATAATGAAGATGATAATCGAATACGTCAATGCCTTCAATCGGCCAATACAATAACAATAATGAAGCACCAATATCAATAATAATGATCACAACTATGTCTTAAATCGACATCAATATCAACAACAACAATTGATACATCGATACCGCGAACCGGCTATCGACAACAATATTACCAACAAGTATCGCAATGCCTTGAACCGGCCATTTACGAACAACAATAACATTTGGCATAATTTGCCGAAGGGTGTCGTATCAAACAATCCCCTGATATCAACAAAATCATAAAGATACCAAGTCTCAAAATGATACACACATTCATACACATACATGATAACATTAATCTTATTGACTAGTACAAGTATAAAACTTGCCTCAAACCGAAGGCGAGAAAGTCCTTCCACGATCAACATCCTCCCACGAAACGATGAACGACTTCCGACGATCACAAACACTCGAACAACCTTGAATGAAATACAATTCATTCAATAACATAAAATCAATAGAAAACAACACCAAGGACAACCCGATTCGATCACGAATCGATTAAACTCCACAAACGAATACCACAGTTCTCAACTATGAATTCTAACTTCCTCCAACACCTCAATGATCGATATGATCAAATGTTCTTAACACTTGTGAAAACAATTCAACAAGAATCACTTAAGAACAACATCAAATTGATCCTCCTATAATAATAATATCATCAATGTTATCACTATCACCTCAAGCACATCACCAAAACAACAAACATGATATCCACACGATAATGAATATCCAATCCATCATGAATTCGGATTAATCAATAAGATTAAATCAACCATTTCAAGATTATGATAATCATTACATAACTCATCATAATTCCTTACGAAAATGGTTGTACTCCCTCAAAACCACAACCAACAACAATAATCATATCAAGACTATGTTAATCATATAACAATCTTAGCATAATCCTTCCTAGACATGATTAAAACCTCCAAACATCCTAATACATCAAGAACAACCCCTCCTCAAACCACAATCATCATGTTCTTCATCATAAGTTATAGAAACTCATCCAGAATCATGATATACTCCAACAATTACCAAATATACGAGGAAAACAACAACAACAACATTATCATATTCAAAAATCACTTGAAGAACAAGAGATTAAGAGAACTTACCAATGAAGAGAACGAAGGAGTATCTCCAAACACGAAAGGAGCACCAACTAGCTTCCAACTCCAGCTCTAAATCAAGTTATGATGATCAAAAACATGTTGGAAGAGGCCAAATATCAAGAACAAGTCCAGAGGGACAGTTCTAGGGAGAGAAAGGAAGTTTTGGTTCGTGAAGAAATGAAATACGAAACCAAAATATATAAACTTACAAGCTCATTACGTACGCTATATACCAAGCCTAACGTACGTAAGGAGCATTACGTACCCTATATCAATGGCTTAAAGTACGTAATGCTAGTCCAGAACCGACTGGCAAAGGATGTGAAGACCTTAACGTACGTAAACAACCATCTTTTACGTACATTAACAAGCTGCATGAGTTACGACGTAGATCTCACCTCCTAACGTCTGTAAGGATCCATTGACTGCATTAGTGAGATCTGATCGAAAGATACCCGGCCCTACCAGCCGAAAGTTAACCACGAGGAAGGTACCTACAACCGACGAGTCATTACGTATGTAACCATATAGGGTTAACGTACGTAATACCCATCTCATAGCATACATAATGCTACCCATGTAGCGTACGCTATGGCTAGTATACTTAGCCAAAAATTCAAAATCTCCAAGCAACATCCAAACGACGAAACAATACCGACGACAAGCACAAATATTTCGATCCCGAAATATCCTAATACAATATACATTGTATCATTCCAAAACAACAACACTTGTATAATTCCAAACGAATACGTACAACTCAACAGTGAAACGAAAAAAAATTACCCACGTATATTACACATGTGACGGATATCAGTATTTCATTACATTTACGGATGATCATACTAGGTATGGTTATGTATACTTAATGAAACAGAAATCCAAGGCCTTTGAGAAATTCTAGGAATTTAAGGCCCTAGTCAAAAATCAAACTGGTAATCATACCAAAGCACTTCAGTCGGACCGAGGTGGCGAGTATATGAGCACTGAGTCTGATGAGTTCCTAAAGGAACACGGAATAGTGTCACAACTTACACCTCCAAGAACTCCTCAGCTAAATGGTGTGTCGGAAAGAAGGAATCGAACCTTTTTGAACATGGTCTATTATATGCTTAGCTGTACTGACTTACCAATTTACCTGTGGGGGTATGCGCTCCTGACTGCTACTTATATCTTGAATAGATGTCCTTCCAAGTCTGTTCCTAAAACTCCATATGAGATGTGGGAGGGCAGGAAACCAAGTCTTAATCACATTAGGATTTGGGGATGTCCCGTCCATGTCAAGAAGACTAAGGTAGAGAAAATGGAAGCAAGGTCCGTGAAGGGATATTTCATTGGATTCCCATCTTGGATGACGGGTTATCTATTCTACATGCCCTAAGATCGAAAGGTCATTGTTGCTTTGCAAGCACACTTCCTGGAAGATGAGTTCATGCAGGAAGGCGGAGCAGGTAGAAGTATTTCTTTGGAAGAATACAATGAAACTCCTCAGGAGACACCTGTACAAGAAGTTGGAACCGAACCTTCTGAAACACAAGTACAACCACCCCAAGGGCATAGTGCATATGGAAGCTGAGATAGACTCGATGCATGTCAATCAGGTGTAGACTCAAGTAGACCGCCCCAAGGGCATAGTGCATATTGGGAATAAGTGGATCTACAAGCGAAAGACTAATGGTAATGGCAAGGTTGACACCTATAAGGCCAGGCTTGTGGCAAAGGGTTATACCCAAAAAGAAGGGATCGATTTCCATGATACCTTCTCGCCCGTATCTATGATCAATTCTATTCGCATGATGCTTGCTATAGCTGCCTACCACAATTATGTGATATGGCAGATGGACGTAAAGACAGCTTTCCTTAATAGATTCTTAGAGGAGGAAATCTATATCGAGCAGCCTAAAGGCTTTGTGTCCGAGGTCAATATTCATAAGGTGTGTGAGCTTCAGCGTTCCATTTATGGATTGAAGCAAGCTTCGCGTAGTTGGAAACTTCGTTTTGACGAGGTAGTCAAAGAGTTTGAATTCGTGCAAAATGAAGAGGAACCTTGTGTATAGAAGAGGGTTAGTGGGAGCAAAATCGCATTCTTAGTACTATATGTAGATAACATTCTACTAATAGGAAGTGATGTGGGAATGCTCATTTCTGTAAAAGATTGGTTTTCGAGTAGGTTCTCCATGAAAGACTTGGGAGAAGCTACCTATATTCTTGGAACTAGCAGGATAGAGCGAAGAGAATGATAAGTCTTTTCCAAGCCCTCTATATAGATAAGATCTTAAAGCGATTTAAGATAGATGATTCTAAAAGAGGGTCCCTACCGATGCGACATGGAATAAAACTCTCCTCGAAGATGTGTCCTGAAAGTGAGGAACAACGAAAGGAAATGAGTAATATACCATATACTTCATCCGTGGGTAGCATTATATATGCAAGTTATGTACGAGACCTGACATTGCGCACGCTGTGAGCGTGGTAAGTAGGTTTCTGGCAGACCCAGGTAGGGAACATTGGACTGCTGTAAAGAACGTTCTCAAGTACTTAAGAAGGACTAGAGATCTGGTTCTTATGTATGGCGGTGGAGAACTGAATGTGATATGCTTCACTGATTCAGACTTCCAAGGACAGAAAGATGATGCGATGTCTACTTCTTGTTACACATTTACTCTTAATACAGGAGCAGTATCTTGGCGTAGTGCCAAGCGAAGCGCAAATGCTGATTCCACCTGTCAGGCTGAGTATCAAGCAGCCTCGGAGGCTTCTAAGGAAGGGTTTTGGATTAAGAACTTTCTGGGAGAACTTCAAGTGATACCATGTGCTGAGCTGCCAGTTCCACTTTTTTGCGACAACGACGGAGCTGTAGTGCAGGCCAAGGAACCGAGGTTTCACAACAGTACCAAACATATTGAGAGGAAGTATCATATCGTGAGAGAATTTGTTCGTAAAGGATACATTGTGCGGCATAGAGTAGACTCAGCCGACAACATCGTTGATCCACTGACCAAACAACTTACTCAAATACATTGTGCTGCATAGAGCAGACTCAGCCAACAGAGTCGCTGATCCACTGACCAAACAACTTACTCAGATTATCTTGGAGCGTCATCTGGAGAACATGGGTATTAGATACCATAGTGTGTGGCATTGAGTGTAAGTGGGAGATTGTTAGGAGTATTCCCTCGAATGCTACTCAGAGGATGTTGAGTAAGGCCATGTACTTATTATTATGTAAAACATTATCAAAAGGCAATTATATGTTTCTTTATTTACTGGTAGTCACTGGCATTCCTCACTCGTAAATATATATAGAAACTAGTCCGTGTATTTGAGATCAAAACATTCCACTCCTTATTGAATAAGGATCGGAAGTGGAAAGGTTTATGGCTCAAATACTTAATCATTCGCAAGTCGATGAAACCTGACTGGGCGTTAAGTTTATGCGAAGACTTGTATGACGTGTTCTTTGACTTGGAGAGTGTCTGTTGATCACTAATGGTTAGTGGGATCACACGTTATGGGTATACTAGTGAGATTAGTATACTCGAACCGACTCACCCTCGATTCGTCACACGGATTTCACTCCGGGACAGTCAATGACGGAATTGTAAGGTTGTGTAGGTATTCATGAACCTTCGACTTGAGGATTTAGTAGGGATGTGCTTGTGACGTTAAGATTTTCATTAGAGTAGTTCGACCCAGAAAACTAGAAGGTGGGGGTCAACCTCGACGTGCATCTTAACGGGCAAGTAGCAGGTCCTACTGAATATGGAGATAGGATTCTTTCTCCTATAAGTGAACAGGCATATGTCCTATGCGGTTATTGGCAAATGAGATCATAAGTCTTTGGCCAAAGCGTTGGAGCTAGTTGTATTGGATACACGAGAGCTCAATGATCTCGGTTAGAATTAACTCATGTAAGGCGTCAAGTGCAGATAGGATTTGACTAACCGTGACCCTATAACTTGATCAGGACATTTGAAAGAAGGGTTTATATGTGTACTAGTATTCACGAAAGAAAGGTTTTTGAATGATCCCAATCATTCATTAGGTTACAGTTTAGGCCGCTGGACTGGCTAGGTGGTGCTATCACTCTTTGGTTCCTCCCATTGCTAACTGAGACAGACCTACCGAGTCGCGCATTAGGATAGACGACGGAATAAATGGAGCTTAATCTCTCTTTGATAATATTAGATATTGGATATCTAATTTATTGGACATTGGATGTCTAATTAATTTTGGAACATTGGATGTCAAAATTAATATATTGGATAAATTAATTTACAGCCTTATGAATTAAATAAATTACTGCGTGATTGATTTAATTCATAGATATAATTATTTCTTGGAGAAATTAATTATATTATTTTGTATTTGATATAATTAATTAATTGGATCAATTAATTGATATAAATAAATCGAAACAGATTGGAGTTTATCTGTTTAGACTCACGAGAGTCCGAAACGAACCGGATTCCTCCGATCCTTCTAGATTGCCGAACCATCCCCTTGGTTTCACTTGGTCTTCTTTCCACCTTAATTGGTGGAAGACCAAGAAAATAGTGAGGGTGGGTGTGATATTATTCTTGCTAGAATAATACATAGGAGAAGAATAAAGAAAGAAGACTTAATAACTCACGACTATAACCAGTGCAAGAGTGAGAGAAATTTTTTTAAGTCTTCTTCATCTTATTCTTCCTTTTACTTTATATTTCGAAAAGATAATTGAGAGAGATAATTTGATAATTATACTTGGAGTGTATTCATCAAATAATATAGCTTCACCATCCTATTATAGCCGTATCCTGGGAGGATAATAGGGTGGTAGTTATTCCGGTCGGCTTCCAGCGCGTGGCAAGTAGAGGCACAGTGTTTCGGTACTCGGGATTTCAAAAGCTTAATGAATCAGATTCATGGGGAAGATCACTTAAAATCTAGGGGAATCGCATTTGCGAAGAACACCATTTAATTAATGGACTACGAGGGTATGATTTCGAATATTCCTTTGTTTCGTTTTATATTCGTATATACGTAGCTTGATCGATCCTCTTTAGGGATTCAGATCGAATTTATTTTCGTGTATTGTTTCCAATGCGCCTTCGTTTTAGGCACCGAATCCCAACAGTAGGAACAAAGAAACAGTATATTCATACGAGTTTTATGAGAATCGAACGTTCATGCGACGAACATCATAACATAAAGCGAAATATGTAAAAACACCTCCAAAACTCGTCCAAATGGAAAAACACCAGGAACAAAATAGTTTCAAAACTTCAAAATGGTTACAAGCGAGCCGCTAAAAATGAACATACACCAAAAATAGAAACTACTAAAGATAAAAAGTACGGATATGACATTCTCCCCCTCTAAAGAGAAGTTTCGTCCCGAAACTTAAGGATCGAAAAGCTCGGGGTATCTCGCACGCATATGCTCCTCCAATTCCCATGTCGCTTCCTCTACACCATGTGTCAACCATTGCACCTTAACCAAAGGGATGGTTTTGTGCCTTAAATGTTTATCCCGGCATTCCAAAATCCTCACTGGCCTCTCCTCAAACGTGATATCCTTCTAGATTTCCACTTCGCCAAAATCGATAATGTGACTAGGGTCTGGAACGTACTTCTGCAACTGATAAATGTGAAAAACACTATGAATGTGGCTCAAGGACGGAGGTAACGCCAACGGTAAGCCAAATCGCCAACTCTTTCTAATATCTCAAAAGTTCCAATGTATCTTGGACTGAGCTTCCCCTTTTTCTGAAAATGGAAAACTCCTTTCAACGGAGATACCTTCAACAAAACGTGATCTCCTACCTCGAATTCTAAGGGTCGACGCCTAACATCCGCGAAGGACTTCTGTCGACTCTGGGCTGTCAACAATCTTTCTCGAATCAACTCGACTTTTCTTTTTGTCTCCAGCACAAGATCTGGCTCGGTGCCAACTAGTTCGGACAGCTCATTTCAGCATCTCAGTTATCTACAACGTCGACCATAAAGCACCTCATACGTGCCATTTTGATCGAAGCGTGCCAGCTATTATTGTAAGTGAACTCGATCAAAGCTAAGTGTTCTTCCCAATCGTTACTCCAATCTAAGACACACGCACGTAACATATCCTCGAACGTCTGAACGATATGCTCGGATTGTCCATCGATCTGAGGGTGGAAGGAAGTGCTCAAACGCAAACTGTTCCCAATGCCCTATGTACCGCCTGCCAGAAATACGATACAAACCGGCCATTCCTGTCCGAAATAATAGTTTTCGGCGTACCATGAAGCCTCACGATCTGCATAATAAATATACGAACCAATTTTTCTGACCCCAAGTGTCTTTGATGTCCAGAAAATGTGCTGACTTAGTTAGTTGATCTACGATCACCCATACCATATTCATTCTCGTCTTTGTCCTCGGAAAATTCGTGAGAAAATCTATAGAGACGTCCTCCCATTTCCATTCCGAAATGAGAAGTGGTTTCAACAACCCGACTTTTTACTGATGTTCGATTTTGACTTGCTGGCAAGTCAAACACTTAGCCACAAACTGCATTACCTCATTATTCATGTCATTCGACCAAAAGTTTTTCCTCAAATCCTTATACATTTTACTTGAGCCCGGATGAACTGAGTAAGATGATGCATGAGCCTCTTGCATAATGCTCTGCTTCAATTCCAAGTCGTTTGGTACACACAACCGACTTTGGAATCTCAGCACAACATCTACATGAATCACAAATCCTGGGGCTTTCCCTTTAACTATATTCTCGCGGAGCTGGATAAATATTGGATCCTCTAATTGTCTCGATTTGATGTCATCTACCAGTGACGAATAAATCTCAAGAGGGCACAACTATCCCCCGCTCCCCGGTAATACAACGTCGATCCCCAACTCCATCATCTCTCGTTAGAGCTCTGGCTGAACCGTGAGTAATTCAAGTGTTCGAAGTGATACTGATTTCCGAATCAAGGCATCTGCCACCATATTTGCCTTGCCCGGATGATAAATATTTTGAGGTCGTAATCCTTGATCAATTCTAGCCACCTCCTATGTCTCCTGTTCAACTCCTTCTGAGTGAATATGTGCTTCAAGCTCTTGTGATCGGTGAAAATCTGACAAGAAGAGCCATCCAAATAGTGACGCCAAATCTTCAACGCAAACACGACCACGGCCAACTCTAGATCGTGTGTAGGGTAATTCAACTCATACGGCTTCAATTGATGGGAAGCATAGGCAATTGTCTTTCCATGCTGCATGAGTACATCCGAGTCCTTGGCCCGAGGTATCGCTATAAACTGAAAAGACCTTCTCTCAAATCGAAATACGTGAAAAGTATAGCATAATGCCTAACGAAGGGTTAGCGATGGAAATCGCTAGCAAGTAACCAAGCTATACAATTATACATCAAGAATACAATCGTTATGAAAATAACATTTCGACAAGGTAGTAACATGATCCCCGAGTCTAAAGTCTTTCAAAAATTATTTCCTTTAAAACGAATCATATGAATTACTCCAGAAATCACTTTAAGAGATTATTTAGAGACTTCGGGGGTCTCAGAGTAAAATCATGAAATATGAATATTTTTCCTTTTCAAAAAGGTTTTCTTTCAAAATCATAAAAGTGATTCATTTCTCAACCAAGCCTCAAAGACAAAAGCACATTCACCAATATAATCGGGATCCAGAATTCAAGCATTCACAATTCAGAGATATCAAATCAAACAACCAAATCACCTCCGTGGCCACGACGGGACCCATTTGGATTAGCTCATCGAAAACAAACTCAAACACACCCATAAGTTATCTCGACATCTTGCTCGCAAGTAATGATTCTCGGAGCCCTCTCCAGACCTACCCGATTAGATAACTTTATGGTCAAAATCCTAACGTCTGGCCGTACTCGGAAGGATGTGCCTCCGGAGGCCTCGTTGAAACCTACCCGGATAACATCATTCAAACACGACCATAAGCTATCATGGCATCGCAATCGCAAGTGAAGATTCTCGGAGCCCCCCTCCAGACCTACCCGAATTGATAACCTTATGGTCACAACGTAACGTCTGGCTGTACTCGCAAGCACGCGCATCCGGAGGCCAAGACAGGACCCTACCCGGGTACAATATATAACACAAACACAAACACGTAACACATAAGTTAACGCATCATAACTATCACAATGGCACAACATTCACAGCACACTAACATTCAGGAAAAAGGCTAACGAGCGAATAATACAAGCATTACGCGATTCCACAATTCCTCGGATAACTACTCATTTCTAGTATCCGTTTTAAGAACAAAATAACATGAAATGGTTGTTATCATTCTTCACGAAACTCAAGTTTACGTTCGAATGTACTTTCATAGAAATCCCATATTCATTTGAAAGTAAGTTACGGTTAAATATATAATCATTAACAAGTCCACGTTAAATTCACGGCACATCACATTCTCAAAGTATAAAGAATATAGACAAGATACTCGCCTCAAGTCCAAAGCACGCGAAGCAACGGGAAAGCTCGACCGGAAACCCTCGAATCCTCTAACTAGGCCGAAAACACAAGAACAACTCAATTACTACGAAGTCGATCGCAAGGAAGATGGAAAATATACGAAATTCCCAACAAGAATTCGTAGGAACAAAAGATCCAACACTTGAGGTTCCATACTTTCCTAAGAACAACAAGAACATCACCCCAACCCGAATATGATAAGAAATACGAATCAATTCATTGGGATAGAATCAATACAACCGATTGATGGTATACAACAACACGATTCATGAAGAACAACTCGAATCTTGAAGATTCTCAAAATACATAGAAAAGGGATTCAAGACAATTACCTCGAATCAAAGATGAAGAACACGGATTGATGATGTTAATCAACACCAAGAACTCAAGGAAGATGTGAACTTGGAGTTACAAGACTTCCAAAATCGCCCCCAAATCGCCCCAGCCACGGAGGGATGAAGAAAGGGTGAAAAAATGACGAACTCCGTAAACCCCTGGGTATATAAACCCGCGCCAACATTTCGTACGTTAAACAAGAAGGATAACGTACGTTATCGATATTACATACGTAAGGCACGAAATATTACGTACGTAATCGATGGCCAGAACCTCCTGTCCGAAATAATGAAGACCATTACATACGTTATGGCAAGGACTTAACGTACACAATGCCACAGTTAACGCACGTTATGATCAACACATAGCGTGCGCTATCGGCAGATAGAACTCACTGTCCGAACTGGGAAGACCCTTACATATGTTGTGAGTAGGGCTTAACGTATGTAAGGCACATGATGTTAACATATGTTATGCTCATAGCATAGCGTACGTAAGTCACTTAGCAGTTCCAAAACTACTAAGTTCAGCTCGTCGAGTACGAGCGCGACGAAACGGCGAAACGACAACAACAATGCAAGATGAGGACATGCATACGAAGAGTGCGCAACAATGACTCAAGTTCTAAAAGAAAATATGATTCTGAATACCCGAAGGTTCGGAATACGGCAACGGAAGTAATTACCTCCAAACTTTGGGAAATTATAAAACGGCCCAAAACGTCCGAAAATCACGATATGGCGTCAAACAACTAAACCGAAGTTCACAACATGCATAACAAAGTTAAACGGACTTATAGGAAACACAAAACCGTAGTTTCGAACCACCATCACACGAAATGAACCAAATAGCGGAAAAAGTCGCTCAAAACACGGATTCGGGTAAAACAGCCCCGAAAAAACTCGGATAACCAAACACGCAGAACAAAACATTATCAAAATGTCAAAACGCCCGCAAGTGAGTTCTGGAAATTAGAAAAATGCCAAAAATGAAAAATTACCAAAAGAGAAAATAATGGGTATTACAGCTACCTGCCCGTATAGTCCGCACTTCGAGGTTGACTCAACAATTAAGCAAATGAGTCTAACTACTCTAATGACAAACTAAACGTCAAAGGTACATCTCCTACTGAACGCTTAAGTCAAAGGTCCACGCATACAATCACAACCTTTCGATTCGTCATTGACTCTTTGAGAGTGAATACCATGTGACTGAATCAAGTATGAGTCGTGTTCGAGTATACTGGTCCCACCATTATACTTTAACTATGCTATCAAGACATGCACACGTCCTAGCATCAGTTATACAAGTCTTACTTCAAACTTAATGCCCATTTAAGTTTATCGACTTGCGAACGGTTTACCTAAATAAACTTTTAACCCTTCCAGTGCATTTTCTCTTATTCGATAATGAGAATGGAATGTTCGCTTTATTTACATGGACTTCACTTAAATTTTTACCAAATCAAGAATGCATTTGAAATACAATAAACAGTGAATGAATCATATTGCCTTTTAATAATTATTCCATAATTTATAAGTACAATGCCCCTACTCTCTCATCCCCTGAGTGGCATTCGAGGGCATATTCCTAACACTTAACGTACGCTAAAGCATGTGATGTCATGGAGTAGGTAATAATATCAACGTCAATTTGAGGCTGATATAACATATGCTACGAAGAAGGTTAACGTACGCTACAGAAGAGACAGAAGCTACTGGACTGAATTGAACAGCAGATAACATAGGCAACATGTATGACTAATGTACACTAACAAGCATTACATATCTTATACATGAAGCATAACGTACGATATGAAGATGCCATTGACCAACGGCTAGTTTAGGCTTTGAAGCCTATAAATACCACTTTATATGATATTCACCACACAACTTCAAGCAAAGTATTTATACATCAGATATTGTTATATTCATTATTGTTGTTGTAGTCGAGCTTAATTCATAAGAGTTCGAGTGTTTTATTCACTCAACCAGACACGAGAGAAAATAAAGGATTATAGATTTGATTCAGTGTTATTAGGATCGTGGATCCGGCATTGTTAGAATCATAATCTAAATCTAAGTGAGGTTTTCCAAGTGTCGATAGAAAGCTAAAAAGGTTGATTCCTTATCTGATAGAAAATAAAATTGATTTATCTTTGACAAACATAAAGACAAGATTGTAACGGTTTATCTTGGACCGATAGAAGACAAGATTATAATGGTTTCCCTCGGACCGATAGAAGACAAGGCGAAAAGGTTTATCTTAAGCCTATGGAAAAAGATACGAAGAGAGTATGTAGGCATATTGCCGAACCTCTATACATCGCTATGTCATTTACATTCTGCACTTAATCGCTTCAGCAATAGCAAAAGAATTTTATATTCTTAACCGAACTATTCAAACTCCCTTCTTGTGGCGATACCTAAGTCAACACCATACATAGCGATATTATGACTTCTTAAGACTTCTTTGCTGCATGTTTGCTATTATCAAAACATGAATATTTATCCTAATAATTTCCCCCTTTTGATAATGCCAAAACTTCCTCTAGATACAGAGAGCCTGTCTTCGAGTCCTTTATTCGAAAGATCTGATCTTCATAACTTAGTCTAGAAATTTTAACTGCTCGCAGGCAAGTTCTCAAATGAAAATCCTACATCACTGACTAAGTAGATTACAACTTAACTTATGATTGGCGCATAGGCACAATCTAACAAAGTGAAATCTAGATTGTATACAACTTAATCTATGGACTGTTCGCAAACAAGTTCTTACAGCTTATGAATTAACAAGTTTATACTTGTAGAAATATGATAATGCTTCGATCAATACAATAAAAACAGTAAGAGTAGATTACGAGCTATAATCTTTCAAGAAATCAAATTTTATTGATAAATAAGATAATTACAAGTCTTGAAAGATAAAAGTTACAAAGGATAAGTACAACACCAGTAAGCACACAGTAGAAAGAAATACAACGCAAAATTAACATGGGCTAGCTCCTATACTTAGAATGCCTCTAAGGCCTCCGGACAGGATCATTTACTGTTCCTCTCCACCAGTTGACTAAGGAGTAATTGCCTCAATTCCTATAGATACTTCTACCTTAAGGTATAGATTGTAGGCAAGGATCCAGTCTTCTGGATGGGTGACCCGTTCACCATTCATCATCAGATGTAGGGGGAGCCTTCCTTCTGCCAATAGCCTTGAGAGTTCATTGGCGGAATCCTCAAGAGTCTTGAACCTATTGAATATGGCAGACTCCCTGATGAGAGTACAAAAGTATCTCATCAGTTTATTTTTCTTCCAATTCTTCAGCTCATTTGTTGTAGGATGTCGGTCAGTTGGCAAAAAAATCTCAGAGGGATTACGCACATTATTATTCCATGGGAAGTTTGATCCTGGAACTCAGTTCAAGAGCCAGTCACCCTGTATCCTCTTATAGCTTGACCAGGCCCGAGTTCGGCCAGTCGTCCGATAGCAGGCGCAACATTCTCTTCCATCACAACCTCTATCTCTTTTTACATCCTCTATTTTCGGAAAGCCTCTATGGACTCTTCCCCTTTTTTGGCATCATCAAGATCTGACACCTTGTCGTGAATTTCCTCTAAGAGCTTTATATATTAGGCCTGTTGTGTTTAAGATTATTGACGCTGTCAACCAGCTTCCCAATAACTAAAGCTAAATCAAATATCTTGTGATCGTGATCAGTTAGTCTGGAGCCGTCAGTATACTCAAGGGAGGCCATCTTCTTAGCCTCAGCAACTCTAAGCTTCTCTTTTTCTTACCTCAGGATCCGCTGCTGATGCTGTTTGAGTTGGTTCAGCGCTTGCCACAATGCTGTTGGCATCAGGCGGAACACATCTTCCACATCATTAATTGCAGATTTTAGCTTAGGGAGCTCGTCCTATACAGTCTCGTGCATCCAGTAGAGTTCTTTACCAACATCATATAGGGCCTTGACGATGTACTACAGAAACACTATTTGTCGACCGGTGGTGTGCAGTTGCTCTATGCGGGCTTCGGTGCAGGGGGCTAGGATGCGCAATCTTTGAAACCTCAAGTTCTTCAAGATAACGAATAACCTCGTGATGACAGGGTCTTCTTGGTCTCTCCCCAGGCAGAAAACCATCATAAAATCGGATTTGGAGTTGATATATATAGGAGATGCAGGGGCTTCGGAAGCAGGAGCTCTGGAAGGATGTGCAGCATTGTCAGTCTCGGAGACATAAGGGACTGATTCCTCCTGTATGGATTGATCTTGTGTAGCAAAAGTACAGGATGGACTGAATCCTCATGCCGACTCTCAGCTTCCACCTGTTCTGGAAGAGGGATTGATTCCTCTTGGTGGATAGCGCAGGCGGTGTCTTCAGTTTCCTATATAAGATGGGCTTCCTGTACGGGAGCAGCTTGCTCTTCAGAGATGATGACAGGAGGGACTGATTCCTCCTGTTGTTGTTCTTGAGCTGCTTGTTGCGGGGGCGGGGACTGTTGTTTGTCAGATGTCCCCTGACCTTGTCGGTTTTGAATCTTGGCCATATCTCCTTCACTGGCCTCTTTTTGGCTGACCCGTAGACCTGCCTATAGGGCATTATCATCATCGTCTGAGTTAGGGTCGGGGTGGTGGCTGGGCGATGGAGCTTTGTCATCGGACTGTAACTTCCCTTTCAGTCTAGCCTTCTCTTTGCCATATAGTAGTCCGAGATGAGCTCACGACAAAAGTGATCCTCTCAGCAGATCAGGACTTCGACATTTTGGGTGTCCGTGACCTCCAATGCGAATAATTCCTCATCCTTCCAGTTGGCCCAATGGTACAGGATGTCTTATGGGGTGACCCTGTAGGACTTCCAGATCTTTAAGCGTTCGTAAGCCTCCTCGATTTGAACCTGGAGAAGAGTATTATTGATAATGTCAATAGGGGAGGGACTCCGTACAGTAGTGGGATCTATTGTCTGGATGGGATCCGCAACAGGTATGGGAGCTTGTTTTGGAGATGGATCCCGAACCGGGGATGGTACCCAGTGGGGAGAGGGACTACGTATAGGGGTGGGTACCCTGTTAGGTGTAGCGGCTTTCAACTCCGAAGGGGCAGCCAATTCATCGTAACCTTCCAATTTGGCAAATAGTTGTTCATCCATCATAGCCGCCACATGCTCAGGTTCCTATATATTAGCAACAATTGTTTCTTCCAGAGGGGTTGCGCCCTGTGGGATTGCTTCAGCGATAGGAACAGAAGGGACCTCTACAGCGACCGCTGCAGTCACGGTTTTAGTCTTCTTTCTCTTCTTCTCGACAGCTTGAGGTGAACTACTGTCGGGAGCACTTCTCTTTCTCTTCTTCTCCTTGCCTGAGATCCTCAAAGTGATATCCCTTGGGTCACTTGAAATGGGCATGCTTCGAGGGTGGGGCCTCTTAGCAAGGAGTGGTGATTTGTTGAATTGCTGACCTTGAAGACTTCATGATGTATGGTGGTGATTATCAAAACAGGCTATATTTATCCCAACATCATCCTAACAATCATCCTCAAGTCACGTCATTATTCCATAATAATACATATCTCAAACATCCACAACAACCATAGGGCCATGCCGATATGCAGTACTCAAATAACATACCCCAGAGCCTTCTTCAGTGACCTACCGAGTGATACGCACTACCCGTATAACTTACCCTGGAGCCCTTGTCAGAGTAATGCCCAGTTTTAACTCGCCTAACAAGTCTCGAACGTCATTTTCATATTAAAACATCACATTGAATAAGAATTTTCAAAACATCGTCAACCAAAAGATTTATTATAATACAATGTCAAATGCAAGACAATACATAAAACACAATCAAAGTACTTAATGGTTCGAAGATTTTGATTAACTTAAAAATAAAACTGGTAAATCGCCAATACTCGAACTTAACATAAACAATATGGCACTATTGCTATTAGGATTATCGATTCGAATTGGAATAACACCAAAAACTCTAATTACTCATTGGGGACTTTTATTAGACACTTGGAAGGCGGTGGCTCATTAAGGCAATTCAAACGAAAGGTTTGATTTATGTTCTGCTAGAATCAATAAGAACAACTTCAAAACACCCTACAACTATTCAATTTCAACTTCTAAACAACAATCAATCAAAGATCTTGAAGAACAAGGTTAGGGCTAGATTACCTAGAATATGATGAAAACAGTTGAAATCGATTGAAACAAACTTGTTATCTAGCTTCCACGGTGTTAAGTCGTGTTTCCCACTCCAAAATCAAGATCAAAACCTAGGTTTATGGATATGGTCGACGTCTGCACTTGGAGAGGATGAAGAATGATAAATGTTTAATAGGTTCCCTTTTATATATATATCAACCCTTAGGTCGGCAAATGGCATTTTTGTGAAGTGCGTCGCGGCACAATGATACCCTTATCTTATTTTTACTATAACTTCTTCGTCTGGAATCTGATTAGCTCATTATTCAAATCTTTGGAAAGATACATCAATACTCTAATCCTTACAAATTTATATAATTTTTACACTTTCTAGAGATTTTTGGTAATTTTTCAAAGTCGATCCTTGTGCGCATTAGTATTAAATAAAAGAACTAATTGTATTTTCATCACACTTTCGATATCCTTTCGTATCTCAAATAGTTCAAGATTGTTATTGTTTTCAGATTCATCCTTTTTTATTATTTATCTTTGTGACTCTTAGCACATTAATCCTTGATAAATATAATATGATATTTACCCTGACAACATTTACATGACAATTCACAAAAGTATATGGTAAATGGCATCACAGTCCCCCCTCTAAAAAAGTTTCGTCCTGAAACTTAAGACATGAACAACATGGGATAGTGTGACGGCACAATGTCCTTAATTTTCCAAGTTCTCCATGATGGGACCATTAGAATTTAAACAACGAGATCATTTTATTCCGCAATTGCTTCACTCGTTGTTCCAGGGTCTCTACTGGTTGTTACTCAAATATAGCATCGCTAACCACATCGATTTCCCAAAAAATAAACGATGTGGCTGGGATCGGTAATGTATTTCCTGAGCCATGAGACGTGAAATACATTGTGCAACTAAGTGATGGTGGCGATGCCAAATGATACTCCACTTCACCAACTCTATCCAGAATCTCGAAAGACCTAATGTCCTCAGACTCAACTTTTCCTTCTTGCCGAATTGAAAACCTCCTCGAGTAGATGATACTTTCAGCAATACGTGATCTCCGACTTTGAGCTCTAGTGGACTCGATCGGACATCATCATATGACTTATGTTGACTCCGTGCAGTCAACAGCATTTATTGAATCAGGGCAATCTTCTTTCTCGTCTGAACCAACAGATCTGGCTCAACACCACTTAATTTTGATATTTTATCCCAACATAACAATGATCGACATTGTCTGCCATAAAGCGCAAATGGTGCCATGTTGATTGAGCTATGGCAACTGTTATTATAAGTTAATGCGATAAATGACACATGAGCTTCCAATCATCTCTCTGGCTTAGGGTGGAAGCTCTGAACATGTATTCTAACTTTTAGATCATTCTCCTAGACTGTCCGTCAGTCTAGGGATGATAAGATATACTAAATCTCAATTGATACCATGGCGTTTAGTGATCATCATAGATCAATTTTCAATAACGGTTTGCAACTGTCATTACAATTTACACATGATAAACTTTGAACGGCAAAGGTTAGTTTTCAATGATGGCTCTGGACTGTCATTGGAGATAATTCAATTATGTCTTATGAACGTCATGAAACCTTACCCTCCAAGCATGGCATCACATAGGACTGTGTTTCCCATGATGTTAACAAAACATCATGGAATTGCTTCAACAACATTTTATGAACATTATCGAAAGTTTCTGCCTACTAGTGCACAACAACAGTCGGCACACTTTAATTAAGATGGCACTTCTAAGTCATTGTGCAGGAGGTGATGTAGATCGCTGCTATGCTGAGATGATTCGTTCGACTTGATTCGAACCGGACTTGTTGATCGATATGAGGGAGAGAGTCACTGTGATTCGAAACAGATCGTTGATTTCTCAGAGTCGGCATAAGTTTTAAGCCGATGTTCGTCGTCATCCCTTAGAGTTTGAGGTTGTGAATAATTTCATATTGAACATCTCACCTACCCAAAGAGTATTCCATTTTAGGAAGAAAACAAAGAAAGATTAGTCTGAGATATATCAGGCCGTTTGAGATACTAGAGCAAATTGGAGAATTATCATATCTCTTAGGTTTCAGTGTTAAGTCACATTTATAAAGCATTCCATGTTTCTTAGTTGATAAAATGTATTCCTTGTCTGATTCATTGATCGATCTTGGATGTATTGAGGTGGCTAGCGATATCACTTATGAAGAGTGATTGGTAAAGATCTTAGAGCATAGAGTGAAATAACTTATGCAAAAAAAACATCCATTTGGTTAAGGGGAATGGTCAAGAGATGTACTTGGGAAGCTACCTGGGAGACGAATGAGAATACGCCATAGATATATCCTGAATTATTTATTTCTTAAGTTTCGGTATGAAACTTCTTTCTAAATGGGGAGAACCACAATTTTTGTGTCGTATTTTGTAATTCTACGACTCGCTTGTACTTCGAAATCATCGTTATAGTACTTACTGAGGTTTTTTTGTGCATAATCATATTTTGTTGGTTTTTGGATATTATATCTCCTTGCCATTTTTCCAGTTCTTTGTGGAATGTTGTCTCTTGTGGCATTTTATTGTCATCGGTTTATCGTTGATGTTTGGGGGTTAGCACATTGTCTTATTTATTATTGTTTGCAATGTCAAGAAATTTTTATGCATTGAGCCAGAATGACATCACGAATTGAACTATTGTTTCTGCCAACAATAGTGTTACGGTCGTAAGTCTCCCTTGTTATGGTTTTAAACTAGCACGCATGGAGTTACTGATATATGTTGAGGCATGTTAGGTTCCAAATTCTAGTAGCAGTTTTATGGCCATATGATTTTACTTTTGCAGCCATAATATTTGAGAGTTACGACCATATGTCTAAGGTGTTACGACCGTAACACATGCATGTATAAAATCAACACAGTAAATTTTTCTGTGTTATTTTCACTTCTCTTCCTCTCTCTCGACAAGTGTCATGTAATTTGACTTAGGGTTCATCATTTGGGGTTCATATCACCATCTAATAGTGTTTTGGAGAATCTTATATGGTTATAATATCCTATTATCCACCATTTCTATTCCGGAGTAAGGTAATTCTTAAATTCTAACACTAGTTAGGTGATTTGTGATTTTGGGGTATCTATTTTATATCAATTCCTAGTTATTGGACATTGTTGTGTTAATTTATGTTAATTTCAGCTTTTGATGTATATCGATCATCGTGATTGTGGTTTTTGGAGGGAAGTTTGATTTTGTGTAAGTTTGGACCATACTACGCCTCTAAGGTGTTTGATTAAATGCTCCAATAGTTTCCTAGTGGGCTTGGGGGGTTCTGCTTTATATGTTACTATGATGGTTGTAATTTTATGCTATATAATTTAGGATCGAAGACTTCGTAAACCATCGGCTGAACGTTCTATTCCATCATGTTGTGAGTTTTGGCATAAAAAGGCCAGTACTTTAGCTTTGTTTATCCACACTGGACGATGTTTCCTTTAAAAAGAAAAACCTAGTACTTTAAATTAGTGTTTGTCCACACTGAACGATGTTTCTTTACAAAGAAAACTTCGTGCTTTATGTTTTCATGTATGAGACTTGTGGAATTGTTGAAAAATGGGAAATGTTATTTTTTGTTCACCTAGGTATGCCCGACAGGGCGTACAGGGTCTTTGGCTTGTGGGGGCGATCATGAACGTGTAAGATTTTCTACCAATGATCTTCGTATTGGGATTTGGAGATTAAATTCGAGTTACGCAGTGGAAAATAAACCGAGCTAACTGAATAAAAATCAAACCCCTAAACGGATCGATCAATCATCGTATAAACGAATATAAATTGACGAGATAAAATTAAAAGGTCATACCCTCATATACCTTTGATAATATATTCTTGATTCCAAGCACGACCACGAATCCAATCGAATGAGCTTTTGGAAATTCCCGAGCAATGAAACACCGTGCCTCTACGTATCACGCATCAGAAGATGACCGGAAAATATTTCTATCAACTTATACTCTAAGTATACGGCTAGAAGATTATAGATTTAGCTTGTATTTATTTTATAAATACTCTAAGTATTTTATAAATATTATTATTCTCTCAAAATATACTTAAAATACAAGTGTATGAAATAAGAAAAATTTTCTCCCTATCTCTCTTCAACTCACGGCCAATCTACTTTATGGAATGAAGATGATATTGTTTTGTTAACCTAAAAACACATCACACCACGCATCATGCCAAAACTCAAAAAGTATTAATTATACACCATGTATAATTAAAATCCTCACATAATATATATATATATATCACAAATGACAAATGAAGTAATTTTCACAAGTTGTAATGCCCCGGTCTTTTATATGCATGAATTATTATGACCTCAAGTGAGACATTAGAGTTTTGCATTCACAAATAATAAAATTCTGATTAATGGAATAAGTTTAGAACTATTTACACGTTTTTAATTCAGAAATCGGATGTTCGATTATTTGGTTGGGTTTATCTTCCGAATTTGATTTTTATGTTTCGATAGACAGAATCGTGATTCCGTCGACTTCTATATACACTACTTTTACGTTACGAGTACGATTTTCAAAAGTTTACTTTTTGAGTTTTCGGGTATATTTTATGTCGAGTCGTTTTCTCGGATAATTTGTGTTCCGTAAATCGCGAAACTTTTCTCCGACTTTAAGTTGTAAGTGCAACACGATAATTTAAGTATATGTCTTACATTTAATACCCGAGTAATTTTATCTTTGGAGGAGCGAAACGTAAAATATTCTTCGACCGGTTTATGACGACGTCTAGGGTTAACCTAGTATATAAAGGGACATCACCTCCCTTTCTATCTCCTCCTTACTTCATCTTCTTCCCTCTTCTTCTCTACTTCAGCCCTCCCCCTCCCCCCCCCCCCTCACCATTGAAGAACACCATTGTTCTTCATTAAGAACTCAAGTTACAAGCTCACTTTGTGTTCCAAACTTGAATCCAAGTTCATATTCAAGTAAGTTACCTCATTCTCTTCATTTCTACCCAAGTAAAAATAGGTTTTGGACCACTTTAAAATTTGGAAAATATATGAAGAGTTTAGGTTTAATGTTATAATATTTTGTATGTTGTTTTCAAGTTGATTTTAAGGTTCTTAAAGTGTTTAGAACAAGTTGTAATCATGTCTTGATTTTCTTCATGTTGGCCGAAAATTTTAGGGTTTTATAACCTAATCATGTGTGGTTTTTCTTATGGTTTTCTTACACAATATGTTGTTATATGATGATATGATGATATGATGCTATGATGAATTTATGGGATTTTTATAAAATATTTGGTGTTTTGAAAGTAAGGAAGAATCATGCTTAGTTCTTGATATGTTGTTGTATGTTCAAAAGTCACTTGATAATTGTGATGAGGTATGAAAGGAGTACATGATATGTTTTTGTTAGATTTTTTAGAAAATGCTTTTGAAAATTTATTTGAAAACAAGAACATGAAGTTAGATTTAAAGTTGGAAGATGTGTTGGTAATATTTGATGTAGTTAAGGAGCATGTTATGTATTGAGGATTTTAAAGTAATGTTTAGGTCATTTGTATGTTAGGATCAAGACTTTGATTATCAACATGAGTGTATGTTAAGTGTGTTGTTTGATGTTAATGATGTTTGAATGTTAATGTTGGAAAAATAAGAATGAGTAAGTAGTCATTTTGCAAAAGAAAAGATTATGAAATGGAGTTCGTGATGTCAATAAGCATGATTGTATGTCAACTCATATATGTATTACAAGTATGATATGCATGATTAGAGTTCACATGTTTAGGGTTTTCGTTGCTAGAAACAAGCTCTAGGTTTATATGATGTTTTTCCCATTTTCGTCGGAAGTTGGCAGTTTCGTCACACTTCACGGAAACGGCCATAACTTTCTCCACATGTCATATTTTTGAGATTTGTAGAATGTATTTGGAACTAGACTTCAGTGGATTTCCAATGGTATAAGATTCACTATCTAGTTTTTACTGTTCATTAATAAAATGCTTATTCTTTCCAGACTTGATGCACATTATTTTATGATTATGATTAATTGTTTTATGATGGTTTTTTTAACCAAGGGATGTGTAACGGAATCGAGTATTAGTTACCGTTGTTAGTATCTTTATATGTTATGTGATAAGTTAGGTTCTCTAAGAGAATTATAGCTTTTATTATTAAACTTAAGTCGAATGCAAAACTCTAAAGTCCAAACATGTAGATCGAGTCCGTTGTCCGTTAAACTTCGTTAAGCTCGATCGACCGCTAAACTTAGTTGTTTCCAATGAAAGGTGGAGCAGCAGACTGAAGCGTAAGGAAGAGCCGAGAATCATTTTGCTTCCGTTTATTACTTGTCCAGGTGGGCTTTCTATACAAAAATGATTATGTGGGCTTTCTATACGAAAATGATTATGTGGGCTTTCTATACGAAAATGATTTCAAATGATTATGATGCATAAAAACTTTTATGTGGATTCTTATGAACCTATCACTGTTGGCTTGCCAACCTATTAAATGATCGGATCCTGAGCTAGACAAAGGTTGCTGGCCAGGGTTAGTGTACCCAGTACTCGGGATTGTGAGCTCTCTTCGGAGTGGCCGATCTCGGGGAGTAACGTTCGCGGGAGGTGGACACCTTCCCCGACGTAAATTATGGATATGGTGAATCTGATGATATATGCTATGAAATGAAATGATTTAGTAAATATGGGCTTTTTCCTAAAACCCCCGTGTGTTACTGCTTATATGCATGATGACAAGTGCGGAAGTATGTTTTATGTTTTGGCAATATGTTCACGGAGTACGTTGTACTCAGCCCTGTATATCCTTTTAAATATGTAGGTTGAGCAAGGGATGTGACGGAGGGTGTTGAGTGGAAGTCTTTTGTTTACGATCAATGTTAAGCCTCAGTTACATATCTTCATATATGTAACCAACCATGTTTTTCCGCTGCAAACACTCTTTATGATTATGCTTTCTATGTCTTGTTGATTGTAATATGCTATGAAGCCTTTTCCTAAACTTCAAGGCTTATGTTATGACTGTATATTCTACTTTGGATTCTAAGTCGTTCCCACGGGACTGACTCCCCTTCGTGATACTTTGATAGGTTATTCATGGTAATTCACCCATATGCTTTATGAAACGTATGTTTCCCCCTTTCTTCCCCGCTTCTTAATTCCTACCCCGGGTCACGCCCCGGCTGAGCCATCCTTAGGGATAAGGGACCGTGACACAAGTCGTGAGAGAACATCGGGGGTGGCCAAGATGAGATAAAAACAAGTTGGTTCATTTCGGTCTGTGAAATGGACCCTCGTGTATCTAGTCCTATAGATAAACCTTGGTACGCTTCAATATTAATACAATTTAGTAATCCCATTAATTAATTATACTGAAAATAAATTCTCTATGAAATTATTGTAATATCCGCAATTTCGAATTTCCGCTAATTTTCATTTTTCGGCGGAGGACCATTTCGACGACACACTTTTGACCGTTTCGTCATTCTGAGAATATTTAATTCTGCACTTTTTGTCATCCGAGTTCGTTTCGGTATCGTTTTGTTGAGTTCCGTATTCTTAAACGACTTTTCCGCACTTGAGTTCGATTCTCGCGAATCTCATCCGAAACTGTTGTTTTGAGTTTCTCGGAAGTTCATTTAATGTTATTATTCATGTTGTAAGCTTCGGTTTGGGGTTCCGATTGTGTATCATGTATTTTGAACTTTTTGGGACATTTTTGTAATTTCCCAATGTTTGGGGTATAATTACTTCCGTTGTCGAATTTCGAGCCCTCGGGTGGTCGGAATCATGTGTTCTCTTAGTGTTCGGATTTGTATTTGCGAGTACTTCGTAATCGTGTTTTCGATTTATGTTCAGGTCTGAGTTTTGGGATTTTTCGGACCGTCGGATCGGATCGAGGCACAGTTTGGCGGTTTGGCGAAACGGCCGTAATGGCGGCGATAGCAGTCGTAAGGCACATTACGTGCATGTAGCGACACTGTCGGTTACGTACGTAATGTAATATCCGAATTTATTATGGTGTATTTCATCTGTATTCAAACCATGTATTATTCGGATTGGTGGTTTTGATTATTGGAGTATGATATTTCGTGCATTGATATCATTGTACATAAGTATAGAAACATGCAAAATTGCTCAAACAACCTCGTGATAGCACACGCTAAGAATGTATCTTAACACGCGCTATCGGGCTATTATTAGCGCACGCTATGCAGGTAGGAGTTGCGTGCGCTAAGGACTCAATTATTGAGCGGGACAGCTAGCACATGCGCCAGCCGGGACATGGGTCCGGATAAGATTCTCGCGGACGAGCCCGGACAATTCTGAAGTCAACCATTATTAGCGCACGCTAAGGAATGCTTAGTAGCGTGCGCTAACTTGTTAAAATGCAGAATATTATAAATAAGACAACAACTCGTTTTGGCTTGCATTTTACTCGTTCCTTCTGCATTCTTGAGAGGCCAGAGAGCTGTGATATCCTCCTACACACTTAGAACACATTTTGTTGGTGTTTATATATTGGCTATCATTTGGGAATAATCTTTGAAGTGGAATAGCACCTTGGAGTGGCATACAACCAACCGGAGTCGGATTCTACCTTACGGTTCAGTGATTTTCATCATATTCAGGTATGTTCAATCTATCTCCAGACTTAGAGTTGGATTCTAACGATTTGGATGATCATGTTAACAAGATATGGATTTTCATAGATGAATTATCCAAGTATATCATGTTTGGAATATTGAGATGATTAAGCCTTAAGTACCTTGATTATGATCATCATGATTCGAATCTTATTACATTGAACAAGTAAAGGAAGCTTCTATCATTGGTAATTCAAATCTAGTAGATGACTTCATAATAATCATGGACTTGACTTTAACAAATCATTATTGTTGGATAAATCTAAAGGATTGATCATGGAAAGATTTATCTAGTATAGATGGAACGTTTAAACCACTTCAGCATGATAATATTGATTGATATAAAGGTGTTGATATCAACCGTTAAGCCTTTCGAATTGTCATGTGTAGATTTGTAGTCGGAATGGAATATGATTTTATAATGGTATGCATATCCTCGAATCCGAAGTTGTTGTTATCCGTAAGATCATTCATAATCGTATGTACATGGTATTCATGGAAGTAACATGAAGTATCACGGAAGATTTCATTGTTTCGATCATAGCGAGAACAGTTTACTGCTCAGCAGTAAACTGCCATGCATAGATAGCGCACGCTATGCTATGAATATTAACGTGCGCTATCAAGCACGAGTTAGCGTGCACTACGTTTGATACGTAACGTACGCTAGACCATCAGACGAGTCAGTCGGCTGGTCAGTGAAGTACTGACCATGCATAGTTAGCGTACGCTAGGCTTTGTTGTTTGTGTGCGCTATCGGGCAGACTTAACGCACGCTACACAGAGTACTTAGCGTGCGCTAAGCAGTTCAGGCAGATTGCATTTTATGAACTTTTGGCCGTAAATCGAATTGTTAAACATTAAATGCAGCGTGAGATAAATCTATATCATTTCTTTTGTTAAGGTTTGGTCTCGTTACGTGATTGATTGAGGAGGACGACCTTGAGTGTTCATTTTCGTGGAAGTGTTGTTCTTGTCTTCAAATCGAGGCAAGTACTTTAATTGTTTTATGTATTGTTGTTATACATATTGCCGTGCATGTATGTCGTTGTTGTATGTCCACCTCGTGTTGGTCCGACGGGATCATCGGGGGATCTATGCTAGCGTCATGTTGGATCATCGGACGGGTTTTTCCACCACGGGTTGATCGGCGGGATCATCGTGGGTTCTAGGCGAAAGGCAATGGATCGACGGAATTACCATGTGTATGTTATGATATCATGTTGTGATTATCGATTGTGTATGTCATTTATGAGTTTCTCGTAGGAGAAGACTCGTTGGTATTTTGTCGTTTACGTTATTACTCTTCGTGAGATATGAATAATATGTTGTGGTACTTGTACTAGCATTGTTGTGCTAACCCCTTCGGGGGTGAACATTTTGTTTGTGTTCGGGATCCGGGAGAGCGGAAACAACCACTGGGCGTATGACGACGAGGGTGCGAGTGATGTCGGCCAAGGTTTATTTATCATTGTTTATTCGTTATTTCAATAAGTACTCAGTACAAAGTCAATTGTGATGGATTTGAATTTGTTGATGTATTATTGAGTTACGTTGAACAATTGTACTATTTACGTATTTGGTCGAAGCATTGTACCGTAATTAGTTATTTCCATTCGTTAGTATCTTTTAATGCTGTTCAATTCTTGACCTTGTAAATCCTTATGTAAAGGATTTACGGCGCTATAATATTCTGAATATATCGGGGTGTTACGAATATGGTATCGAGCTAAGATTATGGATATCTTGGTGTTGGGTTAAAATAGGGGTCATTTATGTCTTTTGAGGTAACCGTAGTGAATGACATCAACGCCTTGCCTACGTCTTCATGCGAACGGTGGTTGTAAGTTCCTAAAACTCTATCTCATTCTCTACATGTTGTGTCTCTTTATACTTGAACATTAGAACAATGTTGTTTCCTGTATATTAAGTACTTGTGCTTACGGTATGTTGAGAGGCGGACGTGGACGTGGTCGCGGTCGTGGGACGCGGACGAAGAAATCTTTGAAAGGAAGCGTCGCCTTCTAACCGGGCCGATCATAGCTCGGGCGAGCCGCAACGATCTATTAATAACGAACCGAGATCTGCTGTACGAGAGATCCTTCGTCAAGTGGTGAACTATATGACTCGGTTCGCCCGGAGTCGTGGATCGAATGCAAGTGGCGGTGGGACTACGGCGAGGATAAAGGCGACAAGGGATCCCAGACATGGGAAATCGAGGTGACCGGTGGCTGCAAGAGGTGGCGAAGATGCAACCACCCAAATTCGACGGTATTTCTGAGACTCCCACCTGGGACCATTGGTTGAAAGAACTGGAGAAAATCTTTGCCGGAATTAACTGCCCGGACGACCGGAGAGCCTCTATTGCTCAATATTTTCTGATAGGGGAAGCGTCCGAATGGTGGGAAGCCATCCGGCCTGTAGACCACGATGCCGATTGGACAGAGTTTAGATTGATGATGGAAGCTCAATATTGCCCTCGTCCTGTGAGGGAAGCCAAAGTTCGGGAGTTTTTCTCCGCTCAGCCTTCGGACGTGCCAGTATCCCAGGAGATTAAGACGTTTAACCAACAGCTGGCATTTGTTCGACATCTGGTCAGAACAGATGCAGAAATGATGATCCATTTCGATATGAGAATGAAACCAGAAATCCAGAGATACATGTCCGGATTTGAATGTACCACACTCCGTCAATACCAGGATAAGGCGTTGGCGTATGAGATCGAGGAAGCAGCTATGGAAAAATTTTAGGAATCCAAGAAACAGAAAGTCTCTGGTACTTTTACAGAGCACAAGAACAGCGGGCCCCGTAAGGCCCAATCATCCTTTCACTCTTTCAAGAAACCTCCGCACCCAGTTAAGAGCGGAAAGAACTTCGGAGCGACATCAACTATTACTGATGTTACCAGGAAATGCTTTAACTGCGCCCAGACAGGGCACTATCGACGGAATTGCCCCCTTCCTGCCGTGACTTGTTTTGATTGTGGACGAGAGGGACATCGGGCAGTGTTTTGTGAAGAGGCTGCAAAGTCTTTTAGAGCCCGTACACCACGGCCCGATCCGAGAAGGAAGCGATATCAGCAGACGCGGCAAAGTGTTGAGATGCCTCGGAATTTTGGCCGCGGACGAGGCGAGAGGACAATGGGACCGAAAGGGGACATCGAGTGCGGATCTGCTCCCCACGTGCATGCGAGATGAGGAGGACAGACGATCGGGATGCTCTTGTCGCATCAGTCTTGTCGAGTCCTTTCCCGGCCGGTTAGCGTTTTATTCGATACGGGAGCTACGCATTCTTTTATATCTTTGTCTTGTGTAAATCGTTTGAATATTTGGTTTTCATACTTGTGAACCTTATGTTGTTGGTTTACCGAGTGGAGAGAGGATTGTTGGGAACTTAGAGACTAGAGATTTTCTGTATTATTTGGGGGTAGTAAATGGCTCTCAAACCTAATTGTGATAGAAATGCAAGGAGATGACCTAATACTCGGAGACGATTGGCTTAATCGATATGGAGCAATTGTAAATTAGGGAAGGAGGAATATTTCGCTGATCGGATGATGGCTCAAGTCTTGTTTGAAGGATGGAAACCAGGAAGCTCAGGAAAGTTGATCAAAGCAATGAAAGCTGTCAAATTGTTGAAACAGGGCTGTATCGGGTACTGGTGTTATGCAATGAAGAAAGAAGATGAAATTGTGGAACTTTCATCCATTCCTATTGTGAACGAATTCCCAGATGTATTTCCTGACGAGTTACCTGGACTACCTCCACGACGGGACGTAGAATTCACGATTGAGCTGGAACCCGGAGCTACACCAATTTCTAAGGCGCCGTATCGTATGGCACCTACGGAGATGTACGAACTGAAGAAGCAACTGGAAGAATTACTGGACAAAGGCTATATTCAGCCAAGCGTTTCACCTTGGGGAGCGCCAGTTCTTTTTGTTCGAAAGAAGGATGGATCGCTTCGACTGTGTATTGACTACCGAGAGCTGAACAAGATGACGATTAAGAACAAGTATCAGTTGCCATGGATTGATGACCTGTTTGACCAGTTGCAAGGAGCAACAGTGTTTTCAAAAATCGATCTAAGATCAGGATACCATCATCTGAGGATTAAGGAGTCTGATGTTCCAAAGTCAGCATTCAGAACTCGCTACGGACACTACGAGTTTGTAGTGATGCCATTTGGTCTCACTAATGCACCTGATGTATTCATGCAGTTGATGAACCGAGTGTTCATCGAATATTTGGATAAATTTGTGGTCGTGTTCATTGATGACATTCTGGTGTATTCTAAGAGCCCAGAAGAACATGCGCAGCATTTGCGGATTGTATTGGAACTTTTGAGAAACGAGCAATTGTACGCCAAACTTTCTAAGTGTGAATTCTGTCTAAAGGAAGTAATGTTCCTCGGCCATGTGGTGTCATCTAAAGGAGTCCGAGTAGATCCTCAGAAGATCGAAGCAATTATGGATTGGAAGCCTCCAAAGAATGTGAAAGAAGTCCGAAGCTTCTTAGGACTTGCTGGATATTATCGACGATTCGTGGAAAGGTTTTCTAAAATCTCCCGCCCACTTACTCGACTCCTGCAGAAAACTCAAAAGTTTGAGTGGAATGAGTTGTGTCAGATTAGCTTTGATGAATTGAAGAAGAGATTGACGACGGCACCGATTCTATCACTTCCACAGGAAACTGGAGGATTTATAGTTTACAGCGATGCTTCAAACCAAGGACTTGGGTGCGTACTGATGCAGAATGATAAGGTGATCGCTTATGCGTCACGACAGCTAAAACCTTATGAAGTGAATTACCCGACACATGATTTGGAGCTAGCAGCAGTAGTTTTTGCCTTGAAGATCTGGAGGCATTATCTGTACGGGACTCACTGCTAGATCTTTACGGATCATAAGAGTCTCAAGTACATATTCAGTCAGAAAGAGTTGAACATGCGGCAAAGAAGATGGTTAGAGCTGATCAAGGACTATGACTTGGAGATTTTGTATCATCCAGGCAAAGCAAATGTAGTGGCCGATGCACTTAGCCGCAAGCCTGTTTCTATTCAGATGCTGGAGACGCTAACCTCCCAACTTAGCCTTCAACGAGAGAAGATTCGTGAAGGAATTGAAGTGTGGTTACAAAGAGTCCAAGGACAACTGTGCGTGATGGAGATAACTTCATCATTAACCGATGAAATCAAATCTAGACAGGCAGATGACCCTTTGATGATTCGGTTACGTGATGAAGTGATCAAAGGAAAGGCCCCCGGATTCATAATTCATGATGATGGAGTTTTGAGATTTCGTAACCGACTCTGTGTTCCCGATGATGATGTTTTGAAACAGACGATTATGTAGGAAGCTCGAGTTCGCCCTATTCTATCCACCGGGTACCCGATAAAATGTATAAGGACTTGAAGCGGAATTTACGGTGGGGCAACATGAAGAAAGATGTAGCGGACTATGTTTCTAAATGCTTGACTTGTCGTGAGTTAAGATCGAGCATCAACGGCTGCCGGAATGTTGAAGCCACTCCCGATTCCTGAATGGAAGTGGGAGGATATATCGATGGACTTTATCACTAATATGCCGAAAACCGGGACAGGAATGAACATGATTTGGGTGATAGTTGATCGTTTAACCAAATCAGCTCATTTTCTAGGCATTAAGGATACGTGGGGACGAGAGAGGTTGTACGAGTATTTATTTGAAATAGTTCGATTGCATGGTACGCCGAAGACCATTGTTTACGATCGAGACGGCCGTTTGTGTCTCACTTTTGGAAAGCGATTCATAAGGCCTTGGGGACCGAATTGAACTTGATGCGACTTATCACCCGCAGGTGACGGACAATGCGAGAGAACTATACAAACAGTGGAAGACATGCTAAGGGCACATGCCTTAGATTGGTCAAACGATTGGGAAGTTCATCTACCGTTGATTGAATTTACCTACAACAATAGTTGGCATACTTCCATTAAGATGGCACCGTTTGAGGCATTATACGGAAGGAGATGCGAGATCGCCCCTATCTTTGGGACGATTCGTCAGACTTGATCGGAGCAGAACCAGAGTTGATCGTGCAGACTCGAGAGAAGATAGCCTTGATTCGTGAAAGGCTGTTGACCGCCCAGAGTCGCCAGAAATCTTACGCAGACGTACGCCGTCGCCCATTGGAGTTCAGTACTGGAGATCACGTACTTTTGAAGGTTTCTCCTACTCGGGGAATCTTTCGTTTCGGAAGAAAAGGAAAGCTGAGTCCGAGATATATCGGACCATTTGAGATCCTCGAGAGAGTTAGGGAGTTGGCATACAGATTGGCATTGCCGCCGTCGTTGTGTCATGTTCATAACGTGTTCCACGTATCCCAGTTACGGAGGTATATACCAGATCCCAGTCATATCATTGATTTCGGCGAGATCGAAGTCGCGCAGGATGGGACGTTTGAAGAAAGACCGGTTATGATACTCGAGAGTCGAGTTAAGCAGCTGAGGAACAAACCAATCGTTTTGTTCAAAGTTCAATGGTCACGTCACGGAATGGAAGAAGCCACTTGGGAAACGGAAGCTGATATGAAGTCTAGATATCCAGAGTTATTTTCGTCTTGAGTTTCGGGACGAAACTCCTTTTTAGTAGGAGAGTATGTAATATCCGAATTTATTACGGTGTATTTCATCTGTATTCAAACCATGTATTATTCGGATTGGTGGTTTTGATTATTGGAGTATGATATTTCGTGCATTGATATCATTGTACATAAGTATAGAAACATGCAAAATTGCTCAAACAACCTCGTGATAGCGCACGCTAAGAATGTATCTTAACGCGCGCTATCGGGCTATTATTAGCGCACGCTATGCAGGTAGGAGTTGCGTGCCCTAAGGACTCAACTATTGAGCGGGACAGCTAGCACATGCGCCAGCCGGGACATGGGTCCGGATAAGATTCTCGCGGACGAGCCCGGACAATTTTGAAGTCAACCATTATTAGCGCACGCTAAGGAATGCTTAGTAGCGTGCGCTAACTTGTTAAAATGCAGAATATTATAAATAAGGCAACAACTCGTTTTGGCTTGCATTTTACTCGTTCCTTCTGCATTCTTGAGAGGCCAGAGAGCTGTGATATCCGTCTACACACTTAGAACACATTTTGTTGGTGTTTATATATTGGCTATCATTTGGGAATAATCATTGAAGTGGAATAGCACCTTGGAGTGGCATACAACCAACCGGAGTCGGATTCTACCTTACGGTTCAGTGATTTTCATCATATTAAGGTATGTTCAATCTATCTCCAGACTTAGAGTTGGATTCTAACGATTTGGATGATCATGTTAACAAGATATGGATTTTCATAGATGAATTATCCAAGTATATCATGTTTGGAATATTGAGATGATTAAGCCTTAAGTACCTTGATTATGATCATCATGATTCGAATCTTATTACATTGAACAAGTAAAGGAAGCTTCTATCATTGGTAATTCAAATCTAGTAGATGACTTCATAATAATCATGGACTTGACTTTAACAAATCATTATTGTTGGATAAATCTAAAGGATTGATCATGGAAAGATTTATCTAGTATAGATGGAACGTTTAAACCACTTCAGCATGATAATATTGATTGATATAAAGGTGTTGATATCAACCGTTAAGCCTTTCGAATTGTCGTGTGTAGATTTGTAGTCGGAATGGAATATGATTTTATAATGGTATGCATATCCTCGAATCCGAAGTTGTTGTTATCCGTAAGATCATTCATAATCGTATGTACATGGTATTCATGGAAGTAACATGAAGTATCACAGAAGATTTCATTGTTTCGATCATAGCGAGAACAGTTTACTGCTCAGCAGTAAACTGCCATGCATAGATAGTGCACGCTATGCTATGAATATTAACGTGCGCTATCAAGCACGAGTTAGCGTGCACTACGTTTGATACGTAACGTACGCTAGACCATCAGACGAGTCAGTCGGCTGGTCAGTGAAGTACTGACCATGCATAGTTAGCGTACGCTAGGCTTTGTTGTTTGTGTGCGCTATCGGGCAGACTTAACGCACGCTACACAGAGTACTTAGCTTGCACTAAGCAGTTCAGGCATATTGCATTTTATGAACTTTTGGCCGTAAATCGAATTGTTAAACATTCGTACGACGTGAGATAAATCCTATATCATTTCTTTTGTTAAGGTTTGGTCTCGTTACGTGATTGATTGAGGAGGACGACCTTCGAGTGTTCATTTTCGTGGAAGTGTTGTTCTTGTCTTCAAATCGAGGCAAGTACTTTAATTGTTTTATGTATTGTTGTTATACATATTGTCGTGCATGTATGTCGTTGTTGTATGTCCACCTCGTGTTGGTCCGACGGGATCATCGGGGGATCTATGCTAGCGTGCGCTGGATCATCGGACGGGTTTTTCCACCACGGGTTGATCTGACGGGATCATCGTGGGTTCTAGGCAGTGAACGCTGGATCGACGGAATTACCATGTGTATGTTATGATATCATGTTGTGATTATCAGTTGTGTATGTCATTTATGAGTTTTTCGTAGGAGAAGACTCGTTGGTATTTTGTCATTTACGTTATTACTCTTCGTGAGATATGAATAATATGTTGTGGTACTTGTACTAGCATCGTTGTGCTAACCCCTTCGAGGGTGAACATTTTGTTTGTGTTTAGGATCCAGGAGAGCGAGGAAACAACCACTGGAACTGTATGACGACGAGGGTGCAGAGTGATGTCCCGACCGGGTTTATTTATCTGTTGTTTATTCGTTATTTTAATAAGTACTCGAGTACGAAGTCAATTGTGATGGATTTGAATTTGGTGATGTATTATTGAGTTCTGTTGAACAATTGTACTATTTCTGTATTTGGTCAGAACTGTTGTACCGTAATTCCGTTATTTCCATTCGTTAGTACCTTTTAATGCCTGTTCAATTCTTCAGCCTTGTAAATCCTTATGTAAAGGATTTACGGCGCTGTAATATTCTTGAATATATCGGGGGTATTACACGTAACATGTACGGAAGAATGGGTACAGAGGGTTAGGACTTGGCCGATTACGTACGTAAGCGGTCGGTCAGGGTCGGCTATTTAAGGGCCTGGACCGAGTCATCTGGCCATTTTCACGCTTTTTCTTCATTTATTCGCGTTTCTTCATCAATAATGGATGGATTTGGATGGATATAACATAGAGCAACATGTTTTGGAAGTTGGAATCATAGATTAACATCATCTTCCACCCGGATCGAAGGAAAGAACACCTAAACTTTGGTTTTTGGATGTTCTTGAGGTTTCTTGGTGTTTTGGCCGATTTGCTTCGTTTTGATTCATATTATTGTTAGAACTTGATTGTAAACTCGTAATCATTCAATATCCTTGAAGTTTTGTGGAACGAATTTGAGTATTTCTTTGAATAATCGATTAAATTGGACTATGCCCTCAAACTGTCCGATAAAATGCTTCAATGGGTAGAACTTGGAAAGTTCTATACGTTTTCGTAGAATTGTGATTGAATTGATATCATTGTGACTTAGGAACGAAATTCTTGTGAAGAACTTGAGTCGAAACCCTTCCGTTCATTGCCTTCTTTGAGGTCTGAGCTTCCTGGTCGAAACGTGTTCTTCGGAACGTTCGGTAGCGGTTAGTAAGGCAAGTATCTTACTATACGACTTGTATCTTGCGACTAGTAATCACGTATGAGATTTATGATGATTTTGCTTGCCTTCGTAAATATGTTCCGTTTGAGTTGGTTGTGTTTTACGCAATTTGAAGGCTTTGTGATAATAGTGTTATATTGGTATACGTGTTAGGCGTTGTGCCATTTGTGCAGGATTGCGATGTACATATGAGATGGTTGTACACGTGGTTGTGCAATGTATTGCGTACTGAACGTGTGTTATGTTGGTTAAGTGTCGTTGATTGATGATAGTTGTTGCGAGTGTTGAGGTTGTGTTATGTGCGTGTGATGTACGATTTTGTGGTGATCAATGTGATTGATTAATTGTGCTCATTGTTGTATGTAATGTGAATGTGAATGTGAATATGTGTGTGACCGCTAAGTTCACTCGTGTTGGTTCGACGGCACCTACGAGGATTCGTGGCAGTGGACTATGGGGTCAGAACTTAGTGAGTGCGAGGTCAATCGTCTTTGAGTCAGCGAGGCCTACGATAACGCATGGCAGTAGACCATGAGTTTCGAACATAGTGCGTCCAACCGGGTGAGCTCGACGGGGCTTATGGTGACACGTGGCAGTGGACTACGGTGTCAGGACTGTGTGTGTGATTGTTGTGATTGATATAGTCCGTGCAGGTTGTTATGCCTACGGAGACACGTGACAGTGGATCATGGTGTCGGAATTAGTTATGTCTGGTTAATAGTCCGTGTGGGTTGTTGAACCTACGGAGACACGTGACAGTAGATCACGGTGTTGGAATTGATTATGTTTGTTTAATTGTGCGTGATGTAGTCCGTGCGGGTTGTTGAACCTATGGAGACACGTGACAGTGGATCACGGTGTCATGAGCATGATACTTTTCAAATCAAAGTTTTTAAAGGAAAAGTTTTATGAAAATGAATGCTGGACCGAGTCCTAAGCTTGAGTAAATGTTTCCCGTATTGTAAACTGTTGAGTTATGAAACAAGATTTGGGTTAAGGCCCTTAAGTTTTTCGAAAGGTTTTGTGAATCAGGACTTGAGGTCTTAAGGTTTTGAAATTCTAAAAATTCCCGAGATGATAATCTTATTTTCGAATGCTTCATAGCTATCTTCCCTTGAGAAAACCTCCCGGGAATATTTGATACTTGATTATTATATTTGATTCACGATTATTAATTGCTTGTTACATTTCGTATGATTTGATACTTGCACTAGTAAAACAGTGGAGTTTTACTAACCCCAGTGTCGGGGTGGATGTCTGTTTTGCGTCCAGGTACATGCAGATTCAGGGGAGCAGTCACAGGATTGGCACAAGAGGATGACGAGCTACGATACTAATCATGAGTCGAGAGTTGTTCTGATTTTTGTTGTGTTGTCAGAGTTGATTTCAGTCTTCTGCTGTATTGTATTTTGACCCCTGTGTGGGTAATGTCGTTTAAGTCAGTTTTGTTGATTGGGTTGTGTGACCTCATCGGTCTGTGTATTCACATGTAAGTGACCATAACAGTCTGTATTATTTTATTGTTTGACCTTGGTCGGGCAAGCATTTGGTTGTTTATGGATGTTTAGCCTGGTAGATCCTTGTGGAAAGAGTCTACGGCGTGTAATATTCCCATATGGTTTTGGGGGTGTTACATTTATGGTATGAGATCTTAGGTTGCGGAAACCTAGGCTGTCGGGTTGAGTCAAGTCGTGATTTGTCGAGTAATGTGTTGTCTTGTCGTTCGAGTCGTCAGTGACAAATTGAGTTGTGCGTAGTCACAACGTGTCAGTTATCTTGTCGGACGAGATTAGTATCGTGGGAAACTGTCACCTCCGTGCGACCTATGGATGTAAGTCTTCTCCTTTATGCGTAATACCTGTGTATCTCGATTTTATCTTAGTGAGTTAATTGTGGTGCATAATTTTATTTACACAGTATTGTGTAATATAGTTGTGTTTAATACTTGTGACACATAGTATGTGTATAGAACTGGGCACTTTATTGTTTTGTCTTTGAACCACCAGGTGGGGTGGTATGTTGTGAAAGTTGTAAACCTTGATGGGTTTCGAAAAGGTACCGATGGTAGAGTTTGTGAGAAACTCCGATGAATGATTTTGCTGTGTGTTTAAACTTGATACCACGAGATGCATTTGATTGAATTGGCGACCCTGGTTGCCATTTGAGTATGTGGTTATAAATTCGACTGTTTTTGGAATGTTGTAATTTTTGTCCACTATGGGTAAGTTTGAGAATATTTTCTGAAGGACTTTACAGTTTGAGAATTTTTGTAGAAATCGATTTTTGGAAAATATTTTGGTGGTGTGGTCAAACCACGGTTTATATGAATTTTTAAAATTTGTTAAATTTTGACAAATGGGCCGTGTATTTTCAAATGACACAATCAGACGGTATTTGAAAAATGTGTTTTGAAATACTTTGGACATTGTACAATATTACCGTCATTTTGGTTATGAACTAAAGGATTTTGGAAAATTTCTATTTTGCAAAACAACTTTGGCTTCCGTAAATTAGAACGTTATGTGTTATGCATTGAGGTTAAGTCGTTCAGTGAGTTGCTATATTAGTATTCTCGTCATAAAATCTGGGTTGTATGCCCAAGTGGCGGGATATGTTGTTAGGTATCATTCCCCACTTCAATGACCGAGGTATTAAACAAAGTGTTTTCAAAAATTTCATTTCACCAAATTTTTCAAACTTGAGAATTTTAAAATTTTATCATTTGAATAATACCCAGAAATGTTTATTTTTGCTGCTAGTGTTTGATCCCTATATTACGTGTGTGGTTTTGACTGTGTTTGATTTGGTAAAATCCAAACACCTCTGTTGATGTGACTGTGTGAATTATTTTTGAATGAAGTTCTTAAATTACAGTGTTAGTTCGTGCACTTGTGTGATGACTTAGAGTTGATGCTTTATCGTGCTGCTATTATCGTCCTATGTTGACGTTGTGACGTTTGTTTGGTTGCGTTATTCTGTTTGGTCGTCCGTTCAGTATGCCGATAGGTCGTGGCCGAGGACGTGGTCGTAGTCGTGGTCATGATCAGGAGCGTGAGGGGGCGACTCCCTCCTTGCCGAGTACCAATCAGCTTAGTACAGATCAGGGACATTTGACTAGCGTTAATGTTGACGTTGGCGCCGCCACCATCCTTCGTCAGGTGGTTGATCAGTTAGTGCAGATGAATCAGGCCGTACATCGGAATGAGAATCCAGATGGGGATAACGGGGCTAGTAAGTGGTTACGAGATGTGATGAGGATGCAGTCGCCCCGTTTTGTGGGTTCGTCTGACTCGTTAGGTTGGGAAAGCTGGCTCTTCTAGTTGGACAAAACATTTGATGCTGTAGCTTGTCCGGATGAAAAGAGGGTTACCCATTTCTCAGTACTTGCTTGACAAAGAAGCTGCAGACTGGTGGCAGGCTGTAGTGCCTGCAGATCGTACACCTACTTGGGCTAAGTTTAAGACTTCCATGGAGGCAGAGTATTGCCCGTTGCCTGTTCGTGAACGCAGGATCGTTGAGTTTTTCTCAGCTACGCCCCAGGATGTGTCGATATCCCAGGTGATAGTCGATTTTAATCGACAGCTGGCTTATGTTCGTGATCAAGTGAGAAGTGAAGCGGACAAGGTCCGATACTTCAATATGCGCATGAAACCCCATATCCGTGAGAGTATAGCTCCACTCATGTGTACCACCCTGAAGGAATATCAGGACTATCAGGACCGAGCTTTAGCCATTGAGATGGCCGTTTCTGTGACGGAATCTGGTTCAGAGAGTAAGAGACAGAAGACCTCGAGAAATTTTTCAAGAGGCCAGAGGAGTGAGATCCGTGAGCCTGTTGCTTGATTTCATGCAGGAGCACTCCTCGTTCGGTTGACTAGTCTAAGAACCTTACTCCAGAGGCGAGTAAGACGATCGGTGTGAAGACCTGCTTTAACTGCAGTCGTGTAGGCCATGCGAGACAGAATTGTCGTTCGCCACCGGTTAATTGTTTTAAGTGCGGCCAACTGGGGCACCAAGCAGTGCATTGTGAGACCGTCGCCAAGATGTTTGGGAATCGGGTTTTCATTCCTACTCGGGGAGGGCCCGGTGGTGTCTAGTGATGTAGTTGTGTATCTTACTTTGTGCTGTAATTCGTGTAAAGATTGATATCTGTTGCGTGAACTTTTTGGTTTTGTTTGTATTCTATCATGATGTTTTATTTTAAGTTTCGGGACGAAACTTAATTTTAATAGGATAGAATGTAATATCCGGTATTCTCGTTTTCCGTTATCATGAATTGTTTGTGTTTTGACGTCGGACATTTTCTTGTTGATAAGAATCGGAATGATTTCTATCGTGATACTCTATTTGTTTCTATCGCATAGCCGTTCGGTCGGGTGCGACTTGTTGTCGCGTACGTTTCCTTGATTAAATGTGTGCATGCGATGCGGTACGTGATGCATCGTTAATTGATCGTTATTGTTTTGAATCATTGCCGGTTGCATTGTTAGGGTCGTCGTGGGGCGTGTTTTCACCCTGGATATTCTTTCGCGTTGCTTGTAACGTTTCGCCAATGGGCGAAAGTTACGCGTTTCTTGTGTATCTCGTTGAGTTTTCCTATCGGGATATTACTTCTCCCTACTTATTTTAAGTTTCTAGACGAAACTTATTTTAAGGAGGGTAGAATGTAATATCCGCAATTTTGGATTTCCAGTAATTTTCATTTTTCAGCGGAGGTCTGTTTCGACGACTCGCTTTTGACCATTTCGTCATTCTAAGAATATTTAATTCTGCACTTTTTGTCATCCGAGTTCGTTTCGGTATCGTTTTGTTTAGTTCCGTATTCTTAAACGACTTTTCCGCACTTGAGTTCGATTCTCGTGAATCTCGTCCGAAACTGCTGTTTTGAGTTTCTCGGAAGTTCATTTAATGTTACTATTCATGTTGTAAGCTTCGGTTTGGTGTTTCGATCGTGTATCATGTATTTCGGACGTTTTGGGCCATTTTTGTAATTTCCCAAAGTTTGGAGTAATTACTTCCATTGTCGAATTTCGAGCCCTCGGGTGGTCGGAATCGTGTGTTCTCTTAGTGTTCGGATTCGTCTTTGCGAGTACTTCGTAATCGTGTTTTCGGTTTACGTTGTGTCGAGTTTGGGATTTTGAACCGTCGGATCGGCGAGGCTGTTGGCGGACTGGCGAGTAACGGCCGTAATGGCAGCGATATGGCCGTAAGGCTGTTACGTGCGTAACGACGCCCGATTCGTCGTAACATGTCGGCGAGAATGGGTACAGAGAGTTCGGCCTTGGCCGATTACGTACGTAGGCCTTGGCCGATTACGTACGTAAGCGGCCGGCCATGGTCGGCTATTTAAGGGCCTGGACCGAGTCATCCGGCCATTTTCACCCTTTTTCTTCGTTTCTTCGCGTTTTTTCTTCAATAATGGATTGATTTGGATGGATATGATATAGAGCAACATGTTTTGGAAGTTGGAATCATAGATTAACATCATCTTCCACCCGGATCGAAGGTATGAACACCTAAACTTTGGTTTTTGGATGTTCTTGAGGTTTCTTGGTGTTTTGGCCGATTTGCTTCGTTTTGATTCATATTATTGTTATAACTTAATTGTAAACTCATAATCATTCAATACCCTTGAAGTTTTGTGGAACGAATTTGAGTATTTCTTTGAATAATCGATTAAATTGGACTATGCCCTCAAAGTGTCCGATAAAATGCTTCAATAGGTAGAACTTGGAAAGTTCTATACGTTTTCGTAAAATTGTGATTGAATTGATATCGTTGTGACTTAGGAACGAAATTCTTGTGAAGAACTCGAGTCGGAACCCTTCCGTTTGTTGCCTTCTTTGGGGTCCGAGCTTCCCGGTCGAAACGTGTTCTTCGGAACATTCGATAGCGGTTAGTAAGGCAAGTATCTTACTATACGACTTGTATCTTGCGACTAGTAATCACGTATGAGATTTATGATGATTTTGCTTGCCTTCATAAATATGTTCCGTTTGAGTTGGTTGTATTTTCCGCAATTTGAAGGCTTTGTGATAATAGTGTTATATTGGTATACGTGTTGGGCGTTGTGCCATTTGTGCAGGATTGCGATGTACATATGAGATGGTTGTACACGTGGTTATGCAATGTATTGTGTACCGAACGTGTGTTATGTTGGTTAAGTGTAGTTGATTGATGATAGTTGTTGCGAGTGTTGAGGTTGTGTTATGTGCGTGCGATGTACTATTTTGTGGTGATCAATGTGATTGATTAATTGTGCTCATTGTTGTATGTAATGTGAATGTGAATGTGAATATGTGTGTGACCGCTAAGTTCACTCGTGTTGGTTCGACGGCACCTACGAGGATTCGTGGCAGTGGACTACGGGGTCAGAACTTAGTAAGGTACTGAGGTCCAATCGTGCTGGTCTGACGAGGCCTACGATAACGCATGGCAGTGGACCATGAGTTTCGGACACAGTGAGTCCAACCGGGTGAGCTCGACGGGGCTTACGGTGACATGTGGAAGTGGACTACGGTGTCAGGACTGTGTGTGTGATTGTTGTAATTGATATAGTCCGTGCGGGTTGTTATGCCTACGGAGACACGTGACAGTGGATCACGGTGTCAGAATTGGTTATGTCTGGTTAATAGTCCGTGTGGGTTGTTGAACCTACGGAGACACGTGACAGTGGATCACGGTGTCGGAATTGATTATGTTTGTTTAATTGTGCGTGATGTAGTCCGTGCGGGTTGTTGAACCTACGGAGACACGTGACAGTGGATCACGGTGTCATGAGCATGATACTTTTCAAATCAAAGTTTTTAAAGGAAAAGTTTTATGAAAATGAATGTTGGACCGAGTCCTAAGCTTGAGTAAATGTTTACCGTATTGTAAACTGTTGAGTTCTGAAACAAGATTTGGGTTAAGGCCCTTAAGTTTTTCGAAAGGTTTTGTGAATTAGGACTTGAGGTCTTAAGGTTTTGAAATTCTAAAAATTCCCGAGATGATAATCTTATTTTCGAATGCTTCATAGCTATCTTCCCTTGTGAAAACCTCCCGGGAATATTTGATACTTGATTATTATATTTGATTCACGATTATTAATTGCTTGTTACATTTCGTATGATTTGATACTTGCACTAGTAAAACAGTGGAGTTTTACTAACCCCCGAGTAATCGGGGGGTGGATGTCTGTTTTGCATCCAGGTACGTACAAATTCAGGGGAGCAGTCACAGAATTAGCACAAGAGGATGACGAGCAGTGATACTAATCATGAGTCGAGAGTTGTTCTGATTTTTGTTGTGTTGTCAGAGTTGATTTCAGTCTTCCGCTGTATTGTATTTTGACCCCTGTGTGGGTAATGTCGTTTAAGTCAGTTTTGTTGATTGGGTTGTGTGACCTCATCGGTCTGTGTATTCTCACGTAAGTGACCATAACAGTCTGTATTATTTTATTGTTTGACCCTGGTCGGGCAAGCATTTGGTTGTTTATGGATGTTTAGCCTGGTAGATCCTTGTGGAAAGGGTCTACGGCGTGTAATATTCCCATATGATTTTGGCGGTGTTACAATTATATTGAATAAATTAATTACCCAGTAATTTATTTAATTCATGAGACCGATTTAATTTATCCGATAAATTAAATTAGACATCCAATGTCAAATCTTAACCAAGATATAATAAGCTAAATATAATCCATCATTAATTCCTGTGCCGCGACTCTGTAAGTTCGTCTCAGTTAGCATTGTGAGGATCCAATGTGTGTTAGCACTACTTAGCCAATCTCGTGGCCCATATTGTAACCTAACCGAGAATGAATGATATGGTTATTCTAAAACCATTATGTCGTGAATGCCATATACGTAAAAGCCCTTCAATCAAATGTCCCGGTCAAGTATTAGGGTCACGGTAAAGTCAAACCCTGTTGTAACTTGACTCTATGCATTTGTTAATGCAAACTTAGATCATCGAACTATCGTGTCTCAAATACAACTAGCTCTAACTGCTTAGGCCAAAGACTTATGATCTCATTTGCCATTAACCTCTTAGGACATTTACCTACTCACTTACAGGAGAAAGAATCCTATCTTGGTATTCGATAGAGACTGTTACTTGCCCACTATGTTGCATTTCGAGGTTGACCCCACCTACTAGTGATTGGATCGAACTAATCTAATGGATAACTTAATGTCACGAGCAAATCTATTACTGAAACCTCAAGTCAAAGGTCCACGTATACCTATCACAATCTTTCGATTCAGTCATTGACAATCCGTGAGTGATATCCATTTAATCAAACTGAGGTGAGTCGTGTTCGAGTAAATTAATCCCATTAGCACACCTATAACATGTGCTCCCACTAATCCTTAGTGAAGACAGGCACTCTACATGTCATTGTACATGTTATACAAGTCTTGTCTATACTTACTGCCCAGTTAAGTTTATCGACTTGCGAACCAATTAAGCATTTGAGCCCTAAATACTTCCAGTGCCTAACTCCTTATCTCCATAAGAAGTGGAATGTTTGCTCTCGAACGTAAGGACTATTATTATATATACCAAATCATGATGCCAATGATATACAATAATATAGTAATAATAAATGTCTTATTTAATAAATGTTCATAATTACAATACAATACTCTCACTTTCTCATCCTCTAAGTGGCATTCGAGGGCATATTCCTAACAATCTCCCACTTGCACTCAACACCACAAATTATCTTATCTAATAATCATACTCTCCAGATGTCGCTCTAATACCATCTGAGATAGTGTCTTGGTCAGTGGATCAGCAACGTTATTTGCTATGTCGACTCTCTGCAGTATAACATTTCCTTTCTGAACCATTTCTCTAACAAAATAGTATTTTCTCTCAATATGTTTGGTGTTGTGGTGAGCCATAGGATCCTTAACTTATGCAGCTCCGTCGTTGTCACAAAACAGCATCACAGGCTTATCTACATCAGGAATCACTTGAAGTTCCTCATTGAACTTCTTAATCTAAAAAGCTTCTTTAGCAGCCTCTTTGGCTGCATGATATTCGGCTTGACATGTAGAGATTGCAGTCGCGCTTTTCTTGACACTTCTCCAAGATACTACTCCATCATTCAAAGCAAAGATATACCCCGAAGTGGACATTTTCGCATCCATATTGTAACACCCCGAGATATTCGGAATAATTACTGCGCCGTAAACCCTTTAAGTAAGGATTTACAAGGCTAATTTAAAATAAATGTAAATATAATCCAACCGTACAACTGAAGTTCAAAATACAGAATTGGTTAAACTGATCCAATGAGTTAACTTATACAACCATATCGAAAATGACATTATTAAAACATACGTACTCGAGTACTAAATGAACCAAGAAGACAAATCACAATAACAATAAACATCAACCACATCACCGAGCCATTTCATCGTCATGTCAGTACTGTGGTTGCTTCCCCGCTCCTCGGCTACCTGAACATCAAAACAATGTCCACCCCCGAAGGGGTTAGCAAAACAATTTCATAATACATAAATCATCAGTGCATCATAAAACATGCAAAACGGACTTCCGTCATCGGAATCCAACGATGTGAATCCTCACGATTCCATCAACACAATACAGGGTAATCCAGTGATCCAGCGCCCTTGGTATAGATCCCCATGATGATCCCGTCGGACCAACGCATGGTGGAAAACCCGTACAGCGATCCAGCGCCCTCAGCATAGATCCCCATGATGATCCCGTCGGACCAACGCATGGTGGACATTCGATCCAGCACCCTCAGCATAGATCCTCATGACCCCCCCTCGGATCATTTATATCATAAACCAATAAATTATGCATACATATATGCATTTCAATATGTTCATCAATACGAACAATTAACAACGAATACCACGAGAATTTAAAGAAATAAATCTCATATTCGACAACATGAACAAAACCATATGCATGATCAAAGTTCCAATATAAATCAAACTCAACATATGATACTTGCCTCGAAAATGGCAAGAATGAAATATTCCAACAAATGACACGCGTCCGTATGCCACCGCCCCTCGATCGATCCCTATGCAAGGCTCGGACCTAAGAAATAATAAAGAATTCCTATCAAGTCGTACGAACGTCTAACAATCCGGTTTACGGCCGCAAGCTCTAAAAATGAATTCTGCCTGAACTACTTAGCGCGCGCTACGTACTCTACGTAATGTGCGCTAAGCCTGCCCGTTAACGTACGCAAATAATAAAGTCTAGCGTACGCTAGCTGTGCACAGACAGCCTTCTCTGATCAGCCGACTGTCCTGCCTGATGTCATAACGTACGTTACGTACCAAACGTAGCGCACGTTATTCATTCTCGATAGCGCACGTTAATATGCCTATTTTAGCGTGCGCTAACTGTGCATGGCAGTTTACTACTGAGCAGAAACTCGAGCTAAATGTGATGAAACTCATGAAATCTTCAGTGTTAATACATGCCATCTCCGTGCATATCATGCTCATACGGTTTGTGAAAGATCTTTACGTATTAAATGACTATGAGATACAAGGATACGTATAATCATCACAACATCATAATTCATCTTGATCTCGAGAAAGTATCCTAAGTTCCCTTCGTCCTACGTTCCAAAACGCATGATTCCATTATGTAAAACATCACAACTTGATAATCTTCACCTACTTGTCATAATAGGTTTTGAAGATACATGAATATGCTTAGGAGTCCATATACTAAAAAGGTTCAATGGATTATACGATGAATAAGTGCCGAAACGTCAAAAATATCCTTCTAACACATGATGTTCGACTACTAACGAATTTAACTGACTAGATAATCATGATCAAAACGTCCTTCATACTAGTACTTAATATTGGTGAAGAATCACCTACCTCAAAGTAGTGAAGAACAAGGAGGAATTCGAAGCAATCCAACGCCGAAGGCTTGAACACCAATCCCCAATGATCTACAATCTTCAACACGAGCTAGGATGCTGATATGAAGTGTTTAGGACGAAGAGAGTGACTCTCTAAGTTCAAGAATTCGGATGTGGGAAGTGAAAAGTCCGAAAATATGAAAAGGATGCTGTCCTATATATAGAAAATGGTTATTAGCGCGCGCTAGTCCATATTCATAGCGTGCGCTAACGACTATTTGAAACTTTACTGATTTCACTGTACTCAGCCTTTAGCGTGCGCTATCCTCATATGAGTAGCGTGCGCTAACGCGTTGACTTGGCTTTTTCTCGAAAGCCGTCCAGGTTCATCCCGACATAATCCGACCAAGATCCCCGGCCTGATCTCACCTACCAACACGTCTCAATCATATTGACCACGTATAGCGTGCGCTAAGGTTCCTTCACAGCGTGCGCTATGGATCCAAGTTAGCGTACGCTACACTTAGTCGATAGCGTGCGCTACATGCGCAAAATCACAATTTTAAATCACACTCATGAAATCATACACTCAACAACACCGGATTATGAAATACGGAGAATAATACTCAGATCAAAATGCAACAATTACAATATCACAAGTTCCAAATACATAGCAGAAATCTCGAGTATTACATCATTCCTCCCTAAAAAGAAGTTTCATCCCGAAACTTAAGATGAAAACAACTCTGGATATCTAGTCTTCATACTATCCTCCATTTCCCAAGTGGCCTCTTCAACTCCGTGTCGTGACCATTGTACTTTAACCAAGTGTATTGGTTTATTCCTCAATTGTTTGATCCGACTCTCAAGTATCTTGATTGGTCTCTCTTCGAAGGTGCCGTCACTCACTATCTCGATCTCATCGAACTCAATGATATGACTGGGATCCGGTACATACCTCCGTAGTTGGGATACGTGAAACACATTGTGAATGTGACTCAGCGATGACGGTAAGGCTAACTTGTATGCTAAATCTCCAACTCTCTCGAGGATCTTGAATGGTCCGATATATCTCGGACTTAGATTGCCTTTCCTCCCAAAATGGAAAACTCCTCGTGTAGGAGACACCTTCAATAGTACGTGGTCCCCAATGTTGAACTCTAGAGGGCGCCGACGTACGTCTGCATAAGACTTCTGTCGACTCTGGGCAGTCAACAGTCTTTCTCGAATCAAAGCTATCTTCTCTTGAGTCTGAACTATCAATTCCGGTTCCGTCCCGATCAAGTCCGAAGAATCATCCCAGCACAGGGGTGATCGACATCTTCTCCCGTACAGAGCTTCAAATGGTGCCATCCTAATAGAAGCATGCCAACTATTGTTGTAGGTGAATTCAATCAACGGCAAATGAACTTCCCATTCAGTTGACCAATCCAAAGCACAATCTCTAAGCATGTCTTCTACTGTTTGTATAGTCCTTTCGGACTGACCGTCTATTTGGGGATGATAAGCCGTGCTAAAGTTGAGCTCAGTCCCCAAAGCCCTGTGAACTGCCTTCCATAAGTGCGACACGAAGCGACCATCTTGATCTGAAATAATGGTCTTCGGCGTCCCATACAATCTGACTACCTCTGCAATGAATACTCGCGCCAATCTATCGGGTCCCCAAGTATCTTTAATTCCTAGGAAATGAGCCGACTTGGTTAGTCGATCAACTATAACCTAAATCATGTTCATTCCCGTTTTGGTCCTTGGCATATTGGTGATGAAATCCATCGAGATATCCTCTCACTTCCACTCAGGGATCGAAAGCGGCTTTAACATTCCGGCAGGTCGCTGATGTTCAATCTTAACCTGCTGACAAGTCAAACACTTTGAAACGTATTCTGCTACGTCCTTCTTCATATTCCCCCACCAGAAGTTTTGTTTTAGATCCTTATACATCTTACTGCTGCCCGGGTGAATAGAATAAGGCGCGCTATGAGCTTCCTTCAGAATTGTCCGTCTCAAATCATCAGCATCGGGAACGCAAAGTCGACTCAAATCTCGAACTCCATCATCTTGTATCACGAATCCCGGGCCTTTCCTTTCTTTACTTCGTCACATAACCGAAGGATCGGAGAATCGTTCAACCGCTTAGATTTGATCTCTCGACTAGTGATGAAGTCGGTTCCATCACATATAGTTGCCTTGGATTTCGGTGCCCATACTTCAATCCCTTCGCGGATCGGGCCTCGTTGAATCTTTGGTTTGGGATGTAAGTGATTCCAACACTCGAAGAGAAACAGGTTTACGGCTCAATGCATCGGCTACTACGTTTGCTTTACCCGGATGATAGAGAATCTCCAAGTCGTAATCCTTGATCAATTCCAGCCACCTTCTCTGCCTCATGTTTAATTCTTTCTGACTGAAAATATATTTAAGGCTCTTGTGATCGGTGAAGATCTAACAACGAGTGCCGTACAAGTAATGTCTCCAAATTTTCAATGCAAAGACTACAGCTGCTAGCTCCAGATCATGAGTCGGGTAATTAACCTCGTACGGTTTCAACTGCCGAGAAGCATAGGCAATCACCATATCCTTTTGCATCAACACACATCCCAGACCTTGATTTGAAGCGTAGCTGTATACCATGAATCCGTCAGTTCCATCTGGTAACGCTAATATAGGTGCTGTCATCAGTCTCTTCTTAAGTTCATCAAAACCAGCCTGGCATTTCTCATCCCACGTGAACTTTTGAGTTTTCTGTAACAGCTGAGTGAGCGGACGAGCAATTTTGGAAAATCCCTCTACAAAACGGCGATAATATCCAGCAAGTCCTAAGAAACTCCGAACTTCTTTCACGTTATTAGGAGCTTCCCATTCCAAGATTGCTTCGACTTTCTTCGGGTCCACCTGAACTCCGTCAGCTGATATCACATGCCCAAGGAAAGTTACTTCCCTAAGCCAGAATTCGCATTTGGAAATCTTTGCATACAGCTGTTCCTTCCTCAAGGTGCTCAAAACCACACGCAAATGTTCGGCATGCTCCTCTGCGTCCTTCGAATATATCAAGATGTCATCAATGAAGACGACCACAAATTTATCCAAGTATTCTAAGAATACCCGATTCATCAATTGCATGAATACCGCAGGAGCATTGGTAAGTCCAAATGGCATCACTACAAATTCATAATGCCCGTACCGGGATCTGAAAGCAGACTTTGGTATATCCAATTCCTTAATTCTCAACTGATGGTATCCTGATCGCAAGTCAATCCTCGAGAATACCCTTGCCCCTTGCAGTTGATCGAACAAGTCGTCGATCCGAGATATAGGATACTTATTCTTGATCGTCATTTTGTTGAGCTCCCTGTAATCAATACACAGTCGGAGGGATCCGTCTTTCTTCCGGACAAAGAGAACGGGCGCTCCCCAAGGAGAAACGCTAGGTTGAATATAACCCTTCTGTAATAATTCCTCCAGTTGCTTCTTTAGTTCATACATCTCGGTTGGCGCCATGCGGTATGGTGCTCTGGAAATAGGAGCTACTCCAGGCTCTAATTCGATAGTGAACTCCACTTCTCTCTACAGAGGTAACCCAGGTAGTTCGTCAGGAAATACATCTGCGAACTCATTCACAACTGAACTAGATGAGAGCTCTACTCCTTCCTCTTTCCTCATGGCATAGCACCAAAGTCCATGACATCCCTGCTTCAGTAATTTCACGGCTTTCATTGCTTTGATCAATTTTTCCGAGCTTCCCGGTCTCCATCCTCGGAATAAGTGTTCAGATCCGTCATCAGCAATGATAGAAATGACTCTTTCGGTAATTCAGAATAGCTCCATAACGGTTGAGCCAATCGTCTCCGAGAATTAAATCGTCACCGTAGATGTCAACTACAATAAGATTCGATGGCCAATATCTCCCTCCTATAGACACTGGAAAATCTCTAGCTTCTAGGGTTCCCACAATTTTCTCTCCACTCGGTAATCTTACAACATAAGGTTCACAATCATACAAGCACGAGATTTTCAAACGATTAACACAGTTCAAAGATATGAAAGAATGCGTAGCTCCTGAATCGAATAAGACACTAACTGGTTTCAAAAGGATCTGAATCGTACCTGATGCAACAGCCGTGTTCTGATCGTCTGACTTCTTCATCTCGTAAATACGCGGAGGAACGGACCCGGTATTTGGATGCCTCTCTTTTCCCAACATTCATTCTTTGGAAACCGCTTTCTGCGTCACGGTTTTACACTAGTGTCCTTGAACCGGTGCGAGTGCGAGTACCAAAAGATCGAGTCGCATTTCCACAAAATGTTGCGCGATGCCCTTCTGTCCACACTCGGAGCAGTCCACACGTGATCATGGCTTGATCCACGTCGAACATGCCCCGCTTTGCCATAGTTATAACATTTTTTCCATGCGTCTGAAACGGTTGGTGCTGCCCGAAACTTCTTTCCACCTCGAGAAGGATGTGGAGGCCTCCTGGATGAATGAAAAGAGGACTGGCCCCTGTGAGGCCCACTACTCTTATTCTCCGTGAAGTTGCCAACCACTTTCTGCTTCTTTGCTTCCGTTGATTTCTCTACTGCCGCCTCTTTCATATCATAGGCCAGCGCCTTGTCCTGATACTGTCGCAAGGTGGTACATTCAAATCCGGACATATATTGCTGAATTTCCGGCTTCATCCGCATGTCGAAATGGAAAATCCTCTCTGCCTCGGTTCTGGCCAAGTGGCGCACATAAGTCAACTGATGATTAAAAGTCTTAATCACGTCTGTCACAGATGCTTCTGAATTTTGTGGTGAGAAAAACTCCCGGACTCGGGCCTCTCTAACTGGGCGAGGACAATACTGCGCTTCCATCATTAATTTGAACTCCGTCCAGTCAACATTATGCTCCTCAGGTCGAATGGCCTCCCACCAGTCGAAAGCCTCCCCCGTCAGAAGATACTGGGCGACCGGAACCTTTCTATCGTTGGGACAGTTAATCCCCGCAAAAATCTTCTCTAACTCCTTCAGCCAGTGATCCCAAGAAAGCGTCTCAGCAGAACCGTCAAATTTCGGAGGATGCAATTTGATCACCTCAGTAAGCCATTTATCTCCCCGATTATCCACGTTATGTTGCTGTCCCATCGCCGTCTGCATGCGATCCACAACTTGAGCAAACTGGTTTATCTGAGCAACCACCTGCTGAAGCACTCCCGGCACATTAGGATCTGCATTATTATTTGCTGATCCCTGTTGTCCTCCAGAATGGGAATCCGTTCGACTAGCGGTTATTTCTGGGGTAGACACCGAATCTTCTTGTCTCGCATTTCCACGTCCGTGTCCATGACCGCGTTTGCGTCCACGTGCTCCTCTCAACATACTGTAAACATAAATACTCAATATCCAGGGCAAACTATCTAAAAGAAGGTCCATCAATGTTCACAAAACATGAATTTAATAAAACGGTAGTATTTGGGATTAGGAAACTTACAACCACGGTCCACACGACGATGCTGGCTCAGCAGTGATGTTACAACGACCAATAATCAAATAACGTAAACAGACCCAACTAACCCAACTGCCAAGATATCCATGAATCTTAGCTCCGATACCATATTCTGTAACACCCCAAGATATTCGGAATAATTACTGCGCCGTAAACCCTTTAAGTAAGGATTTACAAGGCTAATTTAAAAGAAATGTAAATATAATCCAACCGTACAACTGAAGTTCAAAATACAGAATTGGTTAAACTGATCCAATGAGTTAACTTATACAACCATATCGAAAATGACATTATTAAAACATACGTACTCGAGTACTAAATGAACCAAGAAGACAAATCACAATAACAATAAACATCAACCACATCACCGAGCCATTTCATCGTCCTGTCAGTACTGTGGTTGCTTCCCCGCTCCTCGGCTACCTGAACATCAAAACAATGTCCACCCCCGAAGGGGTTAGCAAAACAATTTCATAATACATAAATCATCAGTGCATCATAAAACATGCAAAACGGACTTCCGTCATCGGAATCCAACGATGTGAATCCTCACGATTCCATCAACACAATACAGGGTAATCCAGCGATCCAACGCCCTTGGTATAGATCCCCATGATGATCCCGTCGGACCAACGCATGGTGGAAAACTCGTCCAGAGATCCAGCGCCCTCAGCATAGATCCCCATGATGATCCCGTCGGACCAACGCATGGTGGACATTCGATCCAGCGCCCTAAGCATAGATCCTCATGACCCCCCCTCGGATCATTTATATCATAAACCAATCAATTATGCATACATATATGCATTTCAATATGTTCATCAATACGAACAATTAATAACGAATACCACGAGAATTTAAAGAAATAAATCTCATATTCGACAACATGAACAAAACCATATGCATGATCAAAGTTCCAATATAAATCAAACTCAACATATGATACTTGCCTCGAAAATGGCAAGAATGAAATATTCCAACAAATGACACGCGTCCGTATGCCACCGCCCCTCGATCGTCCCCTATGCAAGGCTCGGACCTAAGAAATAATAAAGAATTCCTCTCAAGTCGTACGAACGTCTAACAATCAGTTTCTGACAAGCTCTAAAAATAAATTCTCACTGAACTACTTAGCGCGCTCATTACTCTACGTAATGTGCGCTAAGCTTGCCCGTTAACGTCGCAAATAATAAAGTCTAGCGTCGCTAGTGTATCTGACGATCTTCTCTCGATCGGTGTTGTCTGCTGATGTCATAACGTACGTTACGTACCAAACGTAGCGCACGTTATTCATTCTCGATAGTGCACGTTAATATGCCTATTTTAGCGTGCGCTAACTGTGCATGGCAGTTTACTACTGAGCAGAAACTCGAGCTAAATGTGATGAAACTCATGAAATCTTCAGTGTTAATACATGCCATCTCCGTGCATATCATGCTCATACGGTTTGTGAAAGATCTTTACGTATTAAATGACTATGAGATACAAGGATACGTATAATCATCACAACATCATAATTCATCTTGATCTCGAGAAAGTATCCTAAGTTCCCTTCGTCCTACGTTCCTGTAATATCCGGATTTATTACAGTGTATTTCATCTGTATTCAAACCATGTATTATTTTGGATTGGTGATTTTGATTATTGGAGTATGATATTTAGTGCATTAATATCATTATGCATAAGTATAGAAACATGCAAAATTGCTCAAGCAACCTTGTGATAGCGCACGCTAAGAATGTATCTTAACGCGCGCTATCGGGCCATTGTTAGCGCACGCTATGCAGGTAAGAGTAACGTGCGCTAAGGACTCAATTATTGAGCGGGACGGCCAACACATGCGCCAGCCGGGACATGGGTCCGGATAAGATTCCCATTGGCCTTTTAGGACAAATTCTGAAGTCAACCATTATTAGCGCACGCTAAGAGATGCTTAGTAGCGTGCGCTAACTTGTCAATAATGTAGAATATTATAAATGGGACATCAACCGTGTTGGCTTGCATTTCTTTCGTCTATTCCTCAATCTTGAGAGTTCTGAGAGTTGTAGTAATACTCCTATACACTTAGAACACATATTGTTGGTATTATACATTGGTTATCACTTGAGAATGTCCATGGAAGTGGAATAGCACCTTGGAGTGGCATACAACCAACCGGAGTGGGATTCTACCTTACGGTTCAGTGATTTTCGTCATTTTAAGGTATGTTCAATCTATCTCTAGACTTAGAGTTGGATTCTAACGATTTGGATGATCATGTTAACAAGATATGGATTTTCATAGATGAATTATCCAAGTATATCATGTTTGGGATAGTGAGATGAATAAGCCTTAAATACCCTGATTATAATCATCATGATTCGAATCTAGTACCGAATATGTGAAGAGAAGCTTCTATCATTGGTAAACCGAATCTAATAGATGATTTCATAGTAATCTTGGACTAGACGTTAACATCCTTATTGTTAGATAAATCTAAAGGTTTGATCATGGAAGGATTTATCTAGTATATATAGGACGTTTATCAACTTGAGATGATAACTTGGGTGATATAGAGGTGTTGATATCAACCGCTTAGCTTTTCGAATTGTCGTATGAAGATTTGAAGTTGGAATGGAATATGGTTTTATATTGGTATGCATATCCTTGAATCAAGTTGTCTTTATCCGTAAAATCATTCATAAGGGTATGAACATGGTATTCATGGAAGTAACATGAATTATCACGCAAGATTTCATGGTCTCGATCATGGCAAGAAGCAGTTCTTGTTCAAGATGCTTACCATGCATAGATAGCGCGCACGCTATGCTATGCAATTTAACGTGCGCCATCGGCGAGAGTTAGCGTGCGCTACGTTTGGTACGTAACGTCGCTAGACCATCGACGAGTCGATTGGTAGTCGGTGAAATCGACCATGCATCGTTAGCGTGCGCTAGGCTTTGTTGTTTGCGTGCGCTATCGGGCGAGGCATGCGCACGCTACACAGGGTACTTAGCGTGCGCTAAGCTATTCGGGCAGATTGCATTTTATGAACTTTTGACCGTTAATCGAATTGTTAAACATTCATACGACGTGAGATAAATTCTATATCATCTCTTTTGTTAAGGTTTGGCCTCGTTACGTGATTGATTGAGGAGGACGATCTTCGAGTGTTCATTTTCGTGGAAGTATTGTTATTGTCTTCAAATCGAGGCAAGTACCTTAATTGTTTTACGTATTGTTGTTATACATATTGTCGTGCATGTATGTCGTTATTGTATGTCCACCTCGTGTTGGTCCGACGGGATCATCGGGGGATCTATGCTAGCGTGCGCTGGATCATCGGACGGGTTTTTCCACCACGGGTTGGTCTGACGGGATCATCGTGGGTTCTAGGCAGTGAACGCTGGATCAATGGAATTACCATGTGTATGTATTGATATCATGTTGTGATCATCAGTTGTGAATGTTATGTTTGAGTTTCTCGTAGGAGAAGACTCGTTGGTATTTTGTCGTTTACGTTATTATTATTCACCGTGAGATATGAATAATATGTTGTGGTACTTGTACTAGCATCGTTGTGCTAACCCCTTCGGGGGTGAACATTTTGTTTGTGTTCAGGATCCAGGAGAGCGGGAAAACAACCACCTGGGCCGTATGACGACGAGGGTGCGAGTGATGTCCGACCGGTTTATTTATCTTTCGTTTATTCGTTATTTCAATAAGTACTCGAGTACGAAGTCGTTTGTGATGATTTGAATTTGGTGATGTAATATTGAGTTACATTGAACAATTGTACTATTTCGTATTTGGTCGAATCGATGTCCGCAATTCCATTATTTCCATTAAATCGGTACCTTTTTATACTTGTTCAATTCTTGACCTTGTAAATCCTTACGTAAAGGATTTACACAGTATTGTAATATTCCCGAATATATTGGGGTGTTACGAATATGGTATCGAAGCTAAGATTATGGATATCTTGGCCGTTGGGTTAAAATAGGGTCATTTATGTCTTTTGGGATAACCGGCCGTGAATGACATCACCGCCTTTGCCTACGTCTTCATGCGAACGGTGGTTGTAAGTTCCTAAACTCTATCTCGTTCTTTGCATATTGTATCTCTTTATACTCGAATATTAGAACGATGTTGTTTCCTGTATATTGAGTATTTATGCTTACGGTATGTTGAGAGGCGGACGTGGGCGTGGTCGCGGTCGTGGATGCGGACGGAGAAATGCCGAAAGGAAGCGTCGCCTTCTAACCGAGGCAGTCATAGCTCGGGCGAGCCGCAGCAGTCTATTAATAATGAACCGAGATCTGCTGTACGAGATATCCTTCGTCAAGTGGTGAACCGGATGACTCGGTTCGCCCAGGTCGTGGGACCGAATGCAAGTGGCGGTGGGACTACGGCAGGGAGAGAGATGACAAGGGATCCCGGATATGGGAAATCGAGGTGGCCGGTGGGCTGCAGGAGGTAGCAAAGATGCAACCACCCAAATTCGACGGTATTTCGAGACTCCCACACAGGATCATTGGTTAAAGGAGGCTGGAGAAAATCTTTGCGGAATTAAGCGCCTGACGATAGGAGAGCCTCTATCGCTCAATATTTTCGGATAGGGGAAGCGTCCGAATGGTGGGAAGCCATCCGGCCTGTAGACCATGATGCCGATTGGACAGAGTTTAGATTAATGATGGAAGCTCAGTATTGCCCTCGTCCTGTGAGGGAAGCCAAAGTTCGGGAGTTTTTTTCCGCTCAGCCCTCTGATGTGTCAGTATCCCAGGCGATCAAGACGTTTAACCAGCAGCTGGCATTTGTTCGACATCTGGTCAGAACAGATGCAGAAATGATGATTCATTTCGATATGAGAATGAAACCAGAAGTTCAGAGGTACATGTCCGGATTCGAATGTACCACACTCCGCCAATACCAGGATAAGGCATTGGCATATGAGATCAAGGAAGCAGCCATGGAGAAATTTTCAGAATCCAAGAAACAGAAAGTCTCTGGTACTTTTACAGAGCACAAGAACAGTGGGGCCTTCCATTCTTTCAAGAAACCTCCGCACCCAGCTAGGAGCGGAAAGAATTTCGGGGCGACATCAACTATTACTGATGTTACCAGGAAATGCTTCAACTGCGCCCAGACGGGGCACTATCGACGGAATTGCCCCCTTCCTGCCGTGATTTGTTTTGATTGTGGACGAGAGGGACATCGGGCGGTGTTTTGCGAAGAGGCTGCAAAGTCTTTCAGAGCCCGTACACCACAGCCAGTCCAGAAGGAGGCCAGTATTCCACAGACGCAGCAAAGTGTTCAGATGCCTCAGAATTTTGGCCGCGGGCGAGGCAGAGGACAATGGGACCGAAAGGGGACATCGAGTGCCGGATCTGCTCCCCACATGCATGCGAGATGAGGAGGACAGACGATCAAGATGCTGTTGTCGCATCAGGTACTGTCCAGATCCTTTCCCAGCCAGTTAGCGTTTTATTCGATACAGGAGCTACACATTCTTTCATATCTTTGTCTTGTGTAAATCGTTTGAATATTTCCGGTTTTCATGCTTGTGAACCTTATGTTGTTGGTTTACCGAGTGGAGAGAGGATTGTCGGAAATTTAGAAACTAGAAATTTCCCTGTATCATTTGGAGGCAGAGAGTGGCTCTCAAACCTGATCGTGATAGAAATGCAAGGAGACGACCTGATACTCGGAGATGATTGGCTTAATCGATATGGAGCAATTGTGAACTAACGAAGGAGGAATATCTCGCTGATCGCTGACGATGGTTCCGAGATTGTTTGAGGGATGGAAACCGGAAGCTCGGAAATTGATCAAGGCGATGAAAGTCACAAATTGTTGAAACAGTGCATGCAGAGATGCTGGTGTTACGCAATGAAGAAAGAAGACGAAATTGTGGAACTTTCATCCATTCCTGTTGTGAACGAATTTCCAGATGTGTTTCTGACGAGTTACGGACTACCTCCACGAAGGGATGTGGAATTTACCATTGAGCTGGAACCCGAGCTACGCCAATTTCCAAGGCGCCGTATCGTATGGCACCTACCGAGATGTACGAATCAAGAAGCGGTGTAGGAGTTCTTGGACAAGGGCTATATTCACCCAAGCGTTACACCCAGCGGACCGCCAGTTCTTTTTGTCCGAAAGAAGGAAGGATCGCTCCGACTGAGAATTGACTAACTAGAGCAGAACAATAACACGAAAAAGAACAAGTATCCGTTGCCACGGATTGATGATTTGTTTGACCACCGCAAGGGGCAACGGTATTTTCTAAAATTGATCGAGATCGGGATACCATCACCGAGGATTAAGGAGTCGATGTTCGAAATCGGCGTTCGTAACTCGCTACGGGCATTATGTGTTTGTAGTGATGGCGTTTGGTCTCACTAACGCACTTTCCGTATTTATACAATTGATGAACCGTGTGTTCATTGAATTTTTGGATAAATTTGTGGTCGTATTTATTGATGACATTCTGGTGTATTCTAAGAGTCCGGAAGAACATGCGCAGCATTTGCGGATTGTATTGGGACTTTTGAGAAACGAACAATTGTACGCCAAACTTTCTAAGTATGAATTCTGGCTAAAAGAAGTAATGTTCCTCGGTCATGTGGTGTCAGCTAGAGGAGTCCGAGTAGATCCTCAGAAGATCGAAGCAATATTGGATTGGAAGCCTCCAAAGAACGTGAAAGAGGTCCGAAGCTTCTTAGGACTTGCTGGATACTATCGTCGATTCGTGGAAGGGTTTTCTAAAATCTCCCGCCCACTTACTCGACTCCTGCAGAAAACTCAGAAGTTTGAGTGGAATGAATTATGTCAGATTAGCTTTGATGAATTGAAGAAGAGATTGACGACGGCACCGATTCTATCACTTCCGCAAGGAACTGAAGGATTCATAGTTTACAGTGATGCTTCTAACCAAGGAATTGGGTGCGTGTTGATGCGTAATGATAAGGTGATCGCTTATGCGTCATGCGAAACCTTATGAAGTGAATTACCCGACACATGATTTGGAGCTAGCGGCGGTGGTTTTGCCTTGAAGATTTGGAGGCATTATGCATGCGGGACTCACCGCGGATCTTTACGGATCATAAGAGTCTCAAGTACATATTTAGTCGAAAGAGTTGAACATGCGGCAAAGAAGATGGTTGGGCGATTAAGGACTATGACTTGGAGATTTTATATCATCCAGGCAAAGCAAATGTAGTGGCCGATGCACTTAGCCGCAAGCCTGTCTCTATTCAGATGCTGGAGACGCTGACCTCCCAACTTAGCCTTCAGCGAGAGATGATTCGTGGAGGAATTGAGGTGTGGTTACAAAGAGTCCAAGGACAACTGTGCGTGATGGAGATAACTTCATCATTAACCGAAGGAATCAAATCTAAACAGGCAGATGATCCTCTGATGATTCGGTTACGTGATGAAGTGATCCAAGGAAAGGCCCCCGGATTCATAATTCATGACGATGGAGTTTTGAGATTTCGGAACCGACTCTGCGTTCCCGATGTTGATGTTCTGAAAAAGACGATTATGAAGGAAGCTCATAGTTCGCCCTATTCTATCCACCCAGGCACCAGTAAAATGTATAAGGACTTGAAGCAGAACTTCTGGTGGGGCAACATGAAGAAAGACGTAGCGGACTATGTTTCGAAATGCTTGACTTGTCAGCAGGTTAAGATCGAGCATCAACGGCCTGCTGGAATGTTGAAGCCGCTCCCGATTCCTGAATGGAAGTGGGAGGACATATCGATGGACTTCATCACTAATATGCCGAAAACCAGGACAGGAATGAACATGATTTGGGTGATAGTTGATCGTTTAACCAAATCGGCTCATTTTCTAGGCAATAAGGATACGTGGGGACCAGAGAGGTTGGCACGAGTCTTTATTTCGGAGATAGTTCGATTGCATGGTACGCCGAAGACCATTGTTTCTGATCGAGACGGCCGTTTGTGTCTCACTTTTGGAAAGCGATTCATAAGGCCTTGGGGACCGAATTGAACTTCAAGATCTGACTTATCACCCGCAGACTGACGGACAATCTGAGAGAACTATACAAACGGTGGAAGACATGCTAAGGGCCTGTGCCTTAGATTGGTCAAACGATTGGGAAGTTCATCTACCGTTGATTGAATTTACCTACAACAATAGTTGGCATGCTTCTATTAAGATGGCACCGTTTGAGGCATTATACGGAAGGAGATGCAGATCGCCCCTATGCTGGGACGATTCGTTGGACTTGATCGGAACAGAACCAGAGTTGATCGAGCAGACTCGAGAGAAGATAGCCTTAATTCGTGAAAGGCTGTTGACCGCCCAGAGTCGCCAGAAATCCTATGCGGACGTACGTCGTCGCCCATTGGAGTTCAATACTGGAGACCATGTACATTTGAAGGTTTCTCCTACCCGGGGAATCTTTCGTTTCGGAAGGAAAGGAAAGCTGAGTCCGAGATATATCGTACCATTTGAGATCCTCGAGAGAGTTGGGGAGTTGGCATACAGATTAGCATTGCCGCCGTCATTGTGCCATGTTCATAACGTGTTCCACGTATCCCAGTTACGGAGATATATATCAGATCCCAGTCATATCATTGATTTTGGTGAGATCGAAGTCAAGCAGGATGGGACGTTTGAAGAAAGACCAGTCAAGATACTCGAGAGTCGAGTTAAGCAACTGAGGAACAAGCCAATCGTTTTGGTCAAAGTTCAGTGGTCACGTCACGGAATGGAAGAAGCCACTTGGGAAACAGAAACTGATATGAAGTCTAGATATCCCGAGTTATTTTCGTCTTGAGTTTCGGGACGAAACTCCTTTTTAGTAGGAGAGTATGTAATATCCGGATTTATTACAGTGTATTTCATCTGTATTCAAACCATGTATTATTTTGGATTGGTGATTTTGATTATTGGAGTATGATATTTAGTGCATTAATATCATTATGCATAAGTATAGAAACATGCAAAATTGCTCAAGCAACCTTGTGATAGCGCACACTAAGAATGTATCTTAACGCGCGCTATCGGGCCATTATTAGCGCACGCTATGTAGGTAAGAGTAACGTGCGCTAAGGACTCAATTATTGAGCGGGACGGCCAACACATGCGCCAGCCGGGACATGGGTCCGGATAAGATTCCCGCTGACGCACCCGGACAAATTCTGAAGTCAACCATTATTAGCGCACGCTAAGAGATGCTTAGTAGCGTGCGCTAACTTGTCAATAATGCAGAATATTATAAATGGGACATCAACCGTGTTGGCTTGCATTTCTTTCGTCTATTCCTCAATCTTGAGAGTTCTGAGAGTTGTAGTAATACTCCTATACACTTAGAACACATATTGTTGGTATTATACATTGGTTATCACTTGAGAATGTCCATGGAAGTGGAATAGCACCTTGGAGTGGCATACAACCAACCGGAGTGGGATTCTACCTTACGGTTCAGTGATTTTCGTCATTTTAAGGTATGTTCAATCTATCTCCAGACTTAGAGTTGGATTCTAACGATTTGGATGATCATGTTAACAAGATATGGATTTTCATAGATGAATTATCCAAGTATATCATGTTTGGGATAGTGAGATGAATAAGCCTTAAATACCCTGATTATAATCATCATGATTCGAATCCTAGTACACTGAATATGTGAAGAGAAGCTTCTATCATTGGTAAACCGAATCTAATAGATGATTTCATAGTAATCTTGGACTAGACGTTAACATCCTTATTGTTAGATAAATCTAAAGGTTTGATCATGGAAGGATTTATCTAGTATATATAGGACGTTTATCAACTTCAGTATGATAACTTGGACTGATATAGAGGTGTTGATATCAACCGTTTAGCTTTTCGAATTGTCGTATGAAGATTTGAAGTTGGAATGGAATATGGTTTTATATTGGTATGCATATCCTTGAATCTGAAGTTGTCTTTATCCGTAAAATCATTCATAAGGGTATGAACATGGTATTCATGGAAGTAACATGAATTATCACGCAAGATTTCATGGTCTCGATCATGGCAAGAACAGTTTACTGTTCAGCAGTAAACTGCCATGCATAGATAGCGCACGCTATGCTATGCAATTTAACGTGCGCTATCGAGCAGTAGTTAGCGTGCGCTACGTTTGGTACGTAACGTACGCTAGACCATCAGACGAGTCAGTTGACTGGTCAGTGAAGTACTCACCATGCATCGTTAGCGTGCGCTAGGCTTTGTTGTTTGCGTGCGCTATCGGGCAGACGTAACGCACGCTACACAGGGTACTTAGCGTGCGCTAAGCTATTCGGGCAGATTGCAGTTTATGAACTTTTGACCGTTAATCGAATTGTTAAACATTCATACGACGTGAGATAAATTCTATATCATCTCTTTTGTTAAGGTTTGGCCTCGTTACGTGATTGATTGAGGAGGACGATCTTCGAGTGTTCATTTTCGTGGAAGTATTGTTATTGTCTTCAAATCGAGGCAAGTACCTTAATTGTTTTACGTATTGTTGTTATACATATTGTCGTGCATGTATGTCGTTATTGTATGTCCACCTCGTGTTGGTCCGACGGGATCATCGGGGGATCTATGCTAGCGCATACCGGATCATCGGACGGGTTTTTCCACCACGGGTTGGTCTGACGGGATCATCGTGGGTTCTAGGCAGTGAACGCTGGATCAATGGAATTACCATGTGTATGTATTGATATCATGTTGTGATCATCAGTTGTGAATGTTATGTTTGAGTTTCTCGTAGGAGAAGACTCGTTGGTATTTTGTCGTTTACGTTATTATTATTCACCGTGAGATATGAATAATATGTTGTGGTACTTGTACTAGCATCGTTGTGCTAACCCCTTCGGGGGTGAACATTTTGTTTGTGTTCAGGATCCGTGAGAGCGGAAACAACCACTGGAACTGTATGACGACGAGGGTGCAGAGTGATGTCCCGACCGGGTTTATTTATCTTTCGTTTATTCGTTATTTCAATAAGTACTCGAGTACGAAGTCGTTTGTGATGATTTGAATTTGGTGATGTAATATTGAGTTCTGTTGAACAATTGTACTATTTCTGTATTTGGTCAGAACTGATGTACTGCAATTCCGTTATTTCCATTCGTCAGTACCTTTTTATACTTGTTCAATTCTTCAGCCTTGTAAATCCTTACGTAAAGGATTTACGGCGCTGTAATATTCCCGAATATATTGGGGGTGTTACAGTTCCAAAACGCATGATTCCATTATGTAAAACATCACAACTTGATAATCTTCACCTACTGGTCATAATCGGTTTTGAAGATACATGAATATGCTTAGGAGTCTATATACTAAAAAGGTTCAATGGATTATACGATGAATAAGTGCCGAAACGTCAAAAATATCCTTCTAACAGATGATGTTCGACTACTAACGAATTTAACTGACTAGATAATCATGATCAAAACGTCCTTCATACTAGTACTTAATATTGGTGAAGAATCACCGACCTCAAAGTAGTGAAGAACAAGGAGGAATTCGAAGCAATCCAACGCCGAAGGCTTGAACACCAATCCCCAATGATCTACAATCTTCAACACGAGCTAGGATGCTGATATGAAGTGTTTAAGACGAAGAGAGTGACTCTCTAAGTTCAAGAATTCAGATGTGGAAAGTGAAAAGTCTGAAAATATGAAAAAGGGATGTTGTCCTATATATAGAAAATGGTTATTAGCGCGCGCTAGTCCATATTCATAGCGTGCGCTAATGGCTATTTGAAACTTTACTGATTTCACTGTACTCAGCCTTTAGCGTGCGCTATCCTCATATGAGTAGCGTGCGCTAACGCGTTGACTTGGCTTTTTCCCGAAAGCCGTCCAGGTTCATCCCGACATAATCCGACCAAGATCCCCGGCCTGATCTCACCTACCAACACGTCTCAATCATATTGACCACGTATAGTGTGTGCTAAGGTTCCTTCACAGCATGCGCTATGGATCCAAGTTAGCGTATGCTACACTTAGTCGATAGCGTGCGCTACATGCGCAGAATCACAATTTTAAATCACACTCATGAAATCATACACTCAACAACATCGGATTATGAAATACGGAGAATAATACTCAGATCAAAATGCAACAATTACAAATCACAAGTTCCAAATACATAGCAGAAATCTCGGGTATTACACATATCTCCCAAAAAATCTGAACCTGTATAACCCTCCACTTTTAGTTCTCCACCGCCATACATAAGAACCAATTCTGTAGTCCTCTTCAATACTTAAGAATGTTTTTTACAGCAGCCTAATGTTCCTCCCCTGGATTTGACTGAAAATGACTTACTATGCTTACAACATAGGCTATGTCTGGTCTAGTGCAAATCATAGCTTACATGAGGATACCCACTGCCGAAGCATAGTGCACCTTACTCATTTCCTTTCTGTCACTAGTGCACAATTGACCTAATTGTAACACCCCAAAAGTGTTACTTAAAGGCCTAAAAGTGTTGCTTTAGGTAATAGGTAACACTTTTATAAGTGAAACATCTGCCCGTGCTACCTATTCTCTTAGGTAGCACTTTCCAATACTAATGTATCACTTTTTCAAGTGCTACTAAAAATTCCCTAATGTAACACTTTCTTCAAACTAATGTAGCATATTCATAGTGCTACTAATAATTTTTTATGTAACAGTTTTTACTCTTTAGTATCATTTTTTACTTCATCTTTTGAACTATAGTAACACTTTATCATATATTATGTATCATTTTACGTCAGCATATGTAACACTCTATTAGATATTGGGTGACACATTTTTTTATTAACCAACTTTATGGTATCATTTCTATACGTGTCTTATATATTGATAATAACATTGAAACTTACAAAAGCAAGAAAAGAAGGTAAAATAGAATGATATTATTGATATTCCACTGTCATCATAAAAAATGAGCCACAAAGTAGTATTCATCAATTGAAACACACTATATTGTGTTCAAAACAAAAAAAATTAACCCAAAAATCTTATCATATAATATATCTCTTCCTAAATAAACATAATCTCTAAAAGAACATTTATTTGTTTCTTCATCTTCAATTTCAACGTCCTATCCATGCATGTTTCTCGAAACTTCATCAGTTCTTGCTACCCTAATACATCATCTTCATCATCCTGCAATAAGAATAAGGTAAAATAAATAAATAATAAAATAAAAGTAGCTCCAGAGTTCCCATCGGATAACATATTATGCACCAAATTTAAGTAGAGATACGTGAAAGAAACACATTAAGAAATGTACTCTCATATGCCGAAAACGTGAAATCAAAGAAAGGTAATCAAAATTTACAAACTATTCTCAAACTACATGTAAATAAATAATGAAAAAATTTCAAGGTACAGAACTTTAAATCACACTACTAAAACGACCACGCTACTAGCGACGACATGTCGTCGCTACTAATCAATGCCAAATCAGTTCAACCAAATGGCAAAGAAATATTAGTGGGAATGACGTGGCCAATAGCAATAACATTTGTTTTTTAGTCATACTACAAGCAGTGACATAATGCAGTCCCCAATATCTAGCACCGAGATACTTGCAACTCTAAAAGCAATAATAACAACATTTTATTTTTAGTCGTCGCTAAAGTGAATTATCTATCCTACTGGTGAATTGGGTGATCGAATTAGCAGGAATCAAAACGATATACAATGGTTAATAAATGTACAAGCTACATGCAAATGAATTTTCTCTCATATGCCCATCAAATCCTAATAAATACAAAAATACAAGTTTAGTTATTTATATAATGCGTTGTTTCTAGATGTCTACACAACAAAACAACTCAGCAAGTAGTGATACACCAAAATCATCAAGCAACTTTTTTACCAATATAACAGAACATGTGATTAAACCCATTTTCCCCCAAAGATCCTGCTACAAAATGCATCACACATATCAAATCTCAGTTGGAGGAACTTAATCCAACTTGCATAAAGTGATTCACGCTATGAGATCAAATGGTAAGCAAGTGAGCACCTGAAACAAAACCAACCAAACGAGCTCAACTTTAAGTAGGCATTGAATGAATGATTCTGGTCTGTAGTTCTAAATCCATCAAATTGAGCTTAAGTTGTATCCAAATCAAATTTCTGTTTTCAAAGTAGGCTCTATTATAACCAGAAATTGAATGTACCATAATACATAGTTCAATGACTAAAAGTAATTAACTTCTCAACACTTCGTATTTAAGTCAATTGTGATACAGTTTTGGTGGACGGAGGGAGTAATTAACTTCTCAACACTTTTGTATTTCTATTTTTATTTGCTCTATTTATTTTCGTTTGATGTTGGCATGAAGTTCTCATCTGTTAAACAAAATATTTATGTTTTGAGATTTACAACATTAAGATTTACAACAGAAGAAGCAGAACTGAAGGTGTATGATTACCAAAGGAGAAGGATAACAAAAAACACAAATCAAGCCATACCTCTGAGATGGAAAGTAGATATACAAAAGAAACAACAGAGCACAAGGGGACTGAAAATACTAAATGAAAACAAAAACAAAAAAAAAATCTCGGAAATTGCATTGAAAAAATCTCGGAAATACCCATACTTATGAAATGGAAAGTTAATATACAAAAGAAACAACAAAGAAGGAGAGGACGGAATATACTAAATGAAAAAAAAAAGTCAAAAATTGCATTGCAAAAAATCGAATTGCACTAAAGAAACAACACAAAAATGCATTGCAAGCAAAACAAAAAAAGGATACGAATTACCTGAGATTTGAGATCTACAAAAGGTTATACGCATATATTGATATTGAAAGTGGGTTTATAAAAGAAACAACCAAAAACTTGATGCAGAACAAAAAAAGAATTACCTCCGCCGATCCGATTGTCGAACCAAAATCTACACTTTCGTGAGAAAGACAAACACCAACTATACGAAAGCGGCAGAGAAAAACTGAACTAATGCAAATAATTAATAGAAAATCCTTACGGAAATATGAAAACCAGAACGAAAAAAATAGATTTACCTGTGAAAAGAAGAAGAAAGAAAACAGCATATTTACCTGCGAAAGAATAGAAACGGAACGGAGCAAGAAGGCAAGTGAAGAGATTCCAGCAATTTGGAGATGAAGAGTGAAGTTTTCTTAGAATTAGCTCGTCAGGAGATGAAGAGGAGTTTGGGGGAGGCGTCTGAATAATGGAAGGGAAGCAAAAAATAAAAAGTAGGGCACTTTGATAACTAATGTGTTAAAAAAATTGAAAAAACCACGTAATGACATATCAGCTAAAATGAAGGAGAATCCTTAAAAAAATTATTAACCTAATAATTCACTTCTTCTAATTAAAAAGATTAAGTGATACCTAAAGTGTTACTACAAGTGCTACTTATTTTAAAGTATTACTTCAAAGTGTTACTCAATTAAAAAAGTGTTACTTCAAAATGTTACTAATAAAAAAAGTGATACATTAAGTGTTACCTATTGATTAAGTATTACCAAGGTGTTACTTAAATATTCGATAAACTTGAATTTCAGAAAGTGTTACCATACATATGTTACCTTAGGTCAATTATGCACTAGTGTGTCTTCCTCACTTTGAGGATACATTTCTAAGGAATGTTCTATGCCATGTCGCATAGGTAGGAACCCTCTCTTAGAATCTTCCGTCCTAAATCGCTTCAGGATCTTTTCTATATAGAGGGTTCGGGAAAGACCTAACATTCTTTTCACTTTATCCCGGTAGAGACGAATACCCATATTATAGGCGGCTTCTCCCAAGTATTTCATTGGGAACTCTTTAGAAATCCAAGCTTTTACAGAACTGAGCATTCCTACATCGTTTTCTATAAGTAGAATTTCATCCATATATAGTATTAAGATGCAATTTTGCTCCTACTAACCTTCTTATAAATACAGGGATCCTCTTCATTTTGGGCAAAATCAAACTCTTTGACCATCTCTTTAAAACAAAAATTCTAACTTCGCGAATCTTGCTTCAGTCAATAAATGACACGCTGAAGTTTGCATACTTTATGAATATCGGTTTCAGTTATGAATCCCTTAGTCTGTTCCATGTAAATTTCCTCCTTGAGAAATCCATTTAGGAATGCTGTTTTCACATCTATTTGTCATATTTCATAATCTAAGTGGGCTGCTATGGCAAGCATCATGCAAATAGACATAATCATGGCTATAGACGAAAAGGTCTCGAAGTAATCGATTCCCTCTCTTTGGGAATACCCTTTTGCCACAAGCCTGGCCTTATAGGTATCAATCTTGCCATCTCCATCAGTCTTTCTCTTATAAAAGCATTTATTTCCAATAGGCACCATGCCTTTAGGATGATCTACCAATGTCCATATCTAATTAGCATGCATTGAGTCTATCTCAACTTCCATAGCCTCTTGCCACTTCCTGGAGTCAACATCTACCATCGCTTGGTCGTATGTAGAAGGATAATTCTCTTGACTACTTTATGTCATCTCATGGACACCCAGTTCCTCTTGATGTAGATAGCCATACCTCTCAGATAATTGAGAAGTTCTACTAGACCTGTGAGGTTGTGCTTGTATTTCAGAAGGTTCGGTTCCAATTTATTTCTTCCAAAGAAATATTTCCACCTGCGCCGCCTTCCTGAATGAACTCATCTTCCAGGAAGTGTGATTGTAAAGCAATAATGATCCTATGATCTTCGTGCATGTAGAATATATATCCCATGAAATCCCTTGGATATCCTATGAAATGACCTTTCACACACACCTAGCTTCCAATTTCTCTACTTTAGTCTTCTTGACATAAGCAGGACATCCCCAAATCCTAATGTGATTAAGACCTATTTTATACCTATCCCCATCTAATGTGGAGTCTTAGGGATGGATTTGGAAGGACATCTGTCCGAGATATATGCAGCAGTAAGGAGCGTGTGACCCCACAGATAAATCGGTAGATCGGTATCGTTAAGCATGGAGCGAACCATGCCCAACAAGGTTCAGTTCCTTCTTTATGATACACCATTTAATTGTGGAGTAGCTGAAGTAAATTGTGACACTATTCTTAGTTCTTTCAAGAACTCATCAAACTCGGTACTCATGTAATCTCCACCTCGGTCTGATCGAAGAGTCTTAACACGGTTACCTATTTTGTTTTCAACTAGGGCTTTAAATTCCTTGAATATATCGAAAGCTTCAGATTTACGTTCATTAAGTACACGAACCCATACCTAGTATGGTCATCTGTGAATGTAATGAAATACTGGAAACTATCTCATGCCACTTCAAAAGGGCCAAAAACATTGGTATGGATCAATTCAAGTTTTCAGCAGCTCTTTCAAAAGTCTGTGTGAAGGGTAACTTAGACATTTTGCCTTGAAAGCAAGATCCATAAGTAGCATAGGGATCCGATCGCAATGGACATGTAATCCCATCTTCTCCATTTTATGAACCTCGGTCTGACCAACATGACCAAGTCTAAGATGCCACTTAAGTGCTTGATTTGTTTCATCCCTACCACGCTTCCTATTTATAGTGTTCACAGTCGTTTTATTCTTTAAATTCAAATGGTATAAACCATTTAATAATGTAGCAGTACCAATCAATTTATTTCTAAAATAAATTTGACAGGTCCCATCTCCAATAAATAAGTGAAATCCCTTTTGGTCCGTGATCGGAATTGATACAATATTTTTATGCCCTTTGGGCAATACAAGTACATAATCTAAAGTAAGAATAAAACCATATTCTAAATTCAACATAAGTGATCTAATATCAGAAGCCTCGACACTGTGTCCACTTCTGACGGTGACCATCACCTTCCCTGAATCCAGCTTCCTACTTCATTCCAGATCCTGATTCATTGTACAAATGTGAGAACCAAGTATCCAAGAAGTAGTATATATAGTTATAGAACAATTTATTTCCAAAACCAGTAGTTCTGTTCCTGGAGGCGCATTTCGGTCAAGTTTTGGACAGTACCTCCTCCAGTGGCCTAGCTCATCGCAGTTGAGGCATATGTCCATTTTCTTGGCCCCTTGCTCTTTTGAACCATTGGGGCTTTGCCCTTACCCTTATCGATCTTGGCTTTTGGACCTAATTGTTTTTTGTTTTTTTTCTTCTTATTCTTAGACTTCCAAGTCCCAGAAGAAATAACAAGTTCAGCTTCTTTTTCCTTTGTCTTCATTTGAGATTGGGCAGTCGTCAGTTTGTTCATTAGCCCAGCTAAGTTACACGGAATCTCATTACAGTTGAAGTTCATGACAAATTGGGAAAAGGAGTCTGGAAGTGACTGCAGGATAAGGTCAATTTGAAGAGATGCATGCATCTGAAAATCAAGAGCTTCTAATCTATCAATCATCGAGATCATCTTGAGGACATGGTCCCCAACTCTCTCTCCTTCCTTCATCCTGGCGTCGAATAATTGATTTGATATCTCATATCTAGCAGTTTGACTATGCTCTCCATAGAGCTCAGCCAGGTGCCCTAATATGGCTCTAAAAAACATCATCTTTTCATGGGCACATTGAAGCTCATTAGTCACTGAGCCTAATATGTACCCGCACACTCTTATGTCGTCTTTTACCCATTTCTCATAGGCATCGACTTCTTCCTGATTGGCTCGGGTCTTGCAGGATCCACTGGGATGTCCGCCACCAAAATGTATCCTAGCATTTCCATAGAGAGGAAAATCCTCATTTTCGAAGCCAGTCCACATAGTTCAGACCAGTCACGGTATTCTTTTCAAGCAGTATTGCGAGTGGGTTCATTGTCATTTTGAGAGATGCTTGTTAATTAGAGAGAATAATTTAAGATTCTTTAGTGATTGTTTATTTATGATCCAAGTAAAGAATTTAAGGACTTTATTTATTCATAACTCGGCTCCTACTATTTTATCGGCATTTACATACTCTTATGTGAAATTCGGAAGTCATGGTTGACTTCATAGTGGTGATCGAGTTCTTTACAAAGTTTAATAGAGGATAACCCATTTGGTTTCTATTCATCATTTTTATAAAGTGGTATCTAACACCAATCCATCTAATGGATGATTCGATCGTCTTTTAGCCATAAACCCATACGGTTTCTATAGCTCACTGAACTATCTGAGTTTAAACCATCAACTCCTATTAGTATGAAAATTGAATCTCTCCCGCCACCCCATACGGATTCTAGGGGGTTTTGATTTATCACAACCAAAGGCATCTAATGCACTATAGAAATTTTTCAATTCCCCAAAATATTAACCCGACATACTAGGAAGAATAAAATTTCAGTGTAGATTTCCATTTTTCATGAGTTTGACGGAGGTTAGGAAACCTTGTAACCTTTATAACTTAGTGTTTGTAAGTGGGAGTTATATTACACTTTGCACATTAATAAGTTTATAAGTGCAGTTTGTCGGTTTGTTTGTTTGTCATACACAATCTAAATCTAACAACATGCAGTTCATGGACCGTTCTTAAGTACCGAGTCATCATCGACTCGATAAAAATATAAATAATTTAATTCAAGTCTTGAATCTTCGTCCTCATGGCGGTTCGTCCTCGGCTCTTCATCATAGCTAATTTATTACAATAATAAAATTTGCATCCTATAAAAATTTACTAAAAAAATTGGTACAAAACAGCCATTATAACCCTAACGAATAAAGATTCAATAAACTAAGCTCATGAACTACATCACCATTCAAATAATAATGCAACCATAACATTAAAATAAATGGAAAAACTAATTAATCTAAATATTGATCCAACCAATATAAATTTAAACCATGTATTAGAATTAATCCAATTACTTCACAAAACTATTAATATTAATTTGCTCTGGTAAAAATTAATTTTTATTAAATTAATTCCCTTACCGTAATTATATTTTAGTCAAATTAAATCCAATTTAATTTTTGGGACACTAAATTACCGAAAGAATAAAAACCAAGTCGGAAAACACAACGCTGCCAAGCTCACAGACGGCAGTCAGCCACCTGGCCGGAATAAAGACCACTGACTGCAGGTCGGCTTCCTGGCAGCAACTTGCCGCTGTGTTCAGCCACATTTTCGGCTCGTCTTTTTGTCCCAAATTCAAAAATAATATTTTTTAATTTTTATATTAGACATATAAATCAGTTTTTCAAAAGAAGAATAGATTTATATTATAACATAAAATCATGAAAAATAAATTTTAGATGAACAATTAAACATTAACAATTAAAATAATTATGATTCTAAATCATAAAAATATAACCAAGCCATCCAAATGCAAATATCGAGTATATGATCGCATAGACCTCTCTCTGATGCTACTTTTGGGATTCATTTATCGAAATCGAGTTACGCAACGGAAATGAACTTGTCTAACCGGATAAAAAACCAAACCCTTAAAATGGATCTATCAAGTATTGTTTAAATAGATATAATTGATGAAGATAATATTAAGAAGTCATACCCTCGTAGACCTTTGATAATATCTTCTTGATTCTGAGCATGAACACGAATCCAATCGAACGAGTTTTTGGAAATTCCCGAGTACCGAAAGCACCGTGCCTCTATGTATCACGCGTCGGAAGATGACCGGAAAGTATTCTATCAACTTATATATACAGCTAGAAGATGATAGAATTAACTTTTATTTTATAAATACTCTAAGTATTTTATAAATATTATTATTCTCTCAAAATACACTTAAAATACAAGTGTATGAAATAAAAAAAAATTCCCTCCCTATCTCTCTTCAAATCACGACCAAGCTACTTTATGGAATGAAGATGATGTTATTTTGTTAACATAAAAACACATCACACCACACATCATGCCAAAAATTAAAAAGTATTAATTATACACCATGTATAATTAAAAACCCCAGATAATATATATCACAAATGAAGAATGAAATAATTTTCACAAGTCATGAGAGAACATGTGGGGTGGCGAAGATGAGAGAAAAAAAAGTTGGTTTTTTGAGGTCCGTGAAATGGACCCTCATGTATCTAGTACGATAGATAAATCTTGGTACATTTCAATATTAATACAATTAATTAATACAATTAAAAATAAATTCTCTAAGAAATTATATGAGTAAATTAATTACTCAGTAATTTATTTAATTCATGGGACCGATTTAATTTATCCAATAAATTAAATTAGACACTCAATGTCCAATATTAACCAAGAGAGAATAAGCTAAATATAATCCATCGTTAATTCTTGTGCCGCGACTCTGTAGGTTCGTCTCAGTTAGCATTGAGAGTATCCAATGAGTGTCAGCACCACTTAGCCAATCTCGTGTAACACCCCGAGATATTCGGAATATGTTACAGCGCCGTAGACCCCTACATGGGACCTACCAGGCTACAATAGAAAAACTCTACTCGACTAACCATCTTGGTTAGCGAGGATACACAATTAAATAATATGACATATAAAGATACGCCCGGAGCAACCGGCAAAATAAGCATCAACCAACAACGAGACAGTTTAAAAACATTACAATTCGGAGTTTGAAACAAAGAGCCTAAGTACTCGCGAGTACAATCTATAAGTTTAAAACTGTGGGAACAACCATATCGAAATGGACAAAGGAAATAAGTAGACCCAAATGCACATGTCAACGACTCGCCAACATCCTCGCATCGCCCTGGTGCTCGCTCGTCCGGATAATCATAACCTGAAATCCATAACAAGAATTTCCCCGACAACGGGTCCCCAAAGGGGTTAGCAATTACGCTAGTACAAGTATTCAAGGCAAACCAATCGCTTACACATTTCATAGTACATGCACCAAAATCATTTCAAAACCAAAACAAGACATGTCTTTTCCTAGGAAACAAAGTCAAATAATTTGCCTTGGGAACAGAGTAATATCATAGATTCCCGCACGAGGCCTCTAAGGACCCTCCCGCACTGGCTACATTACAAAACAAAACACGCACATGCATCGCCTTGGGAACAGAGTAATATCATAGATTCCCGCACGAGGCCTCTAAGGACCCTCCCGCACTGGCTAGCTAAACAAACTCGTGAAATCCAGTGGCGGCATAGATTTCCTCCTTGACCCAGTCGGGCCAACACGTTGTTATTTACACACAAATAATATACATCACCATTTCACGTTAAGCATATTGGTTTCCATGAATAATTGCCTCGAATTATTGACGACGTGAAGAACGGAAAGGAAAGTCACCGACAACCGCTAGGAACCAACGAAACCGAACCTAACGATTCGAATAATACGATCACAATCAATTCCAAATGAATACGGAATTGAAATACTCCCGAAAACCCGCCTACGATTCATGTATATTCTTATAAAAACAACAACGAGGGCGGACCATAACCAAACCCTCTCGATTCCGTAATTATCTCGAAATATACCATGAATCCGTAGGAAACTAAGAATACCAACAAGATTAATCATATTCATCATGAATCCATCAACAAAACGGAACGGATCGGAAGAAAATCCCAAAACCCCCAAATTATCCAAAAGTAGGGTTCTAAGAGATTACCTTGGATTTAGGATGAGAAACACAAGTGGATGATGTTAGTCTACACCAAGAACTCAAGCAAAAGAATCTCTGAAGTGATTGGAAGGAGAAAATCGCCTCAAATCGCCTCTGGGGTCGCTCGGCCGCGGAAGAAGGAAAGAAATGAGAAAATGGTGTTCATCTCGGTCAACTCCCTGGTTTATATAGCCAGGGAGTGTTAGCGCACGCTAAAGCCTCAAGATTAGCGTGCGCTAACGGGATAAGATTACAAATCTTATCGTTAGCGTCCCAGTCCAGAAACCAGGTTTTTGGCCGTTAGCGTGCGCTAATAACCTCTCGGTAGCGCGCGCTATCGACCAATAGCGTGCGCTACCTGAATATCAGCCGAGTCCAGTGGCAAACTGCCCAGAACCCACCTGATACGTTAGCGTGCGCTACCATACAAGCGTAGCGTGCGCTATCTGATCCGTTAGCGTGCGCTACCATACAAGCGTAGCGTGCGCTAACTGGCACCTGAACGGGTTCAGTAGTGAACTGTCCAGTACTGGACACTCACGCTAGCGCACGCTACCGGGCATCATCAGCGTGCGCTAGCCCCTCGACGTTAGCGTGCGCTAGCATATGTAGCGTACGCTACTACTCTAGTCCAGAAGGCTGGAAAAACAACCATGGCACTCCCATGGCTACTCGATAGCGCGCGCTACGGTACAAGCGTAGCGTGCGCTACTAAGAAACCCCTAGCGCGCGCTATGCGTAAAAATAGCGTGCGCTAGGTATGAAATATGAACGGTTCCAAAACACCGGAAGGTGAGCGAAACATCCAACGGAACATCTCAGCAGTTAACATAACATAGAATGGACCCACGGCAACCCAAACGGCGGTTCCGCTCAACAATAACGGGGATAAAACCCATAGATAATAGAAAAGATACACCGAAAGATACACAAGGGTCACTACTATCGGAAATACGCCAAAAGAAAAATACAAGGGGAAGAAAAATGCGGATATTACATTCTACCCTCTAAAAACAAGTTTCGTCCGAAACTTAAGAAACAAACAACTCGGGGTACCTAGCACGCATACTATCCTCGGTCTCCCACGTTGCCTCCTCGACACCGTGTCTCGACCACTGCACCTTGACCAAAGGGATGGTCTTATGCCTCAGCCGTTTCTCCCGATGTTCTAAAATCTTCAAAGGACGTTCCTCAAAAGTAATGTCCTTGGCAACGTCAATCTCCCCATAGTCGATGATGTGACTAGGATCCGGGACATATTTCCTCAGCTGGGAAACATGAAAAACGTTATGAACATGACTCAGGGCCGGGGGTAACGCCAACCGGTATGCTAACCCACCGACTCGCTCAAGGATCTCGAAGGGTCGATAAATCTCGGACTCAACTTCCCCTTCTTCCCGAAACGGAAAACTCCTCTCGTCGGTGAAACCTTCAGCAAAACGTGGTCTCCCACCTCGAATTCTAAAGGTCGACGACGGACATCGGCATAGGACTTCTGTCGACTCTGGGCGGTCAACATCCGTTCTCGAATTAATTCTATCTTTCGTCTTGTCTCTAAAACGACATCCGGTTCGGTCCCGACCAAATCGGACGCCTCATTCCAACAAATCGGCGATCGACATCGCCGTCCATATAGTGCCTCATACGGTGCCATCCGAATCGACGCGTGCCAACTATTGTTGTACGTGAATTCGATCAATGGCAAGTGCTCCTCCCAGTCGCTACCCCAATCGAGGGCACAAGCACGCAACATGTCCTCGAATGTTTGGATAGTGCGCTCCGACTGTCCATCTGACTGGGGATGAAAAGAGGTACTCAAATGCAAACGGGTACCTAACGCCTTATGCACCGCCTGCCAAAAGTGCGATACAAAACGGCCATCACGATCCGAAACAATAGACTTCGGAGTACCGTGAAGTCTTACAATCTGCGCGATAAACACACGAGCCATTTCTCCGGCCCCAAGTGTCCTTGATGCCCGGAAAATGTGCCGACTTGGTCGACGGTCAACAACCACCCATACCATATTCATGCCCGACCTCGATCTCGGCAAACTCGTAACAAAATCCATCGATATATCTTCCCATTTCCATTCGGAATGGGAAGTGATCGCAATAATCCAAAGGTCGCCGATGTTCGATTTTGACTGCCGGCAAGTCAAGCATCTCGCCACAAACCGTGCGACCTCCTCCTTCATATCATTCCACCAGAAGTTCCTCCTCAGGTCCTTGTACATCTTACTCGAACCAGGATGAACGGAATAGGGTGTGGAATGGGCCTCATGCAAAATACTCTGTCGCAACTCTGGATCGTTCGGCACACAAAGCCGACTCTGGAATCTCAAAACGCCATCCTCGTGAATCACAAACCCGGGAGACTTTCCCTTAAGAACGTTCTCTCGGATTTGAGCAATCATCGGATCCTCTAATTGCTTCAGCTTAATTTCATCGATCAAAGACGATGAAATCTCTAGAGCACAAAGTTGCCCGACAGCTCCAGGCAACAAAACTTCAACATCTAACTCGATCAGAGCCCGCCGGAGCTCAGACTGAGGCGTAAGGACCTCAAGCGTTCGCAACGCAATCGGTTTCCGACTCAAGGCGTCGGCCACGACGTTCGCTTTGCCTGGATGATAAAGGATTTCAAGATCATAATCCTTAATCAGCTCTAACCACCTCCTCTGCCTCATATTCAACTCCCGTGAGTAAATATGTATTTGACTTTTATGATCGGTAAAAATCGACATGTAGAGCCGAAAAGATAGTGACGCCAAATCTTGAGTGCAAAGACTACCGCCGCTAATTCCAAATCGTGAGTAGGGTAGTTAAGTTCATACGGCCTTAACTGTCTCGACGCATAGGCAATGGTCTTGCCGTGCTGCATCAATACTCACCCAACACCCTGACCCGAAGCATCGCTATAAACGGCGAATCCCTCGTTGCCACATGGCAACGCCAAGACCGGGGCTGAAGTCAAACGCTTCTTGACTCCTCGAAACTCGATCGCCTCTCATCGGTCCGCATTTAACTTCTCGGATTTATGGAGCAACCGAGTAAGTGGCCGAGCTAGTTTTGAGAAACCCTCGGCGAACCTACGGTAGTAGCCACCAAACCCAAGAAACTACGGACCTCCTTCACATTTGTGGGCGATGCCCAATCCAATCTGCCTCAATTTTCTGTGGATCCACACGAACCCCTTGGTGAAATCACGTGACCCAAAACATCACTTCCTTGGCCAGAACTCACATTTCGAGAACTTCGCATAGAGTTGCTCGGTCCTCAAAATGTCCAACACTATCCGCAAATGATGGGCATGCTCTTCCTCATTCCTCGAATAGATAAGAATATCGTCAATGAAGACGACGACACACTTATCCAAATACTCGATAAAGACTTTGTTCATCAATCGCATGAACACCGCCGCGCATTAGTTAACCCGAAAGGCATAACTACGAATTCATAATGTCCGTATCTCGTCGAAAAGTTTGTGCACGTCGGACTCTCTCACCCGGCCGATAGTACCCGATTTCAAATCAATCTTGAGAATACCGCACTCCTCGCAACCTGGTCAAACAAGTCATCGATTCTCGGCAAAGGATACTTGTTCTTGATGGTCACCTTGTTTAGTTCGCGATAGTCGATACACAAACGTAGTGAACCATCCTTCTTCCGCACAAACAGACCGTGCGCCCCAAGGCGAGGCACTTGGTCGAACATATCCCGACTCAAGAAGCTCACTCAACCGCTTCTTCAACTCGGACATCTCTGAAGGTGCCATGCGATAGGCGCCTTGAAATAGAGAGCGCGCCGGCTCTAACTCTGACAAACTCAACCTCACGATCCGGTGGCAATCCTGGAATTCGTCAGAAATACATCAGAAACTCATTAACGACTGGAATCGACGAAAGCTCGACTCCACCATCCTCCGCCTTCAAGGCGTAACACCAATATCCAGACACCCCTTTCGCAGAGACTCATCGCCTTCAAGGCATTAATGACGACTGGTTTCCCCTCTTTCGCCCCGCGAAAGAGTGCTCAATGCCGTCCTCGGCTAACATAGTGATGATTCTCGTGCGGTAGTTCATGATTGCGCCATGCCGCTCGAGCCAATCATCCCCGAGAATCAAATCCTCACCCTCGATATTAACGACAATAAGATTAGAGAGCCAAGCTCTCTCACAAATAAACACAGAGCAGTCTCGGACCTCTCGATCACCGACAATTCTATCACCGCTAGGAAGTTTAACGATGAAAGGCTTGCAAGGTGACAAACAATGAGACTTAAACGGCGTACACACTCTAGAGAAATGAATGAATGCGTAGCACCCGAATCGAAAAGCACACCGACAGGATGGAAATGAATGTGAGCGGTACTGTCGCCACGGTAGCTGCTGGATCATCGGCCCTCCTCATCTCATAGATACGTGGCTGAGCAGAGACGACATCGAAGCTCCACCCTAGCGGCTGTCCCCGACCCTTACCTCGGCCGGCACTCGGTGGAGGCGGCGGAGCAAATGAGCCCTGGTTCACACTCGGCTCTAACAGTGCGGATTGGGAAGAACGGGCGCCACGAAGCCGCTTGATCTGCTCACAAAAAGGGCCTTGTGGCCAGTGTCCCACAAGTGTGACAAGTAAACTTGGACGAGAACACTGCCGGTTCCTATGGCCTGCACACCACAGTTAAAACATGTGGGTTCACGAGCGGAGGTTCCGGCGGTACCAAAACTCCTGCAGAAACGAGCCGAACCGCCCGTTGAAATATTTGCGACTTGAGATTTCGCCGGCCTCCACTCTTAGGACCGAAAAGTTTCCGACCGACTTCGCTTCTTGCTCTCACGAGCCAAATCGCTAGCCGTCACCGACATATCATAAGCAAGGGCTCGACTCGATAATCCTTCAAGGTAGTACAGACGAGCCTGCATATAGTCCCGAATGGGCGGCTTCATCCTCCTGGAAAATGGAAAATTTTGTCGCTCTCTGCGACAACTGGGTCTTCACATAACCCAACTCTTTGTTGAAATCAGCAATAGCTTGGGATACGGGAATATCCCGAGGTTGAGCATCGTAGAAAGCATGCACTCGAGCCTGTCTGACCGGCCACGGACAATACTCGGTCTCTATCAATTCTTGGAATTCGGCCCATGAAGCAACGTGATCTTTGGGACCAACGGCCTCCCACCAATCTGTAGCATCTCCCGTGAGAAAGTATTGAGCAATAGGGACCCTACGGTCCTCGGGGCAATTAGTAGCAGTGAAGACTTTGGATATCTCCTTGATCCACCCTTCCCAGCCGATCGGGTCCGAAGCTCCCGAACGAGGAGGATGCATCTTGATGACATCCTGGCCGCCGATCCGCCCGCCCGATTAGCATGGGCCTGATCGGGGTTCTGAACCACCTGTGCTATAGCCGCCATCTGGTTAACCATTTGCTGCATGACAGCAGCAATACCAAGATCGGCGTGCTCCTGAGAAGAAGCATGACTGTGACGGTCGCCGGTACTGCCGGCTCCTGAAGAGTGCGACGTGGATGCCCCACCGGCTGCCCCACGTCCTCGGCCGCGTCCACGGCCACGACCATGACCAAGACCACGGTTTCCTCCGGCATCCATACTGGTGTTAAAAGATAACAGGAGCATATCGAGGATGAGTAAGGAAAACTACGATGATAAGCAAAAGAGGGAGAATAACCACGGTTCAAGAAACGAAATACAGTATGAGAAAGCAAACAATCGGGTAAGGAGACTTACGAGCACTGGAAGTACTGAGATGCCGGCAGCGGTGTGACAATGTGCAAAACAAAACACAACTAGACCCAAGTAACCGACAAGCCTAGGTATCCATAAACCTAGAGCTCCGATACCATTTTCTGTAACACCCCGAGATATTCGGAATATGTTACAGCGCCGTAGACCCCTACATGGGACCTACCAGGCTACAATAGAAAAACTCTACTCGACTAACCATCTTGGTTAGCGAGGATACACAATTAAATAATATGACATATAAATATACGCCCGGAGCAACCGGCAAAATAAGCATCAACCAACAACGAGACAGTTTAAAAACATTACAATTCGGAGTTTGAAACAAAGAGCCTAAGTACTCGCGAGTACAATCTATAAGTTTAAAACTGTGGGAACAACCATATCGAAATGGACAAAGGAAATAAGTAGACCCAAATGCACATGTCAACGACCCTAGCCAACATCCTCGTACTGTCCTGGTGCTCGCTCGTCCGGATAATCATAACCTGAAATCCATAACAAGAATTTCCCCGACAACGGGTCCCCAAAGGGGTTAGCAATTACGCTAGTACAAGTATTCAAGGCAAACCAATCGCTTACACATTTCATAGTACATGCACCAAAATCATTTCGAAAACCAAAACAAGACATGTCTTTTAAGGAAACAAACAGTCAAATAATTTGCCTTGGGAACAGAGTAATATCATAGATTCCCGCACGAGGCCTCTAAGGACCCTCCCGCACTGGCTACATTACAAAACAAAACACGCACATGCATCGCCTTGGGAACAGAGTAATATCATAGATTCCCGCACGAGGCCTCTAAGGACCCTCCCGCACTGGCTAGCTAAACAAACTCGTGAAATCCAGGGCGGCAGCATAGATTTCCCTCCTTGACCCCGTCGGGCCAACACGAGGTGAGTTACACACAAATAATATACATCACCATTTCACGTTAAGCATAAAGGTTTCCAAGAATACTTGCCTCGAATTATTGACGACGTGAAGAACGGAAAGGAAAGTCACCGACAACCGCTAGGAACCAACGAAACCGAACCTAACGATTCGAAGAACACAATCACAACTGTTTCTAAATGAATACGGAATTGGAATACACCCGAAAACCCGCCTACGATTCATGTATATTCGTATAAAAACAACAACGAGGGCGGACCATAACCAAACCCTCTCGATTCCGTAAAAATCACGAAATATACCATGAATCCGTAGGGAAACTAAGAATACCAACAAGATTAATCATATTCATCATGAATCCATCAACAAAACCGATCGGATCGGAAGATAATCCCTTAACCCCAAATTTATCCAAATGTAGGGTTCTAAGAGATTACCTTGGATTTAGGATGAGAAACACAAGTGGATGATGTTAGTCTACACCAAGAACTCAAGCAAAAGAATCTCTGAAGTGATTGGAAGGAGAAAATCGCCTCAAATCGCCTCTGGGTCGCTCGGCCGCGGAAGAAGGAAAGAAATGAGAAAATGGTGTTCATCTCGGTCAACTCCTGGTTTATATAGCCAGGAGTGTTAGCGCACGCTAAAGCCTCAAGATTAGCGTGCGCTAACGGGATAAGATTACAAATCTTATCGTTAGCGTCCCGATCCGAAACCAGGTTTTGGCCGTTAGCGTGCGCTACCATACATGAGTAGCGTGCGCTAATAACCTCTCGGTAGCGCGCGCTATCGACCAATAGCGTGCGCTACGAATATCGGCCGAGTCGGTGGCAACCGCGCGAGAACCCACGATACGTTAGCGTGCGCTACCATACAAGCGTAGCGTGCGCTATCTGATCCGTTAGCGTGCGCTACCATACAAGCGTAGCGTGCGCTACCCGGCACCTGAACGGGTTGATAGTGAATCGCCCAAGATCGACACTCACGCTAGCGCACGCTACCGGCATCATCGGCGTGCGCTAGCCCTCGACGTTAGCGTGCGCTAGCATATGTAGCGTACGCTACTACTCTAGTCCAGAAGGCTGGAAAAACAACACTGCCACTCCCAGGGCTACTCGATAGCGCGCGCTACGGAACAAGCGTAGCGTGCGCTACTAAGAAACCCCTAGCGCGCGCTATGCAGAAAAATAGCGTGCGCTAGGTATGAAATATGAACGGTTCCAAAACACCGGAAGGTGAGCGAAACATCCAACGGAACATCTCAACGGTTAACATAACATAGAATGGACCCACGGCAACCCCGAAACGGCGGTTCCGCTCAACAATAACGGGGATAAAACCCATAGATAATAGAAAAGATACACTGAAAGATACACAAGGGTCACTACTATCGGGAAATACGCCAAAAAAGAAAAATACAAGGGGAAGAAAAATGCGGATATTACATCTCGTGGCCCACAATGTAACCTAACTGAGAATGAATGGTAGGATCATTCTAAAACCATTATGTCGTGAATATTGTATACGTATAAACCCTTCAATCAAATATCCCAGTCAAGTATTAGGGTCACGGTAAAGTCAAACCCTATTGTAACTTGACTCTATGCATATGTTAATGCAAACAGAGATCACCGAGCTCTCGTGTATCAAATACAACTAGCTCTAACTGCTTTGGCCAAAGACATATGATCTCATTTGCCAATAACCGCTTAGGATATTTACCTACTCACTTACATGAGAAAGAATCCTATCTTGGTATTCAGTAGAGACTGTTACTTACAAACTAAGTTGCATTTCGAGGTTGACCCCACCTACCGGTGACTGGGTCGAACTACTCTAATTAGTAACTTAATGTCACAAGCACATATCCTACTGAAACCTCAAGTCAAAGGTCCATGTATACCTATCACAACCTTTCGATTTAGTCATTGAAAATTCCTGAGTGATATTCATGTGACCGAATCGAGGTGAGTCATGTTCGAGTATACCAGTCTCATTAGCATACCTATAACGTGTGCTCCCACTAATCTTTAGTGAAAACAGGCACTCTAATGTCAGAGTACACGTTATACAAGCCTTGTACTGCACATTTAAGCTTTATCGACTTGCGAACCAATTAAGCATTCGAGCACTAAATACTTCTAGTGCCTATCTCCTTATCTCCATAAGGAGTGGAAAGTTTTTTCTCGAATGTAAGGACTATTATTCTATATACCAAATCACGATGCCAGTGATATAAACTAATATAGTACTAATAAATACCTTAATTAATAAATGTTCATAATTACAATATAATGCTCTCACTCTCTCATACTATGAGTGGCATTCGAGGGCATATTCCTAACAGTTTGACAACATATAGGGTTCAGTGGCTTGTGGGCACGTAACATGGTTAACAGAGTAATTGTGATTTTTGGTCGAGGTCCTTATTGGTATTTGACTGTGTTTTGTGAAAATGTTATATATATATATATATATATTCTAAAATATTGCTTATCTTTGTGAAAATGTGGTTTGTGGAAATAATGAAATGTAATATATAATTATTATTATACTTGCACTAGCGATTCCAGCACTAACCCATTCGGGGTGAAAATATTTTATGTGTTTAATGTGATATTTTATTAATAAAGCATCTATGTACGACAATAACCTACAACTGTGATATTGAATATTCCATCAAGTTATGTTGTCGTTATTATATTCCCTACCGCTTTTTTTAATTGTTAAGTATTCAAGTATATTTTATTTTTACTTGCCTTTGAGGCCCAAGGTTGACACTTGTCGTATTGTGATTGGATTCTTGTATTTATTGAAGTCGTATTTTGGTCTGGGCATTCCCTATTTACTCGAATGTAGCGTTGGTCTGGAGCATTACATGAGTCATATTAAATTGCATGCTGAGGTGTGTGTTAGCCTGATGGGCCTTTACAAGGGGTTCTATGATGTGTAATAACTCTGAAAGTATTGGGGTATTACAGAAATGTTGGATTGTACATGTAATATCCATACTTTCTATCTTTAGTAGTTTCTATTTTTGGTGTATGTTCATTTTTAGCAGCTCGCTTGTAACCATTTCGACATTTTGAGACTATTTTGTTCTTGGTGTTTTTTCATTTGGACGAGTTTTGGAGGTATTTTTACGTATTTCGATTTATGTTATGATGTTCGTCGCATGTAGGTTTGATTCTCATAAAACTCATTCAAATATATGGTTTCTTTGTTCCTACAAGTCCGTAAGGTAGAATTATTAATGTTGTGGACTTTGGTTCAGCATTTCGATATCGTATCGTGATTTTCGGACGTTTGGGCCATTTTGTAATTTCCTATAATTTTAGAAAAATTACTCTGATTGTCGTATTTCGAGCTTTCAGGTGGTCAGAATAGTGCTTTCTTTTAGCGCTTAGGTTCGTCATCTCGAATACCTCGTAGCTATGTCTTCGGATTCCATCTTTTGTCGCTTTTTGTTTTCGTGCTTTCTTGGGCAGTGGACTGCACTCAGCAGTAATGAATTGCCGCATGCATAACGTATGTTATGCATGCTCTCTTACGTATGTTAAAGTACATGCGTTAATGTACATTAGGTCTTAGTTATAACATACGTTAACGTCTTCAGCGATTTGGGCAATAAACCCTACCGAGCCCTCACGTGCGTTAAAGGACAGGTGTTACGTATGTTATGCATATACTGTTAACGTACGTTAACTCTTAGTTATAACGTACGTTAACGTCTTCAGCGATTTGGGAAGAAAATCCTGTCGAGTCCTTACGTATGTTAAGTACATAAGGTTACGTACGTTATGGCCCTAATGTACGTTAACTCCCCATATTAACGTACGTTAGCGGCTGTCAGGTATTTAAATACTTGAGTTGACCTTAGACGCGTCATTTTCCTTTTCCTTCTCCCTTTGTCCGTGATTTGAGTTTCCTTGAGCGTTTTGAAGTGATTCTTGATAAATCTGTGGAGTTCCATAGTAGATCGATTGTTGTGCTCCAAATGAAGTTATCATCATCTTAATCCATCTCTCTCCGCCCAAATCCAAGATAATTGGCTAGAACCCTAAACTTTGTAATTTTGGGGGAATTTTCGGGATTTGTCAATTGTGTATGAATTGTCCGTTGATATTGTAATATTCTACGTCGATTAATGTTTATGAGTGTTTCCCTATTCGTTTCCGCCAATGATTCAACCGCGTGTGTGGTTGTGAAGTGTAGTTGGGGTTGTGGGTGTTTTCCACTCGATTATTTGTGTCGTTTAAGACTGATTCGTTTTCCCTTTTGTCGAGGAATGGACGTTGTCATTCCGGGTCACTCCTAGTCATCGGAGATCTCCCATTTCGATCACAATGTCTCAAAGGCATGCGCTTTACATTTGTTTACGTATTCTAGCATTGATTTATGGCTTTGCGTGTATGTGTGGATGTGAATGCATATGTTCACCCAGGGATTGGTCTGATGGGCCCTCTGGGGATACGTCGTTCTGTGTGTGTGCGTATCATGAACTAGGGTTAATGACCCAGGGATGGTCCGACGGGGCCTCTGCGGGGTGCGGTGGTCGTGAGTCTCGTACCAACGGTTGACCTTTGAAATATTTTATTGGAGAACTGTGTTCTGTGGATGTTCATCTTAATATTCCGGAATATAAATATTTTATGTGTTTAATGTGATATTTTATTAATAAAGCATCCAGGCGATATGTACGACAATAACCTACAACTGTGATATTGAATATTCCATCAAGTTATGTTGTCGTTATTATATTCCCTACCGCTTTTTTTAATTGTTAAGTATTCAAGTATATTTTATTTTTACTTGCCTTTGAGGCCAAAGGTTGACACTTGTCGTATTGTGATTGGATTCTTGTATTTATTGAAGTCGTATTTTGGTCTGGGCATTCCCTATTTACTCGAATGTAGCGTTGGTGTGGAGCATTACATGAGTCATGTTAAATTGCATGCTGAGGTGTGTGTTAGCCTGATGGGCCTTTACGAGGGGTTCTATGACGTGTAATTACTCTGAAAGTATTGGGGTGTTACAGAAATGTTGGATTGTACATGTAATATCCATACATTCTATCTTTAGTAGTTTCTATGTTTGGTGTATGTTCATTTTTAGCAGCTCACTTGTAACCATTTTGACATTTTGAGACTATTTTGTTCTTGGTGTTTTTTCATTTGGACGAGTTTTGGAGGTGTTTTTACGTATTTCGATTTATGTTATGATGTTCATCGCATGTAGGTTTGATTCTCATAAAACTCATTCGAATATATGGTTTCTTTGTTCCTACAAGTCTGTAAGGTAGAATTATTAATGTTGTGGACTTTGGTTCAGCATTTCGATATTGTATCGTGATTTTCGGACGTTTGGGCCATTTTGTAATTTTCTATAAGTTTAGAAAAATTACTCTGATTGTCGTATTTCGAGCTTTCAGGTGGTCAGAATAGTGCTTTCTTTTAGCGCTTAGGTTCGTCATCGCGAATACCTCGTATCTATGTCTTCGGATTCCATCTTTTGTCGCTTTTTATTTTCGTGCTTTATTGGGTAGTGGACTGCACTCAGCAGTAATGAACTGCCGCATGCATAACGTATGTTATGCATGCTCTCTTACGTATGTTAAAGTACACGCGTTAATGTACATTAGCTCTTAGTTATAACATACGTTAACGTCTTCAACGATTTGGGCAATAAACCCTACCGAGCCCTCACGTGCGTTAAAGTACAGGTGTTACGTATGTTATGCATTTACTGTTAACGTACGTTAACTCTTAGTTATAACGTACGTTAACGTCTTCAGCGATTTGGGCAGAAAATCCTGTCGAGTCCTTACGTATGTTAAGTACATAAGGTTACGTACGTTAAGGCCCTAATGTACGTTAACTCCCCATGTTAACATACGTTAGCGGCTGTCAGGTATTTAAATACTTGAGTTGACCTTAGACGCATCATTTTCCTTTTCCTTCTCCCTTTGTCCGCGATTTGAGTTTCCTTGAGCGTTTTGAAGCGATTCTTGAAGATAAATCTGTGGAGTTCCATAGTAGATCGATTGTTGTGCTCCAAATGAAGTTATCATCATCTTAATCCATCTCTCTCCGCCCAAATCCAAGATAATTGGCTAGAACCATAAACTTTGTAATTTGGGGGGAATTTTCAGGATTTGTCAATTGTGTACGAATTGTCCGTTGATATTGTAATATTCTACGTCGATTAATGTTTATAAGTGTTTCCCTATTCGTTTCCGCCAATGATTCAACCGTGTGTGTGGTTATGAAGTGTAGTTGGGGTTGTGGGTGTTTTTCACTCGATTATTTGTGTCGTTTAAGACTGATTGGTTTTCCCTTTTGTCGAGGAATGGACGTTGGCATGTGCTTTACATTTGTTTACGTATTCTAGCATTGATTTATGGCTTTGCGTGTATGTGTGGATGTGAATGCGTATGTTCACCCAGGGACTGGTCTGATGGGCCCTCTGGGGATACGTAGTTCCGTGTGTGTGCGTATCATGAACTAGGGTTAACGACCCAGGGATGGTCCGACGGGGCCTCTGCGGGGTGCGGTGGTCGTGAGTCTCGTACCAATGGTTGACCTTTGAAATATTTTATTGGAAAACTATGTTCTATGCATGTTCATCTTAATATTCCGGAATATAAATATTTTATGTGTTTAATGTGATATTTTATTAATAAAGCATCCAGGCGATATGTACGACAATAAACTACAACTGTGATATTGAATATTCCATCAAGTTATGTTGTTGTTATTATATTCCCTACCGCTTTTTTTAATTGTCAAGTATTCAAGTATATTTTATTTTTACTTGCCTTTGAGGCCCAAGGTTGACACTTGTCGTATTGTGATTGGATTCTTGTATTTATTGAAGTCGTATTTTGGTCTGGGCATTCCCTATTTACTCGAATGTAGCGTTGGTCTGGAGCATTACATGAGTCATGTTAAATTGCATGCTGAGGTGTGTGTTAGGCTGATGGGCCTTTACGAGGGGTTCTATGACGTGTAATAACTCTGAAAGTATTGGGGTGTTACAGAAATGTTGGATTGTACATGTAATATCCGTACTTTCTATCTTTAGTAGTTTCTATTTTTGGTGTATGTTCATTTTTAGCAGCTCGCTTGTAACCATTTCCACATTTTGAGACTATTTTGTTCTTGGTGTTTTTTCATTTGAATGAGTTTTGGAGGTGTTTTTACGTATTTCGATTTATATTATGATGTTCGTCGCATGTAGGTTTGATTCTCATAAAACTCATTCGAATATATGGTTTCTTTGTTCCTACAAGTCCGTAAGGTAGAATAATTCATGTTGTGGACTTTGGTTCAGCATTTCGATATCGTATCGTGATTTTCGGACGTTTGGGCCATTTTGTAATTTCCTATAAGTTTAGAAAAATTACTCTGATTGGCGTATTTCGAGCTTTCAGGTGGTCAGAATAGTGCTTTCTTTTAGTGCTTAGGTTCGTCATCGCGAATACCTCGTAACTATGTCTTCGGATTCCATCTATTGTCGCTTTTTATTTTCGTGCTTTCTTGGGCAGTGGACTGCACTCAGCAGTAATGAACTGATGCATGCATAACGTATGTTATGCATGCTCTCTTACGTATGTTAAAGTACATGCGTTAATGTACATTAGCTCTTAGTTATAACATACATTAATGTCTTCAGCGATTTGGGCAATAAACCCTACCGAGCCCTCACGTGCGTTAAAGTACAGGTGTTACGTATGTTATGCATATACTGTTAACGTACGTTAACTCTTAGTTATAACGTATGTTAACGTCTTCAGCGATTTGGGAAGAAAATCCTGTCGAGTCCTTACGTATGTTAAGTACATAAGGTTACATACGTTAAGGCCCTAATGTACGTTAATTCCCCATGTTAACGTACGTTAGCGGATGTCAGGTATTTAAATACTTGAGTTGACCTTAGACGCGTCATTTTCCTTTTCCTTCTCCCTTTGTCCGCGATTTGGGTTTCCTTGAGCGTTTTGAAGCGATTCTTGAAGATAAATTTGTGGAGTTCCATAGTAGATCGATTGTTGTGCTCCAAATGAAGTTATCATCATCTTAATCCATCTCTCTCCGCCCAAATCCAAGATAATTGGCTAGAACCCTAAACTTTGTAATTTTGGGGGAATTTTCGGGATTTTTCAATTGTGTACGAACTGTCCGTTGATATTGTAATATTCTACGTCGATTAATGTTTATGAGTGTTTCCCTATTCGTTTCTGCCAATGATTCAACCGTGTGTGTGGTTGTGAAGTGTAGTTGGGGTTGTGGGTGTTTTCCACTCGATTATTTGGGTCGTTTAAGACTGATTCGTTTTCCCTTTTGTCGAGGAATGGACGTTGTCATTCCGGGTCACTCCTAGTCATTGGAGATCTCCCGTTTCGATCAAAATGTCTCAAAGGCATGCGCTTTACATTTGTTTACGTATTCTAGCATTGATTTATGGCTTTGCGTGTATGTGTGGATGTGAATGCGTATGTTCACCCAGGGATTGGTCTGATGGGCCCTCTAGGGATACGTAGTTCCATGTGTGTGCGTATCATGAACTAGGGTTAACGACCTAGGGATGGTCCGACGGAGCCTCTACGGGGTGCGGTGGTCGTGAGTCTCGTACCAACGGTTGACCTTTGAAATATTTTATTGGAGAACTGTGTTCTGTGCATGTTCACCTTAATATTCCGGAATATAAATGTTTTATAAAATGTTGTTGGCGCATATATAATGTGTATAGAATGGTAGTTCAAATGGTATTGTACTTACACTAGCAGTTGGCGCTAACCCCTTAAATGGGGGAAATACTTTTGTATTTCAGGTACAGGTCCAAGGGACGAGCGAGCATGCAGTCAGCGTGAGGATGATGGGCAAGAGTGATACTGTTCTGTTAGTTGGCTGAGTCTTTTCCTGTCGTTGAGTTGTAAACTGATTGTATCATTTGCTTTAGTACTCGAGTACTTTCTTCATTTTGATTGTATTGTTTTGGACCCGGTTTGGAAAGGTGTACGATTGTTGGGTTAATGTTGTTTGGAACAAATTGTTTATTGTCATTTGTCTTTATTAAGTAACGATGTAAGTATTGTGTAGTGTTGTCATGGGTCTCGGGTACTCGAGGTGTGTGTTAGCCCTGTGGACTCAAAGGGTTGGGTCCACGGCGCTGTAATTGTTGGAGTATTATATTCCATATAATCATAAATTGATTTTGATAATGAGTTGATGATGAGCTAATAATATTAGTGATGGTTTTGATGATGAGTTGACGATCAAACCAAAACAACAAAGAATCAATTAGAACGAAGAAAAAAGAATAAATCAAGAAGGAGACAAAGTCCCCTAATCAGACCAGCTGGAAAAGTCACCTGATTAGTCCAGATAAGAGAAAGTCACCTGAAGACAGTCACCTGAAGAGTCACCTGAGGAAAAGTCACCTGATCAGACTAGATGAGAAAAGTTACCTGATCAGACCAGATGAGAAAAGTTACCTGATCTGATCAGAGGATATAGTCACCTAATCAGCTAATGTACGTAATGCAGATTAAATGACGTATGTAATAAGAAAATCACCTAAAGGTAGACGAGCAGACGACATGCGTTAACGTACGCAACACATTGAAGAATAACGTACGCTAAGGCATGGATGCTAATGTACGTAATGAAGTTGTACATAACGTATATAATGAGTTTGAATATGAATTCAAATAAGGAGCCATTGAAGATGACATCATGGAGTAGGTCAGCATGCAACGGATATCTTGACTGAAGATAACATACGTAATATGTACAATAATAACGTACGTAAAGAAGTATACAGAAGCTACTGGACTGATTTACATAGCGCATAACGTACGTAACGAAGAAGCATTAATGTACGTAAGAAGGCTAACATACATAATGGGTAGAAATTAACGTATATAATACAGACATGCAGTAATGGCTAGTTGACTGAACTTGCCTATAAATATCAAGTCATTTGGTATCATTCTACACAACAACTACAAGCATATCTTATATTGATAAGATATCAGTTTATTCATCTTTGTTGTTGTATTTGTGCTTAATTGATAAGTGTTTGAGTGTTCATACACGAAAACATACATGAGAGGAAAGATATGGGTTAGGATTGTTGATCTGGCATTATTAGAATCATATCTAAATCTAAGTGAGGTTTGTCTAGTACCCATCGAAAGCAAGATAGGTTGCTTTCTTGTCCAATATAAAAGGAAAACGATTTATCTTGGACCGACATAAAGAAAAGAGTGTAACGGTTTATCTTGAACTGTAGAAGACGAGATTGTAATGGTATCACTCAGACCGATAGAAGACAAGGCACAGAGGTTATTGATCTTAAGCAAAAGAAAAAAGATACAAAGAGAGGACGTAGGCACGATTGGCCGAACCTCTATAAATCTTGTGTCGTTTATCTTCCGCAATTTAATTACACTTCCGCAAACACAAAAGAGTTTGAAAACTCTACTCCTCGACATAATCCACCATTCCAATTGGGGTGCTAATTTTCCAACAGTAATATGCCCTGAACATCTTGGGGGTGTTACAAATTATGGTATCAGAGCCAGGTTTATGGATACCTAGGATGTCGGTTATTTAGGTCTAGTCGAGTGTTGTTTCTGAACGGTATCACTGCTATGCCATCATCTCAGTATGTTGGTGCTCGTAAGTTTTCCTAACTTGACTCGGTGTGTTATCATGTATCGTTCATTCTTAGTATCATGATGTCTTTTGGTGTTTGAACTGTACTCACCAGTTACTTCTTCAGAGTTCCGGTTGGTAGAGGATGCGGATGCGGTCGCAGACGTGGTAGGGGACGTGGTGCAGCCAGCGGGACGGCCATGTCCAATATCTCTGAGGCTGGTTCGGCAGCGCCGTCTTTGTCGAGCAGTGTCCAGCCTAGTGTCGAAGGTCATCAGGACCAGTCTGCTAGCCTCGGTAATGATAATGATAACATCGGGGTAGCTAATATTCTGTAGCAAGTAGCGAATCAGATGGCGCTACTAACTCAAGCGGCCCTGGTTAATCAAGCTAACGCTACTCCGGTTCCGCCTACTGGTCCTGGCACCGACAAGTTGCTTCAGAATGTGATCCATATGCATCCTCCGCAGTTCGATGGTACTTCCAACCCTTCTGGTTGGGAGAGTATGCTATTAGAGATGAATAAGGTATTCGAGGCATAAAACTGCTCCGAGGCGAGGAAAGTACCAATTGCTTAATACTTTCTCATCAAGGAGGCGACGACTTAGTGGCAGGCGGTGAAACCGTGTGACCGGGCGGCTACGTGGGATGAGTCCAGGAATTGATGGAGGCCGAGTATTGTCTGTGTTCGGTGAAAGAGGGAAGGATTCGAGCTTTATTTGAGGCAAAACCCCAGGATATTCCCATCTCACAGGCAATTAAGGATTATAATCAGCAACTACATTACGTGAGGAATCAGGTCCGAGATGAACAAGACAAGATCCGCCACAACATGCGAATGAAACTAAGGGTTCATCACTATATGGCAGGCCTCAGGTGTATGACTTTGAATGACTATCAGAATAAGGCAATGGCTTGTGAGATGTCTTTTTTCTGCTACAGAGGTGGCATCGGAGGTTAAAAGCAACAGACTTCCGGTCAGTTTTCGGGAAGTAAGTTTGGCGGACATCAGAAGACTCAATCCGGATTGCGACCTATGGGGGGTCAATCCTGATCTTTTGGGGAGGCCATGGTTCTAAATCTGCTCCTAATGTTCCTACTCGTGGTCATACTTGTTTTAACTATGGTCGTCCAGGACATATGATGAGTGAGTGTGACAAGTCGCCGCTGCAGTGTCATAATTGTGGTCATTTGGGGCATCGTGCTACGTATTGTGGAGATGCGAGTCGGACCCGGCCACGAGGGAACCGAGCATAAATCAGGCTCCGACAGCTAATCAGCCTCAGCAAAGTTTCGGCAGGGGTCAAGGACGTGGGCAGTCTTCTAGAGGGGGAGTGTCTAGTGTGGGGTCTGTTCCGCCCCATGTGTATGAGATGAGATGAGCTGAAGTCCTGACGCGACAGTGGCTACAGGTACCGTCCACATCCTAGACCATCCTATTTCTGTACTTTTCAATTCCGGTGCTACACATTCTTTCATTTCTTTGGATTGTGTGCGTCGTCTACGTGTTGATTGTTTAGTTTCATGTGAACCATTTATCGTTAAACTGCCTAGCAGAGATAATATCGTGGGGGATCGTGAGATTAGAGATTTTCCGGTAAGTATCGCGGGGAGGGATTGGCCTTCTAATCTGATTGTGGTAGACATTAAGGGCGAGATTTGATCCTTGGTGAGGATTGGTTCGACAGGCATGGGGCGATCATGAATTATAGAGCGAGGAACATTTCGATGTTATCCCCTGACGGTACTGAACACACCTTTGTGGGACGCAAACGGAGTATTCCGAAGTCCTTGATCAGCACATTGAAAGCGGTGAAATTTCTTCGAGGAGGGTGCACTGGTTATTGGTGCTACGCCATGAGGTTGGAAGAGGGGAAAAGAGCTTTCTTCTATACCAATAGTTCATGAGTATCCTGATGTTTTTTCAAATGAGTTGTCGGGTTTGCCACCAGACCGTGAAGTTGAGTTCACCATTAATTTCCGAGTGCGGCTCCGATTTATAGAGCACCGTACCGCATGGCACCTGCAGAGATGCGAGAATTGAAGAAACAGCTGGGGGAATTGCTAGACACGGGCTATATTCGACTGAGTGCTTCACCTTGGGGTGCACCGATCTTGTTTGTAAGGAAGAAGGATGGGTTACTACGGTTATGCATTGATTACCGAGAGCTGAATAAGGTAACCATCAAAAACAAGTATCTGTTTCCAAGAATTGAAGACTTGTTTGACCAGTTGCAGGGGGCTACATTGTTCTCAAAAATCGATCTGAGGTCGGGTATTACCAGCTCGGAGTGAAGGATTTAGATATTCCGAAAATGGCTTTTCGGAAGAGGTACGGCCATTACGAGTTTGTGGTTATGCCATTCGGGCTAACCAACGCCCCAGCCGTGTTCATGCAATTAATGAATAAGGTCTTCATCGAATATCTCGATAAGTGTGTAGTCGTCGTTATCAACGATATCCTAATCTATTCGAGGAACGAAGAGGAGCATGCGCATCATCTATGCATAGTGTTGAAATTTTTGAGAGCTCAGCGCCTTTATGCGAAGTTCTCTAAGTGTGAGTTATAGTTGATAGAGGCTATGTTTCCCTGTCACGTAATCTCAACCGATGGCATTCATGTGGACCCACACAAAACAAAGGCGGTATTAGATTGTGCACCGCCCAAGAACATGAAGGAGGTTCATAGCTTTCTGGGTCTGGCTGGATATTATCGTAGATTCGTTGAAGGGTTCTCTAATCTCGCTCGACTGCTTACTCAGTTGTTGCAGAAGTCAGAGAAATTGGTGTGGTCAGACGAGAGGCAGAAGAGTTTTGAAGAATTGAAGAAGTGGTTGACTACCGCTCCCGTCTTAGCCTTACCGTAACCACAAGATCGGCTAGGAGGATGATGTAAAGTAGCGATACTAGTTACAGTTGTAGTCGGTTGTCCGTCAGTGATCTGTCGATCTGAGTGTTTATTTCTAGTTCTCTGTCATTTTTAAGAGGATGGACATGTTGTGTAAATTGTGATCGAGTTGTATTTTTGGTTTATCATTTGGACTGTTATGTTGTATTTTGAGAGACCTAATCGGTCTACGGTTTTATGTTTTGGTCGAGTTGACCACGTGTGGGTTTTGTTTTGTAGTTTCCTGTCTGGTAGATCCTTGAGAAAGGATCTACGGCATGTAATATCCCTAAGTGGATTGGGGGTGTTACATAAATGGTATCAGAGCTTAGGTTTGCGAAAACCTAGGCAGTTAGGTCTAGTTGGGTCTTGTCGAGTCGTGTCTTGTCGGAGTCTTGTCTTATCGTGTCACTCGGGTGAGCAATTGTGAACAACTGTGATCATTGTGATCAATTGTGATTCGTTGTGATTAGTATCGTGGTGCAGCCATCATCTCCGTGCGGCCTGTGGACATAAGTCTCCTCTTTTATGTGAGGTATTGGTATTTCATGATATATCCTGTATGTGTGATGATGTGTAATTTTGTTTGTGTAGTGATGTGAAATGAAATCCGTGTTTGATATTCGTGGCACACCGTTTGTGTTTGTGTTGAATGTATTGATGGTTGGACACCGATTGGTGCAATACGATGTGAAAACTGTGAATCTTGACGTGTTCAAGAGAATGTTTCGACGGTAGAGTTTGTGAGGAACTCAGATGGGTAGTTTTGACGTATGTTTGAACTTGGTGTTCGCGAATTATGTTTGATTGAATTTGTAATCTCGTTTGCCGAGTGGGCATGTGGTTTCAAGTTTGATTATTTTTGGGTAGTTGTAATTATGTCCACTGCGTGTAGGTTTGAAAATGGTTTTCTTAATTGAAATTATGAGCCTGAGTATGTTTGTAAAGAACCAATTTTTGAAAATATTTCGATGGTGCAGTTAATCAACAGTTTTGCATGGATTTTGAAAACGGTTAAACTTTGACGAGTTAGTCTTGTATTTTCAAATGACACCTTCAGACTGTATCTGAAGTAGGCGTTTTAAAGTATTTTGGATATTGTAAAATATTACCGTCATTTTTGGTTTTGATCGAAAAGATTTTGGAAAATTTTTGCTAAGATTTGAAAGTTTCGCTTCGAAACAGAACGGGATGTTGAGGATTTCAAATTTCTTTTTTTTAGACTGAGTTCTTTCCGCTTTATGAGGAATGACAAGTCTTCTAAAATATTTTTCACACTTTTTTAAAATTCTCAAAATAATAAATCCTTGATCCGTTTCATGAAGAATTGATAATTACAAGCATTTTTGTTGTTTGAGAAGGAAATTCCATTTTTTTAATATGCACGTTCGGCAATTATGTTTGAAAGATACGTGTGCTGTCTAATATCATTACTCGTGTTGATGATGCTCGAGTTATGGTCATTAAGCTGTTTTTCCGTGACTCTTGTTAGAAAGTTTGAACTTTAATAAATTTCGAACAATTCAGTGCTTTAACTCAGAGTTTTTGACTTGAGATCTTCAAAAGTTCAACTGAATTGGGATGTTCTTGATTATTGGAAAATCGATGAGTTTTGTCAACTTTAGTATGGGAGTTTATGACTATTTTATGAGAGTTTAGTTTTGATTCAAAAACGATGGTAACAGTTGAGAATGGTTCGAAACTTGAATGATACTGTCATATATGAAGTGATAGCTGCGCTTGATGCCTTGGGCATGTGTTGAATGTTTCGATTGATTTGCCCATGTACTTGATTCTAATGTGTGATGACTTGATAAATGTTGTTGTCGGGGATATTCATTTCTGAATCTATGAGAACTATCAGATATGAGTTATTGCGTGAACACTCTATGGTAACTCTTGTTAGCAAGAATATTTCTGTGCTTCGCAGTGTGTCTTGTATGGACCTCCTTATTTTATTGATGTTATGTGTTGTTATGTATCGTTTTAACGAATGGTTGTTCAGTTTAGTATGTCGAGGGCCAGAGGTCGGGGCCGTGACAATCAGTCGCGCCATCAGGATCATGCTGCCGGTGATGGCGTTGGTATTGGTGTTGCTACTATACTTCAACAGGTGGCAGAACAGATGACTCATTTAACCCGGGTGATTCATCGTAACACTACCATGACTGAGAACTTTGGGTTGACTTAGTGGCTTAGAGAAGTGGTTCGTATGCGTCCTCCCCGTTTTGTGGGCGTAGGTGATACTTTGGGCTGGGATGGTTGACTGCCAGAGGAACGGAGGATTCATATCGCTCAGTTCCTTCTCGATAGTGACGCTGCTAATTGGTGGGAGGCCGTTGAGCCTCAGGATCATGCTGTTACTTGGGAAGGATTCAAGAAGTTGATGGAAGCGGAGTTCTATATGGAGCCGACCCGAGAGCAGAGGATCCGAGATTTTTATCCAGCCGAGCCGCAGGATATACCCATGTCGCAGGCTATTATCGATTATAGTCAACAGCTCGCTTACGGGAAGGGGTAGGTGAGGACCGAGGAAGACAAAATCTGTCATTTCGATATGTGGATGAGACCAAAGATTCGACAATACATGTCGGGTTTCACTTGTGCTACTTTGAGAGAGTATCAGAATCGATCCATGGCGTATGAGATGGCATTGTTATCTATTGGGCCGTTGCATGAGCCGAAGAGGCAGAGGATTTCTGGAGATTTTTCAGATAGTGTGGGAGTCGGAACTTCTTCTCATCGAGTTTCGCGTAGTCCTTCGGTGAAACCTTCACTTTCTTTGTTCGGTGGAACCAAGAGTTCCAAGTCGTCTTCTTTGACTCCTAGTCAGACTGGGAGGTGTTTCAATTGCAACCTTGTGGGTCATGTGCAAGCTAATTATCTTTCGAAACCGATTACTTGTTATAACCGTGGACTCGAGGGCCACAGAGTTCACAATTGTGAAATATTCCATGATGTTTCCCAGAATCATGCTTCGGCATCGGTATTAAGATCGATTCGTCGGGACCACTGAGATTATGTCGTCCGTGCTTTGTTGTTTGTGACTCCACCCTTTTTTTTTTTTAGTTTCGGGATGAAACTTCTTTTTAGAGGGGTAGAATGTAATACCCGTGATATTCTCTTTCGGTAATTTTTCATTTTTGGCATTTTTCTGATTTCCAGAACTCGCTTGTGGGCGTTTCGACATTTTGATAATGTTTTGTTCTGCGTGTTTGGTCATTCGAGTTTGTAACTCATCATTCACCGGTACGCACAACCGACTCTTAAATCTCAAAAGTCCATCCTCGTGGACCATGAATCCAGGGGCTTTCCCCTGAGCCACATCCTCACGGATGCGCAACAAAACTGGGTCTGAACCCTGATTCTCCCTGATTGCCTCCTCAAGCGGTGATGAAATCTCTAACATGCAAAGTTGCCCTTGCACTCGCTGAAGCCAGACCTCGATCTCGGGTCTAAGAAATTCCTGTTGAAGTTCCTTCTGAACTGTTAAACGAGCAAGCATCTGTTCCTGAACGGACTTACGACTCAAGGCGTCGGTGACAACGTTCGCCTTGCCCGGGTGATAAAGGATCTCGATATTATAATCTTTGATTAATTCCAACCACCGTCTCTGTCGCATATTTAACTCCTTTTGAGTAAATATATACTTTAAACTCTTGTGATCGGTGCACCAGTTACTCAGATGTCAGCCCCGGCCACAAGGGAACCGAGGCATCAGTCTCCGACAGCTAATCCGCCTCAGCAGAGTTTCGGTAGGGATCGAGGACGACGGCAGATTTCTAGAGGGGGAGCGTCTAGTGCGGGGTATGTTCTGTCCCATGTGTATGAGATGAGACGAGCTGAGGATACTGACGCGACAGTGGCTACAGGTACCGTCCATATCCTTGACCATCCCGTTTCTGTACTTTTCGATTCTGATGCTACACATTCTTTCATTTCTTTGGATTGTGTGCATCATCTGCATGTTGATTGTTTGGTTGCATGTGAACCATTTATCGTTAAACTGCCTAGCGGAGATAGAATCGTGGGGTATCGTGAGGTTCCGCTGGTTGGAAGCTGTTGTAACTAGGGAAAATTCATCGTAACCTTTCTGTTACGTATTTTCCGTGAACGCAAGTGCACGTTGTCGTATACAAGTAATAAAGTGATGAGTAGAGTATCCTTCCCTCGAGGACTAATGTGCTAATTACCAATTTATTGGTATTTCTAATTTTATTTGAATGACCGTAAAATTTGGGGTTGAACAATTATTAATAGATAAATATTGCGATAAACTAAAATAAGTAAGAGAATTAATTATATAAAATAAAAGGAGTTTCAAATGAGAGAAGTATCTAGGATCAAGAATTCACCTCGATTAATCCAAATTAATCTTGATTTATATAAGTTATGCAATTTCCCAATTTATTGAAAGCGAAGATTATCTAGTTAATCTAATGCCCCTTCCGAGGTCAATAGAATTTTCCAACACGAACAATTCACTCTATGCCTAGGTGAGTTGATTCGACATTAGCCAAAAAGATCTATAATCTTCAAAATATCGATGCTTCATAATTCTTATGAGTATATTCCTACCTCACAAGATAAAATGGTTTTCTCCAAATTATTACTACTCACTATCCTCTTCCGTTCAAGTTAAGCAGCTAGAACAATTCAATCATCGGCCACACAATTGAAAGCATTAAGAATAATCGGGGAAAACTCAATAGAAAAGGAAAAACTATTAATAATGTAAAATCAAGAATTAATTCGTCATAATTTCGGTTTCATCTCAATCCCAGAATAAAGGAGTCTAGACCGACATGCTAGAAAACAACACAAAAATACAAGAATTAAACATAAGGTTCGAGAATTTCAAACACGATTGAAGAACTCGTCCCCTTCCTTGCTCTGGCCTCCGTTCTCTGCATCTGGGTATTCCACTCTCCCTCGATGCCTTCTTTTATGTCCTTGATCTGTTTTTATAACCCTTTCATCCTCCAAATCGCATCCCGAGAATTGGGTCTTATCAGCCTCCAAAACGGCCAAAATCACGAGGTAAAATCAGGGTTCCCGCCGCCATGGGCCGCGGCCTGGAGCAAGTGTGCCGCGGCCCTAGTCACACCACTGCCCAAGTCTGTGTAACACCCCCAGACCTGACCGGGAATATTACAGCGTCGTGGGCCCCGAGATGGAACCCACAAGGCTGAAGGAAATTTTCGCAAACATTTACAAACGTCCAAGAGGCTAAAGAAGGTATTATCTATTTAAAACATTAGAAGACTTTATAAAACTCGTTTATCAAAACCGTCGTAAAATCTCATTTGAAACCACAAGGCCCGAAATGCCAAAACTCAACAATTTAAAAACATATGTTAAGCTATCGCTTACACGTACCAACAGAATAGATTTAGAAAATGATTGCCAAAGTAACCTAAGTTACCAGATACCCAGAAGGCCATTTAAAAATACTCACGCAGCGGATAAAGACAAACAATTAAAATACTCTAGCAGCGAAATACAACAACTGATCAGAAGCTCAATACACAAATACATGTCCTAGCCAGTATCCTCTGCGAAGCTCATCTCTTCACGACCGCTACAAGATTGATAATCCAAGAACCTAAAAAGAAAGCCCACGACGGGGTCAGCCATAATATCCAACAATGATAACCATCACATCACGTCAATAATTACATATCAATGGAAATACGAAGTAAGAATACGACCAATGTAATCTTACAGTCGTAACTTTACGAAAATCCACGATTCGTATCCTTAACAACACATTAAGATAATACCGAAATATCTGTACGATATCTCAACAATACCCAAGGTTCTCAAAACATTATCATAACTCGCGATACGGAAATTATACCAACCCTGGACAATTCAATCCATCGGATAACGTCGACAATTCCAATACGATAATTGATTGTCCATCAAAGACAAGTACCAAGGAAATACGGAACATACCTCAAGATACGAAATCCCATTACCATCACGGCAGCCTAATCCGATATTAGATCAACACAACATACGGACATGGTCCTAACACAAGACCTACAAATGCATACTCATATGACAACGTCAATATGATCACAACAATAACGATAATGTATACTTATGGCAAACCCATAATATACATATGCACAACAACAGTACATGGCAATCCGATGATCCAGCGTTCACTTCCTAGATCCCCCGATGATCCCGTCAGACCAACCCGAGGTGGAAAACCCGTCTAATGATCCAGCGCACGCTAGCATAGATCCCCCGATGATCCCGTCAGACCAACACGAGGTAGACATATGACAACAATGTACGACTGCACAAAACAACAGTACACAATACACGACAACAACAATGCATAAATACATGCAACAATGATACACGAATGTATCACGACATGATCGACACAAATGATAAAAATGATTAGAGTACTTGCCCCGAGTCCTTCATGAATGATCTCAATGTCTAAACCATCACGAACCATTATCCTCAATACTCGACGGTCCAAAGTATCACAGATTGCAGATAATTCATATCTTCGTCTTTATCACAATATATCCTCGATATACAAGTGTGCCAATAACAAAAGTAAATCATATACATTATGATTTAGATTCCCAAAACTCGAATATGATTTATAATCCCAAATCTCCTGTGATTACGATTATAAACTTTGCTATACGAATTATAAACGAATGAAACTGAAACCATTCATTAAATATTATAAACTGAGCAAGTAATAACTTGCCTCGATACCGATACGACGATGATGAAGTCGTTACCAAATCCATTGTCGTCATCTACAAGTTCCTCGGTCCCGACCAAAGCAATTCACGAACATCCTCGAACACGACCGCAGCATACGGTTATAAACACCGATCAATAAACTTGACCTATTACAATAATCGATTAAACAACAATCCGATAATAATTAACAACCGCTAAAACCAATTCACAAACCCAACGGCTCAACAATATCTCAGTTAACCACAAGTCTGATCAAACCAACTTAAACGATCACGAATTCATAACCGAAACAGAATATATTACCCTGCCTGTTGACTTAGCGCACGTTAATCTCTTACCGTAGCATGCGCTAAGTTATTCCCGATAGCGTGCGCTAGCCAGTAGGCTTAGCGTGCGCTAATGACGTGCAGTTACATACATTTCGGACACCGATCAACATATGGCGATTATCAAAAACTCTAAGTGATTCTGAACCATGTATATAGATATCAAACAACGAAATCCAATATCCTTTAACATATAGATAATCATCCAACTCTTAATTCAAGTCATATATTCATATTTCATCTTCCTTAATATCAACAACCTAAACACCAAGAACTCATAATCATGCCATGTTCACCATCATATGAAGAAACCAACAACAACAACATCAAAGATCCGAATTGAAGGAAGACATTAGCCAACATATCTCTTTGAACATAAACAACACATTCAAAACCATCCAATTCATATCAATATCTTCATATCAACAATAACATCATCATAATCCGGTAATCCAACTCATAATCATACTTATCAACTTGTTTATATGATAATCATCCACTCAAGAACATCAACATTCAATCTAAAACGAAATCCAAAGATGAAGAGTGATTACCTTTATGAAGGAATGGATTGATTTCCAAGGTTGAATCCATTTCCAAGAATCACCAATGATTTCAAGAACAAAGCTTTAATCCATGATTTCCATCTTTAATCTTGTTAAAGAGGATCATCCCTCAGTGTTTAGGAACTCCAAAAGTCCTCCCAAGGTTCTCTCTATCGGTTGCAAGAAGAGAATGGACGAAATGCTTCATAATACCCGTCTGTCCACTTATATAGAATACATTACTAGCGTGCGCTAACATCTCATGTTTAGCATGCGCTACGACTTAGCGTTCTCTAACTGACTTTGTTAGCGTGCTCTATCGCAGTCCAGTGGCTACTGTCTGGCTTCGTACATATGCTTACGTACGTAATGCCCATGCATTAGCGTAAGTAACTTACACTCTCTAGCGTACGCAAGTCCTTGCGTTTAGCGTGCGCTAATATCAGTTGACTCGTTTGTCTGTATGCTCCGAAGACTGGTCCACACGCCGAAAGTGCTGACGAGGATAAGATTCCTTTTTGTCCGATATACAGTTAGCATGCGCTAATCAACATGCATTAGCGTGCGCTAACACTACATTACAACATCCGTTGACTTATCAGAACGTGCGCCGAAAGTGGCCTGGTCCACACGCAGATTCCTTCTGATCTGATTGCATTAGCGTGCGCTACATTCTGCCTCTAGCGTGCGCTAACCATGAACGATAGCGTGCGCTATACTTGAACATCAGCGCGCGCTATACTTGAACATCTGCGCGCGCTAGTCAGGCTATACTTAGCCATTTCCAACTCTTCTCGTCCGTCTCGACATACTGGATACGTACACTCACATACTGAATACATATACTCAATTCAATAATATTCTCATATGATACACAATATCCTCAATTGCAATTGTCGACCAAGTGCGACAATTATACCAATACAGATGTCTCAGTCCTTTATTTATTTTATCCATACCGTATGCATTCCACGCATGCAAGATAACTCGGATAAAATAATATCAAACAACAGTAGTAGAAATTCCGGATATTACATACTATACCACTTAAAATAAGTTTCGTCCTCGAAACTTGCAATCCGTCATAGAAAAATCAACAAACCGTTCAACCAAAATATTCTGAAACCATCGCGACAACGATCAATCATCATTAATAATGAATAATCAAAACAGTACACTTAAATATGCGCCAAGTCGACGATCTCCTGAGGTACTAGCAAGTGACTTCACTGTAAAACCTCAATACGCTTACAATCACAATTCCTTGAGTCTCAATAAAATATATCATCTTCGGATGGAATAATCTATTCGTGTCGAATCCTGTCTGCCTGATCGCACAATCAAATCCCAATTCGGATACAAATCAATAATACACGATACATCTGTGAAACAACTGCCCAAAACAACTACATAAATTCCGAAACATCGACACAAAATCTGAACGCTCATATAATCACCAACAATGTTCAACCAATAAATTAACCAAGAATATCATCGACATGATAATCTCCTATACGACCAATCCAAAGGTCAAAATATAATCGAGAATATCATCAACATGATAAACTCCAATATATCCAATGAACGATCAACGATAATCGAGAACACCTTCACACGAGAAGCCCCAACACGGTCAACACAGAACCACAAAAACAAATATACGAAAGAATAACATTCTCAAAATGACACACCAACCACATACAGTGGATGTCAATAAACATACCCGACTGGTGAACATATCCCTCGGCATACGAACAACCAATCACAAATCGACGAACATACCTAATCATACATGGAGTGGGAATGACCACTCAATATCCAAAACAACCAGCATGGGGGCACCATCCCCGAATCTACACTTACAAAGAAACCATTGATTTAGGTTATATAAAGATTGATGCATGCATAAATGACTGTCTTGTATCGGAACCTCGATAAGGACAAGGACAGATGTCCTAAATGTGATGCATCTAGATTGAAAGTTAACCCACGCACTAATGAGATAACTATTGGGGTTGCTGCTAAAGTGTTGTGCTACTTTCCTATCATTCCAAGACTCTAACGCATGTTTCTTTCACTAGATATTGCGCAACAGCTAACTTGGCACTCGAAGCATCATAGTAATGATGGTAAAATGCGGCATCCATGTGACTCAGTTAGTTGGACAAGTATAGATCAGAAGTGGCCTAATTTTGCATCTGATGCCAGAATATAAGGTTTGGAATTGCAACTGATGGATTTAATCCATTCAGCTCTCTCAGGACAAACCATAGTACATGGCCAGTAATACTCGTCATCTATAACCTTCCACCTAATGTTTGTATGTCTAGAGAAAATTTGATGCTAAACCTACTCATTCCAGGCCCCACACAACCTGGTAATGATATTGGTGTGTATTTAGAGCCTCTCATTGAGGACTTACATAAGCTGTGGAATGGGGTTGATATGTATGATGCGCATCAGAAGGAGACATTCAAGTGCAAAGGCATGTTAACATGTACCATCAATGATTATCCAGCACTTGGAAATGTTGCAGGGTTAACCAATAAGGGAGATTTTGCTTGCTCTATTTGTGGTCCAGAAACCAGCTCCGATTACCTAGGGACTGCAAAAAAACAATTTTCATGGATAATAGGAGGTGGCTGTATGCAAGGCATAAGTACCGCTCTATGTCCAAATGGTTCGATGGCAGAAAGGAGAAGCGATTGAGACCTGTAGTGTTTACAGGGAAGGCGTTAGTTCTGCGACTTGCTGGGTTTAAAACTGAATGGGGCAAAAGGAATGGAAAACCTAAAAAATTCGCAAAGGGTGATCCTGCCAAGATTTTAAAGAAGAAATCTATATTTTTTGACTTGCCATATTGGGAGGTCAGTGTATTATTGTTGTCTTAGTTCTGAATCTAAGTTATATTATCACATAAGATTTTTGAATTTAAATGATTTCTATTTGCTTGTTCATAGGGTCTACTGGTGCGCCATAATCTTGATGTAATACATATCGAAAAAAATGTGTGCAAGAAAGTGTTAGACATTCTATTAGATGCAAAGGTGAAGGGTAAAACTAGAATTAAGTTGAAAGAAGGTAGACATGTAGAGTTAATGTCACTGTTGGAAGAATTCCCATAAGATAAAAGGGAGGAGCTGCTTAATATTTCAGATCGCTGCACATTTACCAAAGATGAGAAAGATTTGTTTCTTTGGAGGTTGTGGATGCAAATATATCCTGATGGATATTGCTCCAATATAGCAAACTGCATCAAGGTCAGAGAATGTAAAATTCATGGACTGAATCACATGATCATCATGTGTTGATGCAGCAGCTTCTCTCTGTTGCTATAAGAGGCTTGTTACCGAAAGGTGTTCGAAAAGCCTTATTTCGTCTATCTTCTTTTTTTCATGAGCTTTGTCAAAGAGTACTCGATAGAAAAAGATTGGATGATATGGAAGATGAAATCGTTGAGACTTTATGTATGTTAGAGATGTATTTTCCTCCTTCTTTTTTCGATATCATGGTCCATCTCTACATTCACTTAGCAAGGGAAGCAAAATTATGTGGTCCAGTCCAATTTAGGTAGATGTACCCGTTCGAGAGGTACCCTTTCTTTTGATTATTATTTATCCCTCTAACATGTCTTAGTCCTTGTGTAACATTTAATTTTATTTTTAATGTTTAGATACATGAAAGTCTTAAAAGACTATATGAAGATTCATGCTTGTCCAGAAGGAATTATTGCTGAAAATTACTTGGCGGACGAGTGTGTTAGGTTCTATGGTCGTTACATGAAACATTCATCTGCCTGTAGTAATAAACGAAAAAGGAATGATGTTGATGATGATGAATTAGTTGACGGTTCAACACTTCTAAAAGGTCGATCTGTACAATTAAGTGATGATATTCACAAGGATATGCATCTCTGCGTGCTTTTGAATAGCGAAAAAGTTTTACCCTATTTTGAGTAAGTTACATCTAACTATTGTTTTTTGTTAATTGAAACAACTATATAGTAATTCAAACTTAATCAAACATAATATTATAGGATGCATAAGGCAGAGGGGCTCTGATAAATGTTTGAGAAATGATTCTAAAAGGCTTCAAAAAAGGCATCTAGAGACGTTTGTCGATTGGTTACAAGCTGAGGTTAATATCTTTACCTTTCAGCCAAACAGTATTTAATATATTCGGTTTGTTAAATTCTATGCTCGATTTGGAAGTTGATTGTTTTAGAATACATATTTTCAGATTGTTCGTGAAGCTGCTATGATTAATAAGAAGCCTGATGAAACACTCAAATACCTTGCAAAAGGACCTAGGCGTTGTGCAATGTCCCATTCTGGTTTTATTATTAATAAACAATGATTCCATACCTTTGACGCCAATGTTAGTACACAAGATTATGGTGTGCATATAGACGTGGATACATTGTCAAATTACTATGGTGTTATCCGAGAGATTCTGATATTGGACTTCCACAAGTTCGAGTTGGCTTTGTTCCGTTGTGATTGGGCGAATGTTGCTTTTGGTGTGAAGAAAGTTGATGGATTCACTGTAGTGAATCTTCATGAAGGGTTGAGTAAAATAGAACCATTTATATTAGCATCACATGCCCAACAGGTTTTTTATTCTAGGGATATAGATAAATCAAACTGGTATGCAGTATTAAAGGCACCATTTAGGGGTTTTAATGATCTTGAGCTATTTGATCCAAATATTTTTACTACTGCTGTAATTGGTGATCAAGATTGTGATGCACTTAATATAGACGATGAGTTTGATGGTGAAACATGATAGACAATATGTAATGTGTGAACCAACTATATATAAGGTCTGTTTTTGTCATTTAATGATGGTTTTTGTGTTAAGTGGTTGGGAACCTAATCCAGTCATTTTTGTAATTTGCAGTTGCTCAACTAGTTTCTATAATTATATTTTATTACTTTTTGTTGTTCTGTCTTTACTTATTCCGATTCGTTTTTCCTAGAATTATTTAATTTAACATTGTCGTAATGTTATTTAAACTCTATTTCTTTACACTAGCTATATGTATCTATATATATATATGGATATGCATTGGCATTTCTTTGTTGTTGGAACAACTTGAATATGTCAACAAGGAAAAGGTGCTTAGGATTTGAAGAACCAAATCGTGGCGATTCCAATAAGAAACAAGCAACTTCTGGAAGTAGTGTTGATACTGGTGTTCCTCTCAAGTCCTACCTCAAGTCTAATATCCCTGCTTCTCATAAGCATGTGAGAGGTAAAACTACCCTTCAGGTCACTCCAACAGGAGAAGCAGGATCACAACAAGTTACGTAGAATGAAAGAGGGCAACCTGTTGGGAAGATATTTGAAAGGTTTAGCTCCACTATTGGGGTTATAGTGAGGGAGCATGCTCCACGCAATGCAACAACATGGCATGAAGTGTGTGGTCCAACCAGGGATGACCTCTGGGATTATTTGATGGTAAAATTTATTTTTAAACATTCATTGTTCCTTATTTTGTTCTCTGCAAGTATGGATGAGGATAATAACATTTTTACCTTGTCATTATTGCAGTTAAAATTTATTGTAGAACCTATTCATAGGCCAGCTGTGTTTATGCAAATGGGACGACTATGGAGAAGCTGGAAATCAACTCTCTCGGTGAACATCAGAAAAATTATTGAAGCGAAACGCACCAAGGCAGATGTAAAAAGGTTACTTGTTAATACCTGCCGACACATCTGTGGTAGAATGGGAAATATTTGTTAATGATCGTTGTTCTTAAGCCTTCAAAGTGAGTTTCTGAGCTACTTAATTATTATACAATTTCAATTATTGAATTACTATAGGTCGATGCATGTTTGTAACTGATAATTGGTGTGTACGGGCTACTGATTCGCAGGAGAAAAGTGATAAAATGAAGGAAATAAGGGCTAAACAGCTTTTATGTCACGCAATGAGTAGGGAAGGTTATGCAAGAAAATCCAACAAATGGGTTAGTGTGATATACTGATATTTCTAGAAGTATGTGGACAACTTATTATATACAAATATTCTATTGAAAAATCCTCATAGTTGTGCATTTTGTTAGCTTGACCTCTATTGTTTCTGCTGAATACCACAACCTCTATTATCATTTTAAGTTGGACTTTTAGTTTTTTTTTTTCTTTGATACTATTCAGTTAATTGAAAAAACTAAACTAAGAGTTGTATTTATTTCTGTTGAAGGAAAATGAGCACCCTGGTCAAACCCTTTCCAGGTCAAACTTATGGATAATGGGCCATGAGCAAAAGAAGGCTAAAAACCCGCATGTTGCTGCCAAAGTTGTAAGTGTTTTATTCTCTAAACTATATAAAAAAGCTTTTGTATTATTGAATTTTTCTTTGAGGTTGTAATATTGTTCAGATTGAGGTGCAAGCAGCAATTGCTCTTGAACTACCTAGCAAAGGGCCTGTTTCTATATATAATGATGCATTAGCCAAGGTTTTGGGTAAGGAGCGACCTGGGCATGTAAGAGGTTTTGGAGTATGTGTGACAACGTCAAAGATAGATGCTCAACAAAAATTTGCATCCTGGAAAGCAAAATTGGAAGAAAAGGTTGAGACAATGGAAGAGCGTTACAGTCGTCTTGAGCATGCTGTTTATAACCTTGTAAGTGTAGATATATCTTACATCCTATTTTTTTCTGCTTTGGTTTACTTATTTTGGATGATAGTTAATATATGGTTTGCATTTATGTTGAGGGCTATGATGATGAATTATATTGATTTGCATTATTGACATCTTGAACTTGAATGTTTCCCTGTTTATGCTTGCAAGTAAAATAGCTACATATTTTATAATTTACTTTTGTTTGACTCACCTTCACTCCGCTTCCTCTCTCTAAAGACTCAACAACCTTCTCCTCCCCATGAATATGTCAATGGGCGACAGACTAGTCCTCCTCTTACAGTGAACAAGGCCATGACAACTCCTCGGTTTGTAATTTCCAACGGTTGGGCTGCTAGCAGTGGTGGAGTAACCAAAAAAGCACTGAAAAAAATTTACAAGTAAGATATGGCTGCTGATCTTAGTAGCTAAGTTTTTAATTGTCAATTGTATAACTTATTTTGGATTTAGGATGAACCACAAATTGGTGAAATCATTGTGGATCTGTCTTTCATCGGTGAAAATACTAAGGCCAATTTTAGCATTGGTCAGGCTCACAGCTCTAAGGTATAAATTGAGGACTTGGTCTGTCTTTTATCTATATATATTGCAGCTAAAATTTTTGTACAACCCAATAATACTACTAATTTCCTTGAAAATAATTTTATATTTGAATTTGAATTTGTTGTCAGTAGAAGGAAGCCCCTTGGTTGTTAATGATCTATGCGACTTGCTGGATTGGGAAGGGACTGGTGAAGTCGTGGCTCGAGGACAAATGATGCAGTTGACCCCAAAACAAGGATTCATGGCGACAAGCTTGGACCAGATTGTTATAGAGTGGCTGTTATGTCAGTACTAAACTAAAATTCTGAGTTCTATCGATCCCACAGGGGTATGGAGTCCATGGAAGAATCACTTGGAAGTAATGTTGCCTGGCCGATCAGGCATCTTACTCGTACCAAAAGCCCTTAACAATTTTATATTTATGTTATATTTGGATATGAACGACTACTTTGTTTTTATTAGCTACTTTCTTTTCAAATTTGCAGCTATTGATAGATTGTTTTAAAAATGTTATGTACATTGAACAAAGACTGTTTCCTATTTTTTTGGGGCCTGCCTGCTTTGTTGGTGTCCATTAGTTGCTGCTGTGTACATCATTAGCTGTTTTGTACAGTTTTGGGGTCTGTCTGCCTGCTTTCTTGGTGTCCCATTTAAAAATGTTATGTACATTATTAGCTGTTGTGTAGATTGTTAGTTTTGTTGCTTCATATGTACCAGTTTTGTGGTACTTAATAATAGAAGTAGATGCAGGTTTTATTGTCATATGTTGCTAAATATGCCGCCGCTAACTGAAGCTAGCTAGAGTTACAAGACATATTTTAGATTTGATGTCGAGTTTATTGAAACGGTTTTAATTAGTGCGTGAAATTATAATTAAATTGAGTTTTTTTTTAGTATAAATATGTGATGACGTTTTTAAAATGTCATTGAATTTTTTTTAGTTGCACATTCATCACTTTCTATGCAGTAAATAAGTATCATTGAAAAGTCTTTTATGACACTTTTAAGAATGTCATTAAAATAATTTTCATGACACTTTAGAAATGTCATTAAAGTATTTGTATGATACCTTAAATGAATCCTTAAATGACACTAATTAAATGTCATTGAAAAATGAATTTATGACACCTAATAAATGTCATGAAATACATTGTTCAATGACACGTAATAAATGTCATGAAATACATTGTTCAATGACACGTAATAAATGTAATGAAATACATTGTTCAATGACAGGTATTAAATGTCATAAAATATATTGTTCAATGGCACTTTATAAATGTCATAAAATATATTGTTCAATGGCACTTTATAAATGTCATTGAAAAATAAATTTATGACACTTAATAAATGTCATTGAAGGTTGGACCCTTCCATCACTAGGGATTCAATGGCATTTGGAATGACACTCGAAAAGTGTCATAAAAACCCTTTGATGACACTTTTCAAGTGTCATTGTAAACTTTTTTCCACTAGTGCACCCTGAAGAGCAAATCCTACCTTTCAACCCACTGAGTGTTGGAAATGCTACACATGGATCTCTATGGTCCTGTATGTAATACCCGAGATTTTAATGTATATTGAAACCTTGTACCATTGTATATGTTGTATTTGATCTGAGTATTATCCTTTGTATTTCATGATCTTGTACTGTTGAGTGTATGATTTCATGAATGTTATTGTTTATAATTGTATTTGTGCACTTGTAGTGCACGCTAACGTCTGAGCGTAGCGTATGCTAATTGAGTTTCCTAGCGCGCGCTATGCGTAGTCAACTTGATTAAGACAGGGCGCTAGGTGAGATCAGACCGCGGATCTTTGTCGGGATATGTCGGAATGAATCTGGACGGCTTTTGGAAAAGCCGAGAGTCAACGTTGTTTAGTGCACGCTACTGGTATGAGGATAGCGCACGCTAAAGTTGAGTACAGTGAGGTCAGTAAAGCTTCGTATGGTCGTTAGCGCACGCTATATGGTGTGGTAGCGTACGCTAATTGCCGTACTTAGCGCACGTAAAGGGTGTTAGCGTACGCTAAGCCAAGACCAGACCGAGATAGTAGACTGCTAGTCCGTTAGCGTATGCTAAAGATATAGCCGTAGCGCGCGCTAATAACTGTTTTCGATATATAGGACAACACCCTCTTTCATTTTCAGACAGCCACTTCAACCCACACTCCAATTTCGCGACTTTGAGAGTTACCCTCTCCATCTTCAACCTTCATATCAGCCTCCTAACACATCATTGAAGGCGAGGAGCTTTGAGGATTGGTGTTCAAGCATCCAACGTTGAGTTCATCAAGAGTTTTCGTCTTTTCTTTCCATACAAGGTATGTGTCGCTGCCCGAACTTAGAATTCGTGTTCTTATTCGGATTATAACTTTCTCCTGGAATTATCAAGGTTATGGATTAATCATTAGGTTGAACACCATACCATGTAAACTTGAAGTAATCATATTAGAACTCCTTTGAGTAAGAAGATCACAATCGAACCTTATTGAGTTGAAACTAAGAATCTGATTTTTGAGGTTGTTGTATAGTTGGGTTGTCTTTTCCGAATCAAATGTGTGTCGGTGTATTGTTATTATCATTACCTAGAATGAGATCTTTAGCAAAGAAAGGAATTCTTAGAGTGGTCACTAAGATATAATCTTCGGATAGCATGAGATGACCTTCAACATAATTCACAACTCATAGTGATTACTCGGTTTGTTTATCTTCTTGTTGGTCATTCGAATGTAGAGTGTTGATGGGTGACAATTAATTTGAATGAAAAACTTTGGAGAAGATGGAAGCTTGTAGAAAAACGAAGTATAGAGATGAATTAACCTTGAACTCGTATTGAAGGTGTTATATAACCAAACCTGGTAATGACATCGATAATTAGAAATCGAAGTATGAAATTACGGTGATTTGAGTGACTCTAGCTCGATCGAGCGATCGTCGGGTGAGTTGAACCGTGAGCCGGCTAGATTAGAGTGTTAACCCGACCGTAGTAGACGTTAGATGTTCGTACGTTTAAACTTGTTTTGAGTTGCCGTTATTTTTCCTGTTTGTTAAAGGGCTGAGCATTGCGAACGTTTGATCGAAGGAAGTGGCCTTCGAGTGTGTTCAGATCGTTGGAGTAAGTAGTTCTTGCCATCTTTGAGGCAAGTATCGTATTTTGAAATTGTTAATGTTGGGATTTTGAGCATGCATATGGTTTATTCATGTTGTTGAACATGGGATTTATTTCGTTGGATTGACATGATATTCGTTATCGATTACTTGTATGTTCATGTTGATGGACATAGCGATTTTGCATATATGTATGCATAAGTTGTGTTTGTGTATGTTGTGTGATCTATGCTGAGGGCACTGGATCGGATGTCCACCTCGTGTTGGTCCGACAGGATCATCTTGGGATCTATGCTGAGGGCGCTGGATCATTGGATGGGTTTTCCACCTCGTGTTGGTCCGACGGGATCATCTTGGGATCTATGTTGAGGGCGCTGGATCATTGGAATACCCATGTTGTGTTAATGGAATCATGTGGATTCGCATTGTTGGATTCCGGTAGCGGAAGTCCGTATTGTGTATTCTGTTATGCATTGATGTTGCATATTCGATTTGTGTAATATGATACTTGTACTAGCATCGTTTTGCTAACCCCTTCGGGGGTGGACATTTGTTTTGATGTTCAGGTAGCCGAGGAGCGGGAAAACAGCCACAGTACCGACATGATGATGAAGGGGCTCAGTGATGTTTATTGTTGTTGTGACTTGTCTTTCTGGTTTATTTTCAGTACTCAAGTACGTGTGTCTTATTTATATTTTGAGATGGTTGTAATAATGGACTCATTTGATCTGTTTGAACCGGTTTTGTATTTTGAACTTTAATGGTACTGTTGTATTATTTTTACATTTCTTCGAATTAGCTTTGTAAATTCTTACTTAAAGAGTTTACGGCGCTGTAATTATTCTGAATATCTCGGGGTGTTACAGAATATGGTATCGGAGCCAAGATTCATGGATATCTTGGCAGTCGGGTTTAGTTGGGTCTGTTTATGTTATTTGATTTACGGGTCGTTTGTAACATCACCGCCAAATGGCGCCATGTGGACTGTGGTTGTAAGTCTCCTAATCTCTTATACTACCGTTTTACTTAATTTCTGTTTTGTGAATATTGACGGACTTTATTTTTGAAACTTTTGCCCTGGATATTGAGTATTCGTGTTTATAGTATGTTGAGGGGAGGTCGTGGACACGGACGCGAACATGGTAATGTGAGACAGGAGGATTCAACGACTACCCCAGAATTATCGGCTAGTCGAACCGATTCCCATTCTGGAGGACAACATGGATCAGCGAATGACAACGCAAATCCTAACATGCCAGGGGTGCTTCAGCAGGTGGTCGCTTAGATGACCCAGTTCGCTCAAGTGGTTGACCGCATGCAGACAACGATGGGCCAGCAGCGCAACGAGGATAATCGGGGAGACAAGTGGCTTACAGAGGTGGTCAAATTGCACCGCCAAAATTTGACGGTTCTGCTGAGATGCCTACTTGGGATCACTGGTTGAAGGAGTTGGAAAAGATATTTGCAGGGATCAATTGTCCCGATGACCGAAAAGTTCCTATTTCCCAGTATTTTCTGACTGGGGAGGCTTTTGACTGGTGGGAAGCTGTTTGACCTGAGGATCATAATGCTGACTGGACAGAATTCAGATTAATGATGGAAGCACAGTATTGTCCTCGCCCAGTTAGAGAGGCTAGAGTCTGAGAGTTCTTCTCCACGCAGAGTTCGGAAGCATCTGTGACAAACATAATCAAGACTTTTAATCATCAGCTGACTTGTGTGCAACACTTGGTCAGGACGGAGGCGGAGAAGATTTTTCATTTCGATATGCGGATGAAGCCGGAGATTCAGCAGTATATGTCCGGATTCGAGTGTACTACCTTGCGACAGTATCAGGATAAAGCGCTGGCCTACGGCATGAAAGAGGCGGCAGTGGAGAAATCGATGGAGGCAAAGAAGCAGAAAGTGTCCGGCAACTTCTCGGAGAACAAGAGTAGTCGGCCCCGCAAGGTCCAGTCCTTATTTTATTCGTCTAGGAAACCTCCGCATCCTTCTCGAGGTGGAAAGAAGTTCCGGGCAACATCAACCGTTTTGGATGCATCGAAGAAGTGTTATAACTGTGGTCGAATAGGGCATGTTCGGCGTGATTGTTCCGCTCCTTCTGTGACTTGTTTTGAATGTGGGCAAGAAGGGCACCGTGCGAATTTTTGTGGAAATGTGACTAGATCATTTGGTACTCGCACTCCAGCACCAGTTCCGAAAGAGACAAGTGTGAACCAGACGCAGCAAAGTGGGTTTCAGCATCAGAATGTTGGGAAAAGAGAGGCGTCCAGTGTTGGGTCCGTTCCTCCGCACCTGTACGAAATGAAAAAGTCAGATGATCAGAACACTGTTGTTGCATCAGGTAGGATTCAGATCCTTTTGCAACCAGTTAGTGTCTTATTCGATTCAGGAGCTACACATTCTTTCATATCATTAAACTGTGTTCACCGTTTGAAAATCTCGTGTTTATTTGATTGTGAGCCTTATGTTGTGGGTTTGCCGAGCGGAGAGAGAATTGTGGGAACCCTAGAAACTAGAGATTTTCCAGTATCTATAGGAGGGAGACATTGGCCATCAAACCTTATTGTGGTTGACATCCATGGTGACGATCTAATTCTCGGAGATGATTGGCCCAACCGTTATGGGGCTATTTTAAATTACCGAAAGAGAGTCATTTCTATCATTGCTGATGACGGATCTGAACATTTATTCAAAGGATGGAGACCGGGAAGCTCAGGAAAATTGATCAAAGCTATGAAAGCAGTGAAATTACTGAAGCAAGGTTGTCACGGATTTTGGTGCTATGCCATGAAGAAATAATAAGGAGTAGAGCTCTCATCTATTCCATTTGTGAATGAGTTCTCAGATGTATTTCCTGAAGAACTACCTGGGTTACCTCCGCGGAGAGAAGTAGAGTTCAATATCGAATTAGAGCCTGGAACTGCTCCTATTTCCATAGCACCATACCGTATGGCGCCAATCGAGATGTATGAACTAAAGAAGCAGCTGGAGGAATTATTGCAGAAGGGTTACATTCAATCTAGCGTTTCTCCTTGGGGAGCACCCATTCTCTTTGTCCGGAAGAAAGATGGATCCCTCCGATTATGTATTGATTACAGGGAGCTAAACAAGGTGACGATTAAGAACAAGTATCCAATACCTCGGATCGACGACTTGTTTGACCAACTGCAGGGGGCAAGGGTATTCTCGAAGATCGACTTGAGATCAGGATACCATCAATTGCGGATCAAGGAATCGGATATACCGAAATCTGCTTTCAGATCCCGGTACGGGCACTATGAGTTCGTGGTGATCCCATTCGGACTTACCAATGCTCTTGCAGTATTCATGCCATTGATGAATCGAGTATTCTTAGAATATTTAGATAAATTTGTGGTCGTTTTCATCGATGACATATTGATCTATTCTAAAGACACAGAGGAACATGCAGAGCATTTGCGTATCATTTTGAGCACTTTGAGAAATGAACAGCTTTATGTGAAACTTTCTAAATGCGAGTTCTGGCTTAGGGAAGTAACCTTCCTTGGGCATGTGATATCAGCTGACGGAGTTCAGGTAGATTAGAAGAAAGTCGAAGCAATATTGGAATGGGAATCTCCTAATAACGTGAAATAAGTTCGAAGCTTCTTAGGACTTGCTGGATATTATCGCCGTTTTGTAGAAGGATTTTCCAAAATTGCTCATCCTCTAGCTGCTGCAGAAGACTCAAAAATTCGTGTGGAATGAGAAATGCCAGGCTAGCTTTGATGAACTTAAGAAGAGACTGATGACAGCACCTATACTAGCGTTACCAGATGGAACCGAGGGCTTCATGGTTTACAGCGACGCTTCAAATCAGGTTCTGGGATGTGTGTTGATGCAAAAGGATAGGGTGATTGCCTATGCCTCTCGACAATTGAAACCATACGAAGTAAATTACCCAACTCATAATTTGGAGTTAGCAGTTGTAGTCTTTGCCTTGAAGATTTGGCGACATTATTTGTACGACACTCATTGTCAGATCTTCACAGACCATAAGAGCCTCAAGTATATCTTCAGTCAGAAGGAGTTAAACATGAGGCAGAGAAGGTAGCTAGAACTGATTAAGGATTACGACCTAGAAATCCTCTATCATCCAGGCAAAACGAACGTGGTAGCCGATGCACTGAGCCGCAAACTGGTTTCTCTTCGAGTATTGGAGGCGCTTACGTCCCAAACCAGCATTCAACGAGAACTGATCCACGAAGGAATTGAAGTATGGTCACCAGGAATCCAAGGGCAACTATACGTGATGGAACTAACTTCGTCACTAGTCGAGGAAATCAAATCTAAGCAGTTGAACGATTCTCTGATTCTTCGGTTATGTGACAAAGTAAAGAAAGGGAAGGCCCCAGGATTCGTGATACAAGATGATGGAGTTCTGAGATTTCAGAGTCGACTTTGCGTTCCCGATGATGATGTTTTGAGATAGACGATTCTGAAGGAAGCTCACAACGTGCTCTATTCTATTCACTCGGGTACCAGTAAGATGTATAAGGATATAAAACAAAATTTCTGGTGGGGAAATATGAAGAAGGACGTAGCAGAATACGTTTTGAAGTGTTTAACTTGTCAGCAGGTTAATATTGAACATCAGCGACCTGCCGGAATGTTGAAACCACTTCCGATTCCTGAGTGGAAGTGGGAGGATATATCGATGGACTTTATCACCACTACGCCGAGGACTAGGGCAGGATGAACATGATTTGGGTTGTAGTTGATCGACTAACCAAGTCGGCTCATTTTCTAGGAATTAAAGACACGTGGGGACCCGAGAAATTGGCACGAGTATTTATTTCAGAGATAGTCCGATTGCATGGTACACTGAAGGCCATTATTTCGGATCGAGATGGTCACTTCGTGTCGCACTTTTGGAAGGCAGTTCACAGGGCTTTGGGAACCGAGCTGAACTTTAGCACGGCTTATCATCCTTAGACGGACGGTCAATCCGAAAGGACTATTCAGACAGTAGAAGACATGCTTAGAGCTTGTGCTTAAGATTGGACAACCAACTGGGAGGTTCATTTGCCCTTGATTGAATTCACCTACAACAATAGTTGGCATGCTTCCATTAAGATGGCACCGTTCGAAGCGTTGTACGGGAGAAGATGTAGATCGCCCCTGTGTTGGGATGATTCTTCTAACTTGATTGGGACGGAAACAGAGTTGATAGTTTAGACTCAAGAGAAGGTAGCTCTAATTCGGGAAAGGCTGTTGACTGCCCAGAGTCGACAGAAGTCTTATGCAGACGTGCGTCGTCGCCCATTGGAGTTCGACATTGGGGACCACGTGCTATTGAAGGTTTCTCCTACTCGGGGAATTTTTTGATTTGGGAAGAAAAGGAAGCTGAGTCCAAGATGTATTGGACCATTCGAGATCCTTGAAAGAGTTGGGGAGTTAGCATACAGGTTGGCCTTACCGCCATCGCTGAGTCACGTTCACAATGTGTTTCACGTATCCCAGTTACGGAAGTATGTACCAGATCCCAGTCATATCATTGATTTCGGCGATATCGAGATAGCTAATGACGGCACCTTCGAAGAGAAACCAATCAAAGTACTTGAGAGTCGGATCAAACAATTTAGGAATAAACCAATATCCTTGGTTAAAGTGCAATGGTCACGACATGGAGTCGAGGAGGCCACTTGGGAAACAGAGGATGGTATGAAGACTAGATATCCGGAGTTATTTTCATCTTAAGTTTCGGGACGAAACTTCTTCTTAGGGAGAGAGGATGTAATACCCGAGATTTTAATGTGTATTTTGAACCTTGTGCCATTGTATATGCTGCATTTGATCTGAGTATTATCCTTCGTATTTCATGATCTTGTACTGTTGAGCGTATGATTTCATGAATGTTGTTGTTTATAATTATATTTGTGCACTTGTAGCGCACGCTAACGTCTGACCGTAGCGTACGCTAATTGAGTTTCCTAGCGCACGCTATGTATGAGCCTTAACGCGCGATATGCGTAGTCAACTTGATTAAGACAGGGCGGTAGGTGAGATCAGACCGCGGATCTTTGTCGGGATATGTCGGAATGAATCTGGACGGCTTTTGGAAAAGTCGAGTCAACGTTGTTTAGCGCACGCTACTGGTATGAGGATAGCGCATGCGAAAGTTGAGTACAGTGAGGTCAGTAAAGCTTCGTATGGTCGTTAGTGCATGCTATATGGTGTGGTAGCGTACACTAATTGCCGTACTTAGCACACGTAAAGGGTGTTAGCGTACGCTAAGCCGAGACCAGACCGAGATAGTAGACTGCTAGTCCGTTAGCGCACGCTAAAGATATAGCCGTAGCACGCGCTAATAACTATTTTCTATATATAGGACAACACCCTCTTTCATTTTCAGACAGCCACTTCAACCCACACTCCAATTTCGCGACTTTGAGAGTTACCCTCTCCATCTTCAACCTTCATATCAGCCTCCTAACACATCATTGAAGGCGAGGAGCTTTGAGGATTGGTGTTCAAGCATCCAACGTTGAGTTCATCAAGAGTTTTCGTCTTTTCTTTCCATACAAGGTATGTGTCGCTGCCCGAACTTAGAATTCGTGTTCTTATTCGGATTATAACTTTCTCCTGGAATTATCAAGGTTATGGATTAATCATTAGGTTGAACACCATACCATGTAAACTTGAAGTAATCATATTAGAACTCCTTTGAGTAAGAAGATCACAACCGAACCTTATTGAGTTGAAACTAAGAATCTAATTTCTGAGGTTGTTGTATAGTTGGGTTGTCTTTTCCGAATCAAATATGTGTCGGTGTATTGTTATTATCATTACCTAGAATGAGATCTTTAGCGAAGAAAGGAATTCTTAGAGTGGTCACTAAGATATAATCTTCGGATAGCATGAGATGACCTTCAAACGTAATTCACAACTCGTAGTGATTACTGGGTTTGTTTATCTTCTTGTTGATCATTCGAACATAGAGTGTTGATGGGTGACAATTAATTTGAACGGAAAACTTTGGCGAAGATGGCAGCTTGTAGAAAAATGAAGTATAGAGATGAATTAATCTTGAACTCGTATTGAAGGTGTTATATAACCAAACCTGGTAATGACATCGATAATCAGAAATTGAAGTACGAAATTACGGTGATTTGAGTGACTCTAGCTTGACCGAGCGGTCGTCGGGTGAGTTGAATCATGAGCCGGCTAGCTTATAGTGTTAACCCGACCGTAGTAGACGTTAGATGTTCGTACGTTTAAACTTGTTTTGAGTTGCCGTTATTTTTCCTGTTTGTTAAAGGGCCAAGCATTGCGAACGTTTGATCGAAGGAGGCGGCCTTCGAGTGTGTTGAGATCATTGGAGTAATTAGTTCTTGCCATGTTTGAGGCGAGTATCGTATTTTGAAATTGTTAATGTTGGGATTTTGAGCTTGCATATGGTTTATTAATGTTGTTGAACATGGGATTTATTTCGTTGGATTGACATGATATTCATTATCGATTACTTGTATGTTCATGTTGATGGACATAGCGATTTTGCATATATGTATGCATAAGTTGTGTTTGTGTATGTTGTGCGATCTATGCTGAGGGTGTTTCATTGGACGGATTTTCCACCTCATGTTGGTCCGACGGGATCATTTTGGGATCTATGCTGATGGCGCTGGATCATTGGAATACCCATGTTGTGTTAATGGAATCATGTGGATTCGTATTGTTGGATTCTGGTAGCGGAAGTCCGTATTGTGTATTCTGTTATGCATTGATCATGCATATTCGATTTGTGTAATATGATACTTGTACTAGCATCGTTTTGCTAACCCCTTTGGGGGTGGACATTTGTTTTGATGTTCAGGTAGCCGAGGAGCGGGAAAATAGCCACAGTACCGACATGATGACGAAGGGGCTCAGTGACGTTTATTGTTGTTGTGACTTGTCTTTCTGGTTTATTTTCAGTACTCGAGTACGCGTGTCTTATTAATATTTTGAGATGGTTGTAATAATGGACTCATTTGATCTGTTTGAACCGGTTTTGTATTTTGAACTTTAATGGTACTGTTGTATTATTTTTACATTTCTTCAAATTAGCCTTGTAAATTCTTACTTAAAGAGTTTACGGCGCTGTAATTATTCCAAATATCTCGGGGTGTTACACTGTAGACCCGGTAAGTTTGGGAGGTAAGAAATACTATCTCGTTATTGTTGATGATTATTCCAGGTATGCTTGGACAATTTTCCTAAGCAAGAAGAAGGAAACAACATCAAAGCTGTCCGAGCTCCTGAGAAAGCTTCAAAATGAAAAAGGATCGAGTATTGTGTCTATTCGTTTCGACATAGGTACAGAATTTACTAACCGCTTTATAGAGTAATACTGTTCGGAAAATGGGATACAGCACAAATACTCAGCTGCCCGTACACCTCAACAAAATGGTGTTGCCGAGCGAAAGAACAGGACGCTGAAGGAAGCAACAAGGACAATGATTGCCGCAAGCAAGTTGCCACAGCGTTTCTGGGGCGAAGCAACCAATACAGCATGCTACACTCAAAACCGTTGTATCGTCAACAAGCACCACAACAAAATAGCATACGAGCTATGGAACAACAAAACTCCATTAGTTTCGTATTTTCACATTTTTGGATGCAGGTGTTATGTGTTGAACAATGGGAATGATCAACTTAGAACCTTCGATGAGAAGTCGGATGAAGGAATATTTGTAGGATATTCCTCCATCAGTAAAGCTTACAGAATCTTTAATAAAAGGAAGCTGACGACCGAGGAATCAGTTCATGTAGTGTTCGACGAACCTCACCATGACCCTACAGGAGTAGAAGTTGTTACTCAGAACATCCAACAACTTTCCATTTTAGATCCACCAACTCCAGTAGAACCTGTTGTTGACCTATAAATCAACCCCGCAGCTGTAAGAATCGACGTAGATGAAGTCGATGTTATACAAGCTGAAGCCGAAACTACAGCAACTCAAGATACAGTACGGGACCCCGAACTAGAACCCGACCGAAGATGGTTGAGAGATCACCCGCAAGAGCTGATCATTAGAAACATTAATTCTGGTGTTACTACCCATAGGAGAATACAGAGTACACAAGGAAATGTACTGTGTGCACAAGAAGAACCAGATACTGAGATATCACCATTTCCTGAATGGAAATCTCAATCCGAGCTTAGAAGACTCAATATGTGCACTATTGCTGTATTCTTAGCCCAGTCCGAACCTATTATACCATAGAAGCTCTCAACAATTCTCATTGGATAACATCTATGGAAGAAGAGCTTAACGGTTTTGAAAAAAACAACGTATGGTATCTTGTACCCAGACCTACGCATCAATCACTAATTTGAACCAAATGGGTATTTAGAAACAAGAAGGATCGAAATGGACTCATAATAAGGAATAAATCAAGGCTAGTCGCCCAAGGCTATAGACAGGAAGAAGGCATAAACTACGATGAGACGTTTGCCCCTATAGCCAGACAAGAAGCTATTAGGATATTTTTAGCCTTTGCTGCCCATAAGAGCTTCATTGTATACCAAATGGACGTCAAAAGTGCATTCCTAAATGGAGACCTTGCCGAAGAAGTTTGTGTTGAACAACCACCAGGGTTTGCCAACACAGACGGCGTAGACCTAGTATACAGGCTGAGGAAAGCACTGTATGGACTTAAGCAAGCCCCTAGAGCATGGTATGAGACCCTGTCCCAGTATCTAACCGATAATGGATTTGAGAAAGGAGCTGTAGACAAGACCTTATTAAAAATACAGGAAGGTGATGACCTTCTAATGGTTCAAATTTATATAGATGACATTATATTTGGTTCAACTAACCTTGCTTTATGTCAAAGGTTCTCTCATCTCATGCAAAGTAAATTTGAAATGAGTATGATGGGAGAACTTAGTTATTTCCTAGGTTTACAGGTAAAGTAATTGACGACAGGGATATTCATCAACCAGGAAAAATACAGCAAGGAGCTTCTCAACAAATTTGGAATGAATAGTTCCAAATCATCGTCAACCCCCATAAGCACTTCCGTGCAAATTAGTGCTGATGAATCCAGAAATCCGGTTGACCAATCACTCTACAGGAAGCTTATTGGCTCTCTCCTGTACCTAACGGCTAGTAGGCCCGATATCCAGTTTGTTGTAGGAGTGTGTGCGAGATATCAAGTAGAACCTAAAGAATCACACTTCAATACAGCTAAACGAATCCTGAAGTATATTAAAGGAACAGTCGATGTAGGACTATGGTATCCTAAAGAAGGCGGATTCGATTTAGTTAGCTACAACGACTCGGATCTCATAGGCTGCAAGCTAGATAGGAAGAGTACAAGTGGAACTTGTCACTTTCTTGGACCTAGACTTGTGTCTTGGTTCAGCAAAAAGCAATTGGCAAATTCACTTTCCACGGCTGAATCATAGTACTATGCTGTTGGTAGTTGCTGTATGCATATCATTTGGATGCATCAACAATTGTCAGATTATGGGATTGAAGCCAAGGAAACGCCCATCATGTGCGATAGCACGAGTGCAATTGCAATAACGCACAACCCTGTATTGCACTCGCGCACGAAGCATATCAACATGAAGCATCATTTCATCAGGAAACATGTCGAGAACAAGGATGTTCGACTAGAAAAAGTTCATACGGATATCCAGTTGGCCGACATATTCACCAAGCCTCTCGACACAGAAAGATTCAACATGCTTCGACAAGAATTGGGATTGCTACAGCCTGACTCCCTGTAAGTATTTACTGTTTTTACTCAACAATTGAGGGGGAATGCTGTAAGACCCAAGAATACAGTATCCACCATTAATTATTTGTACATTTAGAGCCTTCAATACAGCACTGTAGGGAACAAAGCGATATGAATCATCCTACAGCTGACGTGTGCAATAATTAAGGGGGAATACAGTATGACCCATGAATACAGTATTAATCTGAAAGTTGCTGTATGGAATTGAAACCTATATGTACCTTTTAAGGGGGAACGCTGTATCGTTGCGGATACAACACATACTATGGGAAATCGATTCATTATATAATATTTCATTTTAAAAACAATTTTTGTCCACGTGCCCTGTTTTCATGTCAAACGTCTTTTACATTAAATGCCTTACACCACATATGGACAATCGAATCTCAAAAGCCGCGATGGTTCAAATTGTTTAATATATTTATACCGCCGTTTCAGGCATTAAGGGTAATATAAAATGTCAGAAGTGGGACCCGCTATTATTTTAAAATTCAATGGATAAGTGTACCAGTTACACTCAGTCCATCGTGACCGTTCATTTTAAATACCGGTTCCCATCCCTTAAATCTGACCATTCGTTCTCTGAAAACCCTTCTTCGCCGCATACTATAAAAGGACTGTAAATGCCATTTCAGACTCTTTACGCCTTCTGCATATTTTAAGAGCACTCGAGCATTCAGCCTACAAGATTTTTCTGCGTTTACTGCATTTTTCCTTGAATCTTTTTCACCGTTACTTGAGAAATCATCAATGGCGTCTACCCAGACATCTTCCACCTCTCTCAAGAAATCACTCAACTTCATCGACGGACGGATCTTCTCCAGATCTGCTGTGCTAGAACGCATTCACGATGAAGGTGATGATGTTGATTCCATGGAGGTCGTCGTTATAAGAATCCGTCAGCAAGGCCTCTACCGCCTTGGGAGCCACACCGCCGAAACATATGACGCTCATCTGGTTGAGGAATTCTACCTCAACACTGTAGTTCATTTTTTGTCACTGGCTCAGGGAGGTCATGTCGCTGACATCACAGCCGTTATCCGCGGAGTAGAGATCCGCGTTGACTAAGAGCTTCTCCAGAACATCTTCAGGATACCTGCTGATGGCCTGACTATGGAAGAACTTGAGACCTTTGGGTCCCAAGAACTGTTGACTCAGTACTATGGCTTATTCACCGGTTCAGCAACGGTGGAAGTGGTTCATACCACTTGCCATAAGAAAAATTTTTGTTTACCTTTTGTTTACTTACATGATTTTTGCTGCCGTATTATTGAGAATCGAATAGATGCTTTTGATATGTGCACCAATCTCTGGTTTAGGATGATGGCCGCGATAATGACCTGCGAGAAGGTCAATTGGTGTCAAATCATCCTTAAGCGTTTGCAGGAAGAGGTGTCTAAGCCTGCTTCGCAGAAGAAATCGTTTGGTTTGTTTTTTAACCATATTTTGACAAAGTGCGGACTTCCGCAAACCGCAGAGGCAAAGAATATCAGTTCACGGATATTCTTAGGAGGCGTCAGGCCTACTGCCTTCAACCAGAGCATCCTGATTGCCAATAGACCTTTTATCCGAAATTTGCCGCTATCTGCAGATCCGAGGGACATTTCTTCTAAGTCCCAAAGTGTTGAATCATCGAAGAAGAGAAAAAGATCTCACAACAAAACTCCAATTGCTGTTGAGAAGCCGAAAAGGAAGCTAAGGAGGCTTACAAAAGTTAAAGATACAGAAGCCTCCGAGGATGCTCCTCTCGTGGCTCAACCCACTGATCAACTCCCCCAGGGCCCAACCCCTGTGGAAGAGATGCCCGCTACTGTCGATACAGTAGATCTCGAGCCCTTGGAGGCTACGATGGATGCTAGGACATCTGCCAGCTCAAAAGACTCTGGTGAGTCGGCTGCCTTTTTGGAGCCGAAAGCTACCTCTCCTATACGGGATTCCACACCCGTTCAGGATCCATCTTCCTTTAGGGTACCATCCCCTGGAAGGAATCCCTCTCCGATACAGGATTCCACACCTGTAGAGGAACCCATGCCTACAGCGAACCCAGGCGATGTACGGAGCCCCTCCCCAGACACAATTATTTCTAAGACCCTGCTTTCCGTGCAAATCGAATAGTTTTTCGAGCGGTTTCTCCAATGGAAGAGCTACAGACTTGCTCCGTACGAAACTCTGTACAACTGGAGCGAGTGGAGTACCGAAGAAAATTTGCTTTGGAAGTGACAGACACTCAAGAAATTGTTGTCCCGATCCAATGGTACAACCTATTCGTTAAGGAACTTATTGATAGCCATCTGTTTGAAAAGTCCGAAGCTCGAAGGAAAGGGAAAGCTTCGTCCATGGAATCTCCCGATAGTCCAAAGTCCGATCCTGATTCCGACGACGATGACGATGCACTCCAGGTTGGTCTGCGGATGAGTCGTGAGGAAGCCCAAGCAAAGAGAGATGAAGGGACATCTGCCCATCAATCGCCCCCTTCGCCATAGCAAGACACTATTCACGAGAATGTAGATTCAGTCCCTCATGTCGCGGAGGAACAACATGTTTCGCAACAGGCACCCGAGCCTGTAGTCGCCCCCGCCGAAGAAAGATCTAGCGCCATCCAGCAAGAGGAATCAGTCCCTCTGCCGGAGCAGGCGGATGCTGAGAGACAGCAGGAGGAATTGGTCCCTCCTGTATCCATGTCTACAGAAACCACTTCGACACAGGAGGATGCAGCACCCCCTGTCGCCGAACCAGAAACAGTTACTCCCGCCCCATCAACCGCCTTGGAATCCGACGACGGTGTTCTACCTGAGGGTGTCCAACTCATTTCACGCCCTAGTGTGAATTGAGAAGGTTAAATGGAGTCGAGGACTTTGCCCAGCCAGACTCTCCCAACACTATAGCAAGAAAAGAGTGATTACGTGCTCTTGGCCTCCAAACTGTCTTTATTCAGGACGCAGTCAATGTTCTACACTCTGTAGAAAAATCTCTTGATTGGCTACACACATCTGTCGTTGAAGAAATGACCAGACTGAAGCATGAAGTCTCCCGAGTGGTAGAAGCCTTCACTGTCTTGCCACACGTCTTCAAGCAGGCCCTGAGCCAACTGCAAGAAAAACAGGAGTATATCCTGAGAGAATAGCAATCAAAGTTACGAGTGTCTGAGGCCAAGACAGCATCTGCTCTGATCGAATCCGGTTCCCAACTGCGAGCCCATGACAAAAACATTAAAGATATGTCAGAGGTGCTCTCCTCCCTTGTTGAAAGAATGTCTAACATTGAGACGAAACAGGATGCCGCTTTGCAAATCCTGGAACGTCTTGATGAAAAGGTGTCATACCTTGATGACGCCTAAAAGGGGGAAGAAGCAAGGGAAGCCGCTAGGAGAACGAGGTTGGAGCAAGAGAAAGAGTTGTTAGCTTTGTTTGAAGACTACATCACTGCAGACATAGCCCGTATCTCAACGCCGAATGTTAGGATATAGGGAGACAGACCAGAATTCTAGGATCCTAAGTATCCTTGGAAAACCCTAGTCCGAAAGCCGCAATCTATGAACCTCCCGGCAGACCGACAGCTTACCGCTGCAGAGATCAAGAACTGGAGGAGAAATGAACTGTTAAGATACTTTGTTGTACTTATCAGGGAGTCCTCAATTTTCAGTAGATGCAGAATGGTGCAGGAAGCCGCAGAGGAATTCAAGACGAAGCTGGAAGATGGAACGCTCCCGCTACAGCTGCAGATGAAATCAAAGCACAAGAATGGTGACTTGGTTACCCACCCAGATGATTGGATCCTTGTATTCGATAAATCATATGAAGGTCGAGCCATTTATCAGAATCAAGACAGGGAAGCACATCAAAACTGGTGGAAAAACACCAAGAATGACCCAAAAAGGCCATGGAGGCATTCAGACTACAGGAGTTAAATTTCCTTATATTATAATTTTGTAATCTTATCTTCAGAACAACAAAATTTTGTACTCTTCATTTCTATATCAATAAAATTTTTGCCTGTCTTGAAAGATTACAACTCGTAATCTACTTTGTTCTTATATGTTTACAGTCACTTTATTTATTCTTACTGTATTCATATTATGAAACTTATCTCATACACAAACTGTAAGAACTTGTATGCGAACAGTTCATAGTTTAAGTTGTATGCATCTAGAAAACAATGTAAGATTATGCCTGCGCGCCAATCATAAGTTTTCGAATGTAACATTCTTTTGATAAAAAGCTGAACTTGCCTGCGAGCAGTTCTTAGTGTTAAGCCAAATGCCGAAGGTCAGAACATTCGAAAGAAGGCCAAGAAGTCTGCCCTACTTCAAACCGCTAAGTGTCAAAGTTTTGGCATCATCAAGGATGTTCGGATAACATCATAAGGTTTTAAAAGGAAGACTCGGAAGGACTTGACAAATTATCAAAAAGGGGGAAATTGTTGGGATAACAAAAACCCTGTATCGATGCTGTTGGGATAAACAATCCCTGTATCGATCGTGTTGTCAAAATGTTTTGACAATATGCCAAATCCTGCATACCGCCAATAGCTGTATCGAAAAGCTGATCAAGTATCAACCTGTATCGAAGACTTCTCGCAGTCCCAACCATACAGTAAATCTATCATACAGCAAAGAGTCCCGCAAAGCTAAGTATGAAAGCTGTCTCGAAATATCAATACAGCAATCCTTCCATACAGCCCTCAAACAGGACAAGAAGGAATCTTCAGTATTCGCTAGAAGTCAAGTCCCGTTTGATAAAGAAGTATTTAAATACTAAAGGATAAAGTATTTAAATACTGTAAGTCATTAGAAGATCTTCAAATCCCGCAATATCCAGATCTCAGTCTATTCAAGTCAAATATCAAGTTGTCGCAGAATCTTGCTCAACGGATCTATTTCAACGGATATATTTCAGAAGCTATATATATATATATATCTCCAGAGTTTGAAGATCATCTACAGATACATACATACACACGACTTACAAACCAACAAGTGCTTACATGAATATTCAGAGCAAAATATATCTCCCAAAGCTTTCTGCTATTCTAATAGAATAGATATACAGTATTCAAACCGTGAACAACACATCATCAGCTATAAGCTCATAAAGTCAAAGCTGTTGTTCAAATATTGTTCTAACCCTTGAACAAACCCATCAGCCATGTGTGGACTGAGAAACCTTGCTATTCCTGAACTGTGTGTGACGGACTTGCATTGAAGAAGACGAAGCTTCAGAATTGTGTGTGAAGAAGCCAGTCACGTGTTAGCTCAAACCAATCTGTGTGAACGGTTGAAAGTTAAGATCTTTATATCAATCTGTGTGAACGATATATTGATTAGGTTTGGTTATAATTACGTAGTTGTGTACGCAGTAATTATAATAAATTTTTTACTCCTGTGTGGAGGACCAGTGGACGTAGAGGGGTTTACCTCGAACCACTTTAAATATTGTATTATTTACCTTCTGCCTTTATTGTTTTATTAATTGTGATTATTTAAGTATACACTGCACACCGAGTTACTGTATCCTCAGCAACTTACTGCATTAAAGACTTCCGCAACGCACTAAGATTTGAAAACCGTACATCTTGTTGTTTAAAACACTTTCCAAGCTGTATCCTATATACTTAGTAGCCAACAATTGTGTCATATATCACATTTGTATTTAAAACTTATGCTACTTCAAGAGCATAATAATTTATATTATCTTGTATCAATATTCTTCAGGAATTTTGTATTATCATGGGAGATTTAATACGAATATGATTTGTTCTTTTAGAACAAGTATATTTGTCAGTAGTATTGTAATTAATTGTGCTACTTCTAGAGCAACAATTTTAAGGAAAAAATACACAATAATAAAATAGTATAAAATAAAATAAATCGAAAGAAAGTGCTTCTTCAAGAGCCCACACAATATTCTTCAGGAATATTATTTTGTGTTCTTCATCAGGAATTTTACACAAAGTTTTTAAATCTTGTAGTGTTCTTCAGGAACACATCATATTCAACTAGAATATGACGAGATAATATCATATTTGTTCAAGAACTAACAAGTATTTTATCTTAATAGTCTTCTGGATTATTAAGGATTGTTAGATCATGTTTCTTCACGAAACACTAATGAATCTATTTGATGTTCTAAATTATCATATATATTATTTATATATGATAATATTTAAAATCAAAATAACAATATTATGAACAACATAGGAATTACATAAATTTTGGCTACCCAAAATTAATCAATTAATTTGTTTAATCAAATCAAATCCATTGAATCGATCTTATTATTATTATTATTATTATTTTTTCTTTTTAATTTTGGAAAACTGATGATAGAATAAATATTAATTGAAAATACTCATACAAGAAGAATGCAAAATGTAAATTCACGCTATTAAAATCATGAATCAATGGAAGCTTTCAAGCTTAATGGATCGGTGGATAAAAATTATTAAAAATATATATTGATCACTTAAAAAAAATACATACAGATCGGTGGGACTGGGATCTAAAGCTTTACAACTCTTTTTTTTTTGTTGTTGAATAAACTACTAGGAAAAAAATAAAAGTCAACGAGAAAATCCTTACCGTCTCTTGATAAAAGAATTTAGAAGAGCTGCTGCGAGAATTTTGAAATCTAATACAGATTAGAGTAATCGTGCTGATAACGTGTTATGAACTTGAGAGAAAAGAGAGGAAAATAAAAGAGAAGAAAAATGATGTGGGTATTATTATGAGGGCCAAAGACCTTTATTTATAGATACACAATTAAGGTTTAGGGGGTATAAATGTCATTCATACATTAATTACATCTCAGCATGTGTTCTTTATATATATATATATATATAGTGTAATTTTATTTTCGTAACCCCGTTAATCATGGTAACCACTTCAGACTCCTAATAATGCATAATGTACATCATGTCAACGCATACAACTCCTATCGATCATAACCCCTACTATATAAGAGGGTTATATATATAATAGGTTATCATCAGAGGCTATTATAAGAGGCTATCATCGTGAGTGCTATCTCCGTAATAAAAATTATATTTTACTATAATATCCTTTTGAATTAGTAATATTTTTTAATATTTAAAAAAAATCTCATTGGTTTAGAGGAGTTCTCGCAGTTCTCGCACTTAAGAGAGTTCTGAAAATAAAGCTCCTATATATATATATAAACACACACGCACACACACACTAGAGATCTGTAAATAAAGTACAACATGGTATTAAAATATAAAAATTAGGTTGGATGAAAAATTGAAGTGAACTCAATGATAGAATTAAATTTTTCAATTATGATGCCGTTAACTCAAACTAGGAACAAGATATGAGGGTTTAGTCCAAAATCCCGATGGCTACCCTAATCTCACTGTTGAAATTTTATAAAATTGAATTTCAAAAGCTAAACTAGAGAGGGAGGAAGAGACTTCAAAGTCCCCAACGCCTTCTTTCGAAAGAATTCCTACCTTCTCCTCACTACACATTCATGATATTTTGCACATGCACTTGTATCTGTATACACATATATATATATACACATATATATAATAGTATATATATATACACAGATCGACGGTCTTTCAGGTTGAGTTTGAACAGCAGCCAGATTATTGCTTTTCTTTTTTTTTTCTCTTTTATTTGAATCTAAATTCGTGGGAATAATTATTTATATACTTAGAAGTTGGAATTTCGGATTTTTTATTCTTTTTATCGGGCTCCGAATGTGAAATGCTATAGTTTTAGGGGATATAAAAGAAAAATCAGTGGAATTCGAGTTAATTCGTTTGAGGGATTCTTCTATTTGATATTGATTTTTCGAATGGAGCAAAGAGATGGAGGGGATTTCCCTCCAAAGAAGCCGACGCCACAATCCGAAGCTTCTTCTACGGCGCCAGCAGATTTTCCGGCGAGGAAGCTTGTGAGGCAGCTGGATTTTACTGGCGCCACATCAAGTATTGAACATCCACAGATAGCGAAGCCGACACAGCTGGCGCCCCAGCAGCCACAGTTAGGGAAGCTGAGCCAGCTGCAAAAACCATCACACCTTCAGCCGCCACAGATGCTTTTTACGACGATGCAACAGCATCCGCAGCCAGTTGCTCCACCCTCTCATCCTTCCATACGCTCTCTTGTGTGAGTCTCTCCTACAGTTTCCTGGCAAATACAGTGTACAGTTTAATTTTCATAAAAGCTGAATACTTTGGTGGGGGGGGGGGGGGTGGAATTCAATCTTGAGAGCACTGAATTTTTCTTTCTAGGTTTTCTCTTAGCACTTTGATTCCTTTAGTAAGTTTTGATCATTGATTATTTTGCCTGATCATTTTTGAGCATTTAATTGTAGAAACATTCAGTCTGTGGTTTTGAGTATTTTAATTGTAGAAACACAGAGATTACGTGTTTTTCATATAATATATCTCCTATCTTCTTTACTTTTCTGAAATGGAAATGTAGAGGTTGGGGCTGTGGAGAGCTCCACATATACAATTTCTTTTTCTAATTTGTACTTGAGAGTTTGAGATATTAAAATCTGAGTAGTGTAACCGGTCATTTATTATTATTTTTTTAATTTTTTCCCCAAGTGTATTAGGGAGATACTTCACTTTGCCATGGTTTGTAGGTGAGAGTTCGGAAGGATATCTGTGAGTGTGTGTATGTCAAGTATGTGTATGAGTAGACTACATTATGATGGCATTGTTAGTTTTGTTGTCTTACATCATCCATTCGTGGTGCTTTGAGCTTTTGGTGACTCAACAGATAAATTTGTGAAACCTTAGGTGATAAGTGAAATCTTCGTTGTACTTACTTTTGTGGCCTATTTTTGTGATTTTTTTTTTGTCATTAGTAGTGATTCTCATATACACTGTCCTTTCTTTTTGAAAAAATTAGAAAAATATCATAGGAAACACTAGATCACAAGTCTTGATTGTTCACAGATATTCCGATACTAGTCTGTGACCCCATGATTACATAATCATGTGCCTGTTCTTACAAAGTACTTGCTTTGGTATGCATTGTTTTGCAAGATATTTATATTGCAATTAATACTCGCCATTCCTCAGGAAACCTGAGTCCCCAAGAGCTCGGCCAAGACAAAATGTGAATGAAGTAAAAGATGGTACACCGAAGAAGCAAAAGCAGTGTAATTGCAAGCATTCACGTTGTTTGAAGCTGTAAGCATCTGCGACTTTTCATTTTTTGCTGTACTCAAATGACTGAACGAGTAAAAAATTCATTATGTTTACATTCTTGCTGTGATTTGTGAAGCATTTTCTGAATATCAAGCAATGGCTGAACACTAATAGAATTGGGAACATGAAGCATTGCGTATTAATAGCAGTTACTTTCAGTATATGAGAGGAGATTAGGATGCGTCTTTGGTCATGGATTTCACTCAAATATGAGACGATGCATAACATCTCCCTAATGGTTGGAAAATCTGAGATGAGGCCTGTAACGTGAAGGATAGGCATTGCTGCAAGTGCTGTTCTTTGATAGGAGTGATTGCTGTTTTTTGCAGCAGTGTTTTTGAGCTGATTTGTTTTTTGTCTCTACCCTGGATTGGTGATTTCGAGTACCCCTTGTTCTCTAAAGCATCTTAAAAAAAATTCTTGACCATTCAAAAAAAGTTACTTTTACCGTATGGAGAGTGTCGTCATTGATACTGGAAAAGCATACATTTCTACTCCCTGCCAGATGTCAAAAGTTCCGGGCTTGAGTTGGTAATTTTTTTTTCAATTATCTAGAGAATGATGCCAATCTAGTTAAAAATCTCCTTTGGTTTCTTTCTGCTCAAACTAGTTTCCTTCCAATTCTCTATTTTCCGTGCTGATTATTGGGACAAAGACATGTTAATAGTATATGAAAATTCAGAATTAGTTCAAGCATCAATATTGATATGCCAAATCAGTTAGAATATTGATATGTCAAGTCAGTTGGCTTTCATTTTATATCGCGAGTCTAAAAATAGTGTATTAAAGTCTGAAAATATCGCGAGTCTAAAAATAGTTACTCTGCTGACTCAACAAGATCTAATCTGGAATGGCAGTTTTATATCTGTATTTTGTGAGTGATAGTACGAATTTCTTCACGTGGAAATAGACATTCTTTTTCCAATTTATTTTCATCTGTTCCGGAGAAAAGTTTTCAGTCAGATATATGCCGTAGTTAATAGGGCCACAAGTATCCAAGACATTAGTTTCCCATTGACAACATTGTAGGTGGGAGAAGTATTGTGTAATCCCTCAAAGGTATTTGTTGACCACCCCAGGTCATTTTGGTACACTGAAACAGTCCAGATGTCCTGTTCTACATTCCATAATTCACATATACGATTATGACATCATCTTGGGCATGTGGATTCGTCCAATATAATGGAAGTGGAAGTGGAACTTGAGTCCCCATCCCACAACTTGATCTTAAAACGCGGCAACTGATTATGCCTTTGTGCTGGGGACATAATCAGCTTTCTGGAGTACCTTAGTGTATTTGTGTGCAAATGTGTTGATCGTTCATACCCCTGGGATTCACATACCAAATCCAGATCTTAAATTAATATTTTTCTTTGGCTTCTTGGCTGTCCAATATACCTATATTTTGAATTCATCTCCAAACTGTATGCTACTTCGGCCTTCGCTCTAATGGGACTATAATGCATATTCCATTATGTTCAGGTACTGTGAATGTTTTGCATCTGGAATCTATTGTGATGGTTGCAACTGTGTGAATTGTCATAACAATGTCGAAAATGAATCTGCCAGACGAGAAGCAGTTGAGGCTACACTGGAGCGCAATCCAAATGCTTTCAGGCCAAAAATTGCTAGCAGTCCACATGGAGCTCGGGATATCAGGGTACGGTTCAACCTCATATATCAATCTTACATGCATTTCCAGAGAGAGTATTAGCTGGGGATTATTGGCTTTCGCAAATACCTCATCTTTTCTATTTTATTTTTATTAATTCATGATTGATTTTCCCGGATTTTTTGTATTTAACATCTCATCGCCATCTCATGATATTTTACATGCAAGTGGAGAAACTCATGATGATGACGGTTTTGGAATTTCATCTCATTTATTTTTCGTATGAAGGTTTCGATATGAAGGACATCCGGCTTAAAAGTTTGCTATTTTGCTTTTTGCATGAATTTATAGTGTTAATTAATTAATTGACACTATAATCTTCATGCCACCGGTATAATTGTGATTAAGGTGCAGTTGATAATGATGATGATCTCTTCGGTTAGACGCTGTATGGTGGTGCTGATACTTCCCATTGGTCACTGTGTTAAATAGAACTGCATGTTTGACCTTCTTTGCTGTGTGTTCTTGCTTGTATTTTCTCCTTTAGTACCTCTAAGTATGGGTATTTAAAAATTGAAAACTGAAAAATACTTTCTTTTACCTTGCACATTTTTAGCATCACGTAATATTACATAGTTCTAAAATGAAACTTTCAATCTATGTATTATAGTTGCTGTATAAAGTTTCATTATATTTAAATTCATCTAAAAATTATTCAGAAGTTATTTAGTTTAGTTGAATATTATATAATTTATAAAATACGAACACTAATAATTTATAGATATACTAATCATTATTGAAGAAATTTATTCTTTAAGTAAAGATAATATATCAAATAATGTAAAATTATTTTTTAAATTAATTTGCATATAATTTGACAGCCATGTCCGGTGATGTATGTGTTGATTTTATAATATCAATCACGTAGTGTGACATGACCATAGCAATTATCTCGACTCACCTTATCTCATGATATTTTCTATATAACTCGAAAAGCCTATGATGTTGATGCTTTCGGAATTTCATCTCATCTCTCATTCGCATGAAGGTTGCGACAGGAAGGGCATCCGGCGTAAAAATTTGCCACTTTATTTTTTTTGCATGAATTATAGTGTTAACTAATTTTAGACAATTAATTGACACTATAATCTTCATGCCACTAACCCAACATAGTTGTGGTTAAGGTGCAGTTGTTGCATATAATTTGAATTTACTTATAGACACAATTCAATTGAAAATCATTTTACAATAAGCTCTATTTTTTATTTTGAAAAATCTTTGATGTTCGTATTCAACATTTTTGTCTATGAATCTGTATATTTATCTTTTTTGTGTTTTTTTGCAGAATGCTCAGTTGTAACATTTAACAAATATTCATAATATAATAAATGCCAAATTTATCCTTTCACGTATATTACTAACTAGAACAGGACAGATGCTTCATAATTTGCATGATATTTTGTAAATTGTGTAGTATTTCTAGATTTTTTTATACCTCCAATCTCAAGCATCCTTCTCATTTATTGTCATTTCATTGACAGGAAGAGGCTGGTGAAGTTTTAGTTTCAGGAAAGCATAACAAAGGTTGTCACTGTAAGAAATCAGGATGCCTTAAGAAGTACTGTGAGTGCTTCCAAGCAAATATTCTTTGTTCTGAAAATTGTAAGTGCATGGACTGCAAAAATTATGAAGGAAGTGAAGAGAGACAGGCTCTCTTTCATGGAGATCATGCCAATAACATGGTGTATATCCAGCAGATGGCGAATGCTGCCATCACTGGTGCTATCGGATCTTCCGGTTACGGGTCTCCCCCATTGAATAAGAAACGGAAAGGTCAAGAGATCTTCTTTGGATCAACAGTGAAAGATCCTGCACACCGACTTGGACAGTTGCGACAGGTAAATTTTGTTTGTTAAAAAATTGCAAACATTCAGCCTGTTAATCGGTTCTCAGAGTAGAACGGTTGTTGTCAAAAATCCACTTGGTTTAAAGCTGGACCTGACCCTATAATGCTTTTTGGCTTCTTGAGTTCTAGATTAGGGAGCAAATCTGAATAGAAACATGTGCTAAGATTGAGCTGTATTGGTTCTGCATGAATCAGTTTTATCTGGCTTGACTTAAAGATTAGGCAGCAAATCCATATAAAATGTGTCTAAGATTGAGCTTTATTGGTTCTGCCTGCATCAGGATAAGCCTGCTTACATTTAAACTAAACCCAAAGATGTAAAATCTTATTGCGACAGGCCCTCTAATATTTTGGCGTCACGATCTCTAATGATGTGAAGCTGTGAAAAAGTTGATAAATCATAATTCATTATTGAAGGCACTCCTTTATTATTGCTAGCCTTCCATATTTTGGCATGCCCTCGATTGCCATTTGGCCCATCCCAGGTAAATGTTTCTGGTTCCATATACTGACAAATAAAAATAGATTTTAAGTAACATCTATTGTTACATTCCTATATGTTTGAGAGTTGAAGTTACTGAAGCTCTTAAGGAATCTGCTACATGTGCTTGTGCATTTTGCGAAAGTCGAAGAGCCCCGATGGAGTACCTAATGGCAGTTCGTCAAGATTTAGAGGTTGCATTTGTAGTATATTTGTCACCATAAAAGTTAACATATGACTTAACACAATTCACTGGCACGTTTTGAGAATGCAGAACATGGATGTAAACCTTTAGGATAACGAAAATGTCCGAATTTGTAAGAGTAATACTCCAACCCTGAAGCGTGCTAGCTTGGGCTACCTTTGAGTCATAAAACATGATTAACATTCCTATTTGGTGGCATGTGAAAATGTCATTATTGGGTATTAGTTTTACCTCCTCACTGTTGGGCAAATGAACTGCTATCGGCTGGTTAACAGTTGCACGCACAAATTTCCGTAGTTTGCATTGTGGAAACTTGGTTGCATACTTGGTTCCCCAGTATCCTATCTACTTTTTATCTCCGTCTTTCTCTTTTCTTCAATCATTTGCTGGAGGAACTTGTCATTGTTTGCATTTGACTTGTATTGTTTTGTATCTGATAGAGTAGTGTTCTCTATAACAGGCTAACCAAGTGAAGGCTTTTGTACCTTCCTCATCATTGTCTTCGTTTCCTGGTGCTTGCCTGGGTAATACGTCGGTCTTGAGCCCTTCAAAGTTTACCTACAGGTATACATACCTTTCCTTTGATGAGTCAATTTTTCACTCTTCAGTTAACTGATTAGGGCATTACAATTAAAGGTCTCTGTTAGCTGACATCATTCAGCCCCAGGATCTGAAGGAGCTGTGTTCCGTGCTTGTTGTATTTTCAGGAGAAGCTGCAAAGATGCTTCCAGGTATATGTGTTTAGTTTCGTGTATTAGGTGGCTTTATCTAATTTATCCAAAGATTATAATCTCCTGTAGTTATATACATGTCTTCATTCCGATAACAGTGTACTTTCTAATGTAGACCATTTTCTAATAAACATCATCACAGTATCTATAACAAGAGCACAAGTGAATACTTTTTCACATACTTTCTTTATTTAACATTCCATGAAAGATGTAAAAGTCAGGATAAGGTAATTCTTTATTTAGATTTTAGAGCCACCCATTTAAAAAGGAATTTTCTCTGCATAGTAGAACCTCTATAAAGGAATACTCTATTAGGAATAAACTCTTTTTTTGTCATAAACTTTCATGGTCCCAACTTTGGACCATTTATAAATAGGAAAAAACTCCATATTTGTCATAATTCATATTCTTTTTAGGTCCCACCTTATAGAAATACACCTTCATTTAGGAATAAATCACGATAAATAATATATATATATATATATATATCTCGTTACAGTAAATTTATATTGATTTAAAATATTTGTCTAAGGTTGCTTGTGATAATGACTTCATCTTTTTTGTTGCAACTTTATCTTCTAACTTGGGTGTCTTCAATAGTTCGTCCATAATGACCACCTTCTTATTGAAAAAAAATGTAATTGTTAAAATATGTATATTGTATATAGTATTTATAGGAAGATAATAATAAATAAATCAAAAGTTACATGCATCTACTTTTAAGTGATTGACTCTACAATTCTCGGTCAAGTAAATTAATTACATGTATTTACACACAATACATTATACATTATATGTATCTAGTAATTATAACATTTATGTATTTTTCATGCACATTAAAATTGAAAAAAATGAAAAATTCTTCTTAGGCCCTGTTCTTTTGGACTTATTTTTCAGTTTTTTAGTTCAGCAGGTGAGGTCAGGTCAGTTTAGTTCAGGTTCGTTCACTTCACTTCAGTTCAGGTTTAGGTTCATTCAGTTCAGTTCAGTTCAGGTCCATTCTGTTTATTTCAGTCAGTTCAGTTCTTCTTCTTCTTCTTATTATTATTATTAATTATTATTATTATTATTAATAATAATAATCTTGATTATTATTGTTACTATTATTATTGTTGCTCTTGTTGATTACTATTATTATTAATAATAATATTTATATTATTATTAATAATAATCTTGATTACTATTATTGTTATTAACAATACAACAACAACATCTAAGCCTTAGTCCCAAAATGATTTGGGGTCGGCTAACATGAATCAAACTTTGAAACCGTCAATAATCGTTACATAAATAACATAAAAGGAAAAAAGAGGGAAAAAGTAGAGAAAAAAGCAAATAAAAAAAGAGAATGAATGAAAAAAAAAAAAAAAGAAAAAGAAAAAAAAGAAAAAAAGAGAGAAAAAAAAGAAAAAAAAAAAAAAATAACATGAAATAAAAAAAAAAAAAAAAAAAATCAGACTCCATCCACCATCCGTATTCTTTCCCGCCACATTTGCCTCTCCATCGCCATACTTTCTCCAATTCCAAGAAACCGCATATCATTTTCAATCATCTTTATCCAAGTTTTCTTGGGTCTTCCTCTACCTTTCACAACATTACTTGCTCCCCAACTTTCTAGCCTCCTCACTGGGGCATCAATAGGTCTTCTTCTCACATGACCAAACCATCGTAATCGATTCTCCATCATCTTGTCTTCTATAGACGCAACTCTTACCTTCTCTCTGATCACCTCATTTCTGAGCCGATCCTATTTTGTATGACCACACATCCATCGTAGCATACGCATCTCTGCCACATTCATCTTTTGAACGTGACACTGTTTTACAGCCCAACACTCGGTGCCATATAACAGCGCAGGCCTAATTGCCGTGCGGTAAAATTTACCCTTTAATCTATGAGGCATGCCGGGATCACATAAAACCCCTGTGGCACTCTTCCACTTCAACCACCCTGCCTTTATTCTGTGAGCCACATCGCCATCTAGCTCTCCATCCTTTTGGATAATAGAACCCATGAACAACTTTCCCATCAAATGTGATCATCCCCGCCTCTCTATCACTGTTTTCACTAAACCTACACTCCATATATTCAGTCTTACTTCTGCTCAGCCTAAAGCCTCGAGCTTCCAAAGTATCCCTCCAAAGTTCCAATTTCTGTTGCACTCCAACCTTCGTTTCATCAATCAACACAATATCATCTGCGAACATCATACACCACGGAACGTCATTTTGAATTTCTCTTGTCAATTCGTCCATGACTATGGCAAAGAGAAAAGGACTAAGAGCAGATCCTTGATGCACCCCAATCGTAATAGGAATTCTTCTCGTCCTCCCAACATTAGTACGTACACTTGCTAGCTCCCTCATACATGTCCTTTATAATGTCAATATATTTCCGCGATACACCCTTCTTTGCTAAGGCCCACCAAAGTACTTCTCTTGGTACTTTATCATACGCCTTCTCTAAATCAATAAAACCATATGCAGATCTTTCTTTTTATCTCGATAATGTTCCATCAATCATAGGATAAGATAAATTGCTTCCATGGTCGATCTTCCAGGCATAAATCCAAACTGATTTTCTGTTATCTTCACACATTTCCTGATCATTTGTTCAATCACTCGTTCCCACAACTTCATGGTATGACTCATTAGTTTAATTCCGCGATAATTAGAACAATCTTGAACATCACCTTTGTTCTTATACAAAGGTACGAGAATACTTTTCCTCCATGCTGACGGCATCTTATTGCTTCTCCAAATCTTATTGAAAAGCATAGTTACCCATTCGATCCCTCTCTCCCCCAAACACCTCCAAACTTCAATAGGTATACCATCTGGTCCTTCTGCTTTCTTTGACCCCATCTTCTTCAATGCAATTGTCACTACACCCTTTTGGATTCTTCTCATAAACTCTCGGTTAACCATACTTGAGGGGATGTTTAAATTCCCAATATCTTGTTCTTGATGGCCATTGAATAGGGTATCAAAGTATGACCTCCATCTCTCTTTTATCTCTTTATCTTGAACCAAAACATTTTGGTCAAGATCTTTACACTTTTTACTTGTCCAATCTCTCGCGTCTGCTTCTCTCTCATTCGAGCTAGTTTATAGATATCTTTTTCCCCTTCTTTAGTATCTAATCTTGCATATAATTCTTGATTGACCTTTGATCGGGCATTTCGCACCGCCTTTTTAGCTTCGTTCGAGCTTTCTTGTACTTCTCATAATTCTCATTGCTCGAGCATTTACCCGAGACCTTATAACATTCACGTTTGGTCTTTATCGCTTGCTTAACTTCATCATTCCACCAAGATGTGTCCTTACTTGATGGTCTGTTTCCTTTAGATTCTCCTAGGACTTCTTTTGCAACTTCCTTTATGTTGTGTTCCAACAAGTTCCACATCGAATCTATATCCATCTCCGTGCAATCAGACCAAATACCACTATCAGCAATCTTAGCCACAAAAGTATGTCGACTCTCCCCTTGGAGCTTCCACCACTTAATTCGAGGGTCAACTTGTGGTCTTCTCTTTCTTAAGTGCCTCTTACCTCGAAAGTCAAGCACCACAACCCTATGCTGTGTTGCAGCACTCTCACCGGGTATTACCTTGCAATTAGTAAAACTTTTCCTCCAAACATTCCTTACTAAAAAGAAATCAATCTGACTTGCATTACCTCCGTTTCTATATGTCACCAAATTAGAGTTTTTTTTCTCGAACCAAGTGTTCATAATACCCAAGTCATGAGCTAATGCGAAATCCAATATATCATTTCCTGCTTCATTCCTGTCCCCAAAACCAAAGCCACCATGAATGCTCTCAAAGCCATCTCTGCTAACACCGACATGCCCATTGAGGTCACCACCAATGATCAATTTCTCACCCATAGGAATTCGTTCGACAACCTCTTCCAAATCTTCCCAAAATTCTTGTTTGATCGATGCATCCAATCCTACTTGTGGTGCATAAGCACTTATGATAGTTAGAAACTCATCCCCTATCACAAGCTTAATACTCATTATTCTATCGCTCTTTCTTGACACTTCCACCACATCATCAATGAATTCTTTATCAATGACGATACCCACTCCATTTCTACTTCTATCCTTTCCAGTACCAAAGCTTGTAACCCCAAGGAGCTAACACTCTTGCCTTCTCGCCAACCCACTTAGTCTCTTGTAGACACATTATGTGAATTCTCCTCCTTTTCATAACCTCCCCCATGCCGATCTCCCCACAAAGAGCCAACGTTCCAAGTTCCAAACCGCACCTTACTACCCTTACTAGCCGCAAGAACTAACTTCTCTGTCTCGTCCACGCCTGCAAGGATTCTTGCACATTTGACACCACACCCATACTTCGAGGTGGCGCGCCGCTTCCGGCGACGACCTAGCAACCTCGCATATTTTCCACTACACCCGGCCTATGAAGTGTAGCGCATCCTTGCTCATTTGACACCACCCTCGGATGTAAAGGTGGCACGCCGCTTCGGCGACGACCTAGCAACCTCGCATACTTATCACCGCACCCGGCCTATGAAATGCAGCGCGTCGCTTCTGAGGAGACGCCCCAACGATTTTCAATGTTTGATTCATGTCCATGGAATGTGACGAGTTTTACGCTGGCTGCCACTAACCTACCGCAACCCTCCTCTTTTATCCGGGCTTGGGACCGGCAATGGATGAGAATATTATTAATAATAATAATAATAACAATAATAATAATAATCAAGATTATTGTTATTAACAATAATCTTGATTATTATTATTATTATTATTATTATTAATAATATTCTTAATTATTATTATTATTATTATTGTTCTTGTTGATTACTATTATTATTACTAATAATATTTATTATATTAATAATAATAATAGTAATTTAATTATTAATAATAATCTTGATTATTATTATTGTTATTATTATTGTTGCTGTTGTTTATTACTGTTATTATTACTAATAATATTTTATATATTATTATTATTAATAATAATATTTTATTAATATTATTATTATTAATCTTGATTATTATTATTGTTATTATTATTATTGTTGCTGTTTTTGATTACTATTATTATTAATAATATTTATTATTTTATTATTATTAGCCGACTCCAAATCATTTTGGGATTTAAGCTTAGATGTTGTTGTATTATTATTTACTCTTAATATATATTTCAGTTCAGTTCAGTTTATTTCAGATCAGATCCATTCAGTTCAGTTCAGTTCATATTCATTAAGAGTCCAAAAGAACAGAGCCTTATACCTCTATTTAGTGATAACCTCTCATTTTGTCATAATTTTTTGGATCCCAAAAGTATTCCTTTATAGATGTGTTACTGTAGTAGCATATTGAAACTTGGGTTAGAGAATTGTCACTTGAGATTTGACTTTCTATATTTGGAAATATGTCGAGGAGTCACAAATGTAGTTGACACGTGAGCCAGAAAAATGTCATCACAGGTGAGCCAACGTAGTACTTGTGGTGACTCATGCTTCCTTATTATTAAGTAGCCACATAACATGAAATAGTTCAATTTTGGTGATATAACTATCATCTTGAGAATCAGGAGGTCGGGATGTCACACAAAATATGGTTCAATTTTTCTGAGCCAAGAAAAAGTTAAATGATCGGAGCAAATAAATTTAATTGGAACTATCAATGGGTAAAAAAACAGAAGGCTAATAACAACCCAGCACAAAATACTACCTAAGACAAAAAAGGCGCGACATAGGACATGGTCGGCAGAGGAGGAGGGCGCGAGGTAAATTGACCTACGGGAAAGGTGTGGAATGGAGGAGCGGAACGCAAATGTTGGCACGTGATGTTTGATTTACATTTCAAAAGTACAAGAAAAAACCTCCAGATTCAGTTTCATCTTATATTTTTCGTCCATAAAATAAATGTTACCCCTGTTAAATTTAAGTTAGAATCAAACTTTTTTTTTTTTGTAATTTGGAACTTCTCATTTTTTTGTAACTACTCCGAACCTCATGGGTTGTCTGTCAATGTATTAAAAGGAGTTCGTGGCGTACACCTCAAGGCGCGTCTTGAGGTGGTGGGAGAAAAATGCCCAAGGCGTAAAATACTAGCTATCATATGAGGCTGGCGCCTCACCCTGAAGCGGAGTGAGGCCTTAGGCGTTGGGCATGAGGTACATAAGGCGTTGGCGTGCGTATCTGATACCTACGGCATTGGGCATTTTTCTCCCACCGCCTCAAGACGCGCGTCTCTGAGTTTTCATAAGGCGTTGGTGTACGTATCTCATGCCTAAGGCTTTTTTCAAAACTATGGTTATAACTCATGAAAATTGCCATAAAATTGTGTATTTTTAACTTTTTTAAGGCCATAAAATGCTACTTGCTTGTCTTGTTCTAGAGAGTGTTGGGATTCGGTGCCTAAAACGAAGGCCCAGCGGAAGCGGTAAAACGAAAATTAATTCGATCCGAATCCCTACGAGGATCGATCGAGCTACGTATATACGAATATCAAAAACGAATTCACAAGAGATATAGAAACTCACCCTTGTAGTCCGTTGATTAGATGGATAACCTTCTCTTGAGCTATTCCCCAAGCTTTGCTTGATCTCTACGAATCTATTCCGCTCCAAGCCCTTGAACGATCCAACGCCGAAAGCACCGCGTCTCTACTTGCCATGCGCCGGAGAAACGACCGGAACGACAATCACCTTGCTATCCTCCGAAGATACGACTAGAGCTAAGTGATGAAGCTTCCAATATGAAATTATAACACTCTAAGTGTATAACTCACAATCTCTCTTTTATTTCTCAATTTTTCTCCAAGAAAAACAAGAACTTGATGAATAAAGAAGAAGATGATGAACTTCTCTCTCTCTTTCCTCTCTCTTATTCACGTTGGAAATGGAATGCATATGAGAAGTGAGATGTCTTCTTCCCTTTATTCCACGTGTACATCTCATTATTATGAGAATCAAAGTCCCACCACCTCAATGATCAACCATTAAAGAATGGAACAAGGGTCCATATGAAAGTGGGTGGAAATGTGGGGCGCGGCCCATGTAGAAATCGGACAAGTTCGGTTCGTTTCGGACTCCCGAGGGTCTAAACAGATAAACTCCGATTCCGTATCGATGTATTTATATCGATTAATTAAACCAATTAATTAAACATATCAAATACAAAATAATATAATTAATTTCTCTAAGAAATAATTATATACATGAATTAAATTAATCACCCAGTAATTTATTTAATTCATTAGGCCGTAAATCAATTTATCCAATAAATCGATTTAAACATCCAATGTTCCAAAATTAGATATCCAATATCTAATATTCATAATGAGAGAATTAGCTTGATTCATTCCGTCGTCAATCCTAATGTGCGACTCGGTAGGTCCGTCTCAGTCGGCAATGGGAGGAACCAAAGAGTAGTAGCACCACCTAGCCAGCCTGGTGGCCTACACTGTACCCCGACTGAGAACGAATGATTGGGATCATTCAAGAACCATTATGTCGTGAATACCATTAAACGTATAAACCCTTCTTTCACATGTCCCGATCAAGTTATAGGGTCACGGTCAGTCAAACCCTATCCGTACTTGACGCCATGCATGCGTTAATGCAAATCGAGATCATCGAGCTCTCGTGTATCTAATACAGCTAGCTCTAATACTTTGTCCAAAGACTTATGATCTCATCTGCCAATAACCGCATAGGACATATAACCCGTTCACTAACAGGAGAAAGAATTCTATCTTGGTATTCAGTAGGACCTGCTACTTGCCCATCAAGATGCACGTCGAGGTTGACCCCCGCCTTCCAGTTTATAGGGTCGAACTACTCTAATGAAAATCTTGACGTCACAAGCACATCCCTACTAAATCCTCAAGTCGAAGGTTCACGAATACCTATCACAACCTTTCGATTCCATCATTAGATCGTCCGAGTGAAATCCGTGTGACGAATCGAGGGTGAGTCGGTTCGAGTATACTAATCTAATTAACATACCTATAACGTGTGCTCCCACTAACCATTAGTGTTGGACAGGCACTCTCCTTGTCAAAGAACACGTCATACAAGTCTTCACATAAACTTAACGCCCAGTCAAGTTTCATCGACTTGCGAACGATTAAGTATTTGAGCTATAAACCTTTCCAGTGCCGACCCCCTTATTCAATAAGGAGTGGAACGTTTTGCTCTCAAATACACGGACTAGTTTCTACATGTATATTTACGAGTTAGGAATGCAGTAACTACCAGTAAATAAAGAAACATCCATTGCCTTATATTGATGATTTACATAATAACAACTACAATGCCCTCACTCAACATCCTCTGAGTGGCATTCGAGGGCACACTCCTAACAATCTCCCACTTGCACTCAATGCCACACACTATTGTATCTAATACCCTTGTTCTCCAGATGACGCTCCAAGCTAGTCTGAGAAAGTGGCTTGGTCAGTGGATCGGCGACGTTGTCAGTCGAGTCTACTCTGTGCAGCACAATGTATCCCTTGCGAACAAATTCTCTTACGAGATGATACTTCCTCTCAATATGTTTGGTGCTGTTGTGAAACCTCGGCTCCTTGGCCTGCGCTACGGCTCCGTCGTTGTCGCAAAGATCTGTTGAACAGTGACTCGGACATGGTATCACTTGAAGTTCTCCCGAAACTTCTTAATCCGTAACCCTTCCTTCGAAGCCTCCGAGGCCGCTTGATACTCGGCTGACAGTGGAATCGGCGATCGCGCTTTGCTTGGCGCTACGCCAAGATCTGCTCCTCCATTAAGAGTAAATATGTAGCAGTAGACATCGAGTCGCCCTTGATCCTTGGAAGTCCGAATCGGTAAATCCCACCACATCGATTCTCCACCGCCATACATCGTAACCATATCTCTAGTCCTTCTCAAGTACTTGAGAACGGTCTTTCTGGCGATCGATGTTCCCTACAGGTTTGCACGAAACCTACTCACCACGCTTACAGCATGCGCGATGTCAGGTCTTGTACACAACATAGCATACATAAGGCTACCCACGGCCGAAGCATATGGTATATTACTCATTTCCTTTCGTTGTTCCTCACTTTGAGGACACATCTTCAAGGAGAGTTTTATTCCATGTTGCATCGGTAGGAACCCTCTTTTACAATCATCCATCTTAAATCGCTTTAAGATCTTATCTATATAGAGGGCTTGGGAAAGGCCTATTGTTCTCTTCACTCTATCCCGGTAGAGTCGAATACCAAGAATATAGGTAGCTTCTCCCAAGTCTTTCATGGAGAAATTACTCGAAAGCCAAGCTTTCACAGAACTGAGCATTCCCATATCATTTCCTATTAGTAGAATGTCATCTACATATAGTACTAAGAATGCGATCTTGCTCCCACTAACCCTCTTGTATACACAAGGTTCCTCTACATTTTGCACGAAGTCAAACTCTTTGACCGCCTCGTCAAAACGAAGGTTCCAACTACGCGACGCTTGTTTCAGTCCATAAATGGAACGCTGAAGCTTGCACACTTTCTGAATATCGACTTCGGACACAAAGCCTTTAAAGCTCCATATAGATTTCCTCCTCGAGGAATCCATTATGGAAAGCCGTCTTTACGTCCATTTGCCATATCTCATAATCGTGGTAGGCAGCTATAGCAAGCATCATGCGAATAGACTTGATCATGGCTACGGGCAAGAAGGTATCGTGGTAATCGATCCCTTCCTTCTGGGTATAACCCTTTGCCACAAGCCTGGCCTTATAGGCGTCAACCTTGCCATCACCATCAGTCTTTCTCTTGTAGATCCACTTGTTCCCAATAGGCACTATGCCCTGGGCGGTCTACTAGAGTCCGGACACTGATTGACATGCATCGAGTCTATCTCAGCTTCCATAGCTTCACGCCATTTCGCGGAGTCTACATCCACCATCGCTTGGTCATAGGTCGTCGGGTCGGTCTCTTGGCTATCACTTGGAACCTCATGGAGACCCAGCTCCTCCAAGTGCACAAGCCCATACCTCTCAGGTAAATGAGATACCCTACTAGACCTACGAGGTGGTTGTACTTGTGTTTCAGAAGGTTCGGTTCCAGTTTCTTGCACAGGTGTCTCCCGAGGAGTTTCATTGTATTCTTCTAAAGAAATACTTCTACCTGCTCCGCCTTCCTGAATGAACTCATCTTCCAGGAAGTGTGCTTGTAAAGCAACAACGATCTTTCGATCTTCGGGCATGTAGAATAGATATCCCATCGTCCCAGATGGGAATCCAATGAAACGTCCCTTCGCGGACCTAGCTTCCAACTTTTCCACCTTAGTCTTCTTGACATAGGCGGGACATCCCCAAATCCTAATGTGATTAAGACTTGGTTTCCTTCCCTCCCACATCTCATGTGGAGTTTTAGGAACGGATTTGGAAGGACATCTGTTCAAGATATACGTGGCAGTCAGGAGTGCATACCACCACAGGTAAATCGGCAAGTCGGTATAGCCCAGCATGGAACGGACCATGTTCAACAGGGTTCGGTTCCTTCTTTCTGACACACCATTTAACTGAGGAGTACCTGGAGGTGTTAGTTGTGAAACTATTCCATGTTCCTTAAGGAACTCGTCAAACTCCGTACTCATATACTCGCCACCTCGGTCCGACCGAAGTGCTTTGATATGATTACCAGTTTGTTTCTCGACTAGGGCCTTGAATTCCTAAAATTTCTCAAAAGCCTCGGATTTATATTTCATTAAGTATACATAACCATACCTAGTATGATCATCTGTAAACGTAATGAAATATTGATATCCGTCACGTGCTGCTTCCAAAGCACCACAAACGTCGGTATGGATTAATCCCAGTTTATCAGCGGCTCTTTCAAATGTCCCTGTGAAGGGGGACTTAGTCATTTTGCCTTTAAGGCAAGATTCACAAGTAGGAAAGGGATCCGATCCCAATGGACCCATAAGTCCATATTTTTCCATCTTGTAAACCTTGGTCTGACCAACATGACCAAGTCTTAGATGCCATTTCAAAACTTGATTGGTTTCATCCCTACCACGTTTTCTAGTTATAGTATTCACAACTACTTTGTTGCTGAGATTTAGATGATACAATCCATTCAACAATGTAGCATCTACTAGTTTATTTTTAAAATAAATTTTGCGGGAACCATCACCTATGAAAAATGAAAAGCCTTTTCGGTCCATGGCCGGAATGGATACTGATGTTTTGTGCCCCTTGGGCAAAACAAGTACATCTTCTAAAGTCAAAACAAAGCCGGATTCTAAACCCAAAAGAAGTGATCCTATGTCGGTCGCCTCGACACTATGTCCGCTTCCGACTGTGATCATAACTTCTCTAGCTCCAAGCTTCATACTTTGTTCCACATCCTGATTCACGGTACAAATATGAGAACTAGCACTTAATCCGGTATCAGAAGTAGAAAATACGGTAGCGAACAATTTGGTTCCAAAACTAAAAGTTCTGTACCTGAAGTGCCATGAAGAATCGGACAGTCTCTAACCCAGTGGCCCAGCTCACCGCACTTGAGACAAGCATCCTTCTTCTTCTTGTTCTTCGGAACCATCAGGGCCTTGCCCTTACCCTTAAGGTCCTTAACTTGCGGTCCAGTTTGCTTTTTGGTCTTTTTCTTCTTGTTCTTAGACCTCCGAGGTCCAGAAGAAATCACAAGAACAAACTCCTTCTTCCGCAGAGTCTTCATCTGAGACTGAGCGGTCACAAGTTTGTTCATTAGCTCAGCTAAATTACATGCAATCTCAATGCAGTTGAAGTTCATAACAAACTGTGAGAAGGAATCAGGGAGAGACTGTAGGATAAGGTCGGTTTGGAGAGAAGTATCCATCTTAAAATCAAGAGCCTCCAATCTCTCGATCATGGATATCATTTTGAGGACGTGTTCCCCAACCTTCTCACCTTCCTTCATCCTTGCACCAAACAGTTGCTTGGATATCTCATATCTAGCTGTTCTGCTATGCTCACCATAAAGTTCGGTTAAGTGAGATAGAATCTGCCTAGCAGAAGTCATTTTCTCATGAGCTCTCTGAAGCTCATTAGACATAGAAGCCATCATGTATGCACGGACTTTTACGTCATCCTTAACCCACTTTTCGTGGTTTTCGATCTCTTCCTGATTGGCTCTGGTCCGCACAGGAGGTGCCGGAATGTCCGTCTCCAAGACGTATCCCAGTGCCTCTATACTGAGGACTATCATCAGATTGCGGAGCCAGTCCACAAAGTTAGGTCCAATCAGGGTGTTCTTTTCGAGTAGAATTGCGAGTGGATTCATTGTCATATTGAGATTTGAGTCTGCATTAAATACGATAGATTAATTAGTGACTCATTTAATTATGTTCTGAGTATAGAATTAAGGTCTTTTCTATTCTTGTTACCCAACTCCCACTATTTTTATCGGAATAACACACTCCCATGTGAAATCCGGAAGTATCATCGCTCTACTTCATAGTGGTGATCGAGTTCTTTATAAATCTTAATAGAGGGCAACCGAACAGGTTTCTAGTCTATTAATTTTCATAAAGTGGTGTCCAACACCAACCCATCTAATGGATGATTCGATCTTCTTTTTCCCCTTGTTCGCTCCCCTCAACCTATACGGTTTCTATGGTTCGTGAACAAGTTAAGTTTATACCATCGACGCAAATCAGTTTCACAATTGAATCTTATCCGGCAACCTATCAGGTTTCTAGGGATAAAATTTGCTCCAACCGAAGGCATCCAATGCGCTCCCGGTAATTTATCCGCCCTCCCCGAACGACTACCCTGATAACTCGGAAGCATAGCACATCCGGTTTGGATTTCAATTTCCCGAAAACTCGATGGAGGGAAGGAAAACCTTGAAACCTTATAAACTTAATTATTTGTTGTGGGAGAATTATCGCGATTAGCGTTACACTTTGCACATTAATCATTTAAGCGCGTTTGTGGCATTCATACAACATGAAACAACCATTCACAATCTAGTTGCTACCAACATGTGGTTCATGGACCGTTCCTAGAAAACAAAAACTCCGTAATCTAATTATAAGTCTTCGTCTCGAATCTTCGTCTTCTCGAAATGGATCTTCCTCCAGTCTTCGTCATTACATATAAATTTTACATTGAAAATTGCATCCTACATACAAATTTTTCTAGTAAAATAAATAGGCTCAAAACGGTCTTTACAACCCAATCGAATAAAACGAACGATTCAAAAACTAAGTCCACGAACTACATCCCCATTCAAAAGCATTTATCCAATAAATACTAAATAAATGGAAAGCGTAGAGATACATTGATCCAATCAACAATACGAACCGATCAAATCGATTCACACAATCGGTAATATGAAAACGTTCAAAATAATTCGGTCGATCATAAGTATTCCAATAAATCAATTTTCCCTTATAAAATGAAATACCCTAAATCATTTTAATCATATTAAATTCAATTTAAAATGAGGGAAATCATTTTTAGGAATACACGAAGCAAACAAGCCCGAAACGGGTCCGAAATAGGCCGAACCGCGGCCAGCATCACCGAGGCAGCATGGAGGGCTGCCCGGCCCCATTCTGATCCTGCCCGGGCCATTGCATGACCACAGGCGCGGCCCCCGAGCCCTGGGCCGCGGCCCCCTGCTCCCGGACCCCTCCCGGATCGTCCAAAGGCATTTCGGGGCTAGTTTTTCGACCGGATATCCAATATCTATATTTTCCAACATTCATATATTCAATATAAATCATATTTCCAAGAAATTAAGATTTATATTTAGACATAAACTTACGAAAAATATAACTACAACGAACGTAAAACATATACCACGATTATGACTAAAATGATTCCAAATCATTCACCATCTAATCAAGCATTCCAAATGCTAATATCGTATATACGATTGCAAGACCTACGCTCCGATACCACTGTTGGGATTCAGTGCCTAAAACGAAGGCCCAACGGAAGTGGTAAAACGAAAATTAATTCGATCCGAATCCCTACGAGGATTGATCGAGCTACGTGTATACGAATATCAAAAACGAATTCACAAGAGATATAGAAACTCACCCTTGTAGTCCGTTGATTAGATGGATAACCTTCTCTTGAGCTATTCCCCAAGCTTTGCTTGATCTCTACGAATCTATTCCGCTCCAAGCCCTTGAACGATCCAACGCCGAAAGCACCGCGTCTCTACTTGCCACGCGCCGGAGAAACGATCGAAACGACAATCACCTTGCGAGAGGGATCATGTTCGGTTCCTCTCCACCAGTTGATTAGGGAATCTCTACCTCGGTCCCTGTAGATGCTTCGTCCTTTGTAGGAGACGTCGTAGGCGAGAATCCAATCTTCAGGATGAGTTACCCGATCACCCTTCTCATGCCTAGACTTCATTTTGAGTTGCAAGGGTAGCTTTCCTTCTGCTAGGAGCCTCGAGAATTCATTTGCGGCATCCTCAAGTGTTTTGAATTTGTTGAACATGGCGGACTCTTTGATGAGAGTATAGAAGTATTTCATCAGTTCATTGTTTTTCCATGCTTTCAATTCCTCTGCTGTAGGCTGTCCTTCGGGAGCTATATCTCGACAGGCTTACATACTGTATTTTTCTACGGAAAATCGGGATCCTGGAACTGAGGTCGAGAACCACTTACCCTGTATCCTTTCGCTCCTTGACCTGGCCCGGGTCCGGCCAGTCTTCCGATAGCAGTTGCAACACTTTCCTCCAGAGGAGTCTCCATTTCCTTCTCTCTCCAGTCTCCACTTTCTAGCAGCCTCTCTCGACTCTTCCCCCTTTTTGGCATTGTCAAAATCTGAGTCTTTGCCGTGAATACCCCGAAGGAGTTCCATAGATTCGGCCTGTTTGTCTTTCAGATCAATGACACTTTCAACCAGTCTCGCAAGCACTGCTGTTAGATCGTTGATTTTGTGATCATGGTCAGTGAGCTTTGAGCATGTGAATTCTAGGGCGGAAACAATCATGGCTTCAGCGACACGTAGCTTCTCTTGTTCTTGCTTCAGGATTCGCTCCTGATGCTGCTTCATTTATTCAGGGTTGTCACGGCGGCCTGTCAAGTCGCGGCGCCACCAGACCGCCTGGACGCCTAGGCGACTAGGCGCCCGCCTAGGCGACGTCCAGGCGACCAATTTCATATTAAATTTATATTATTTTATAATATATAATATATGAATTATTCTAAAATCATGATGAGTTAAATAATAAATAACATTCATCCAACTCAACAAAAGTTACAAAACACACCATAAACAATATAAATATATAATATAAATAACAACTAGAGTTTCATAACGAATTCCTCCGATTTGGCCTTTCGTTTAGGATCTTTGGACGGATCGTAATTTTCGGTAGAATTACTTTCAGCCATAATAATGTTTGGGCCTGTAAATAAATTAAAAAATAATTAGACCAAAAAATAGTAATGAAACAGAAAATCAGAAAGAAAAGAAACAGAAAAAGAAACAGGAAAGAAAAAGAAAAATAAAAAACATACAGAAAAAAAGCATATAGTTTTCCACTATATCTGTTCAAGTCTAGCCAGAAAAAAAGAAAAACAAAAGAAAAAAGAAAAACGTATAAAAAAAGAAAAACATATAAAATAAACATGAAAGAAAAAAGAAAACATATAAAAGAAACAGGAAAGAAAAAAAAGAAAAAGAAAGAAAAAGAAAGCAGCGCGAGAAAAGAAAAGAAAAGAGAGGAAGAAAGTAATTGTTCAGCGACGGGCCGCGATCGGAGGCGGGCGGCGATCGGCGGCGGACGGCGATCTGCGGCGATGGGCGAGCGACATGAGGAGACACTTGGAGTTGGCTTAGGGCTGAAGCAGTTGCTGTGGGGGACGGGAATGATTTCGACTACACTAGGGTTAAGTACTTAACCTGTTCTTTTTTTTTTTTTTTTTTTTTTTTTAAATTCGGGCGGCGGATCCTTGTGCCGGGTAGGCGACCCAGGTGTCGACTATTACGCCTGGGCGATGCCTTACATCACAAGGCGAGGCGAAACTACCAGGCGGTCCACCGAAAACCGCCTGGACGCCTAGGCGGCGACGACGCCTTAACAACACTATATTCAGGGCTTGCCATAGTGCAATAGGCATGAGGCGGAAAACCTCTTCCACATCTGTAATGGCCCTTTGCAGTAACTTTCTGGGCGACGGCTCGCAGGTGCGGCTGGATGAAACTGCATGGTGGCGGTTTCTCCATCATCGGACCGATTCAGAGTCATGTGGATGCACCCGCCAGTTCTTTTGCGATGGAGATTGATTACCGAGCAGCAGGATTACATGAGCAGAAACACCAAGGGGTGTGAGATGGAGCGGCCATCAGCCATGGATTCGCGCAGAGAGGCCGGTGGAGACGACGACGAAGAGGAAACCTTTCGACCCCAAGGCAAGCCAGTGGGCTGACGACGGTGATTTCTCTTATTTTGGATCTCCGGGAATTTCGTGTGCGGTCTTATTTTTGGCGAAAGCCCCATAGTTGAACTGAACATTTGAAATCAAGCTCAATACCATTGCTCAATCCCACACAAGGCCTTTTTTTAACTTGCACATGACAGCTTGAACACTCGTGGCATAGTTATATACACTTCTTCGTCAAGGTACCATGACGAAGGTGTTCTTTACATCAATCTGGAGTAGCAACCAAGATGATTTTGCTGCCAATGAAAGGACACTTATGGGGTTCATCTTTTCAACAAGAGCAAAGGTTTGTTGATTGTCAATCCCATGAGTCTAGCTGTAACCCTTTGTAACTAAGTGGACTTTATATCTCTTGCTTTTCCCACCAGCTTCGTACTCTGCAGTGGGTACACCATTGGCTTTTGTTCTCCGTTCACTTTGTGATGGGAACTAGACCTATTCCATGTTCTGAACAAGGGCAGCCCTTTTAGACGTTGGTACACCAGCTACCTCTTTGGTATTCATAGTTTTCATCCTGCTCTCCTCACTCTGGATTTAGTTAAACACCTCTATGATAGTCCTGGATATCAGATATGATTCTACCCAGTACTTGTACCCATAGTAGTCAATAGCGACCGCTAAGGTCGCTATAATGAGTAGCGATGCAAAGCGGCCGCCCAACGCTGTACGCCGCAAAACGCTACGTGTTTTAATGTAGCGGCCGTGAAAGGCTGCTTGTTGCGCTAAGCCCGCTTCGCGATAGCGGCCATAAAAACCAAACCAAACCAAACATACCTAGTATATTCAGCTCAGAGCAGGGTCTGGGGAGGGTAGGATGTACGCAGACCATGCCCCTACTTTTTACGGTAAGGAGGCTGTTTCCGTGAAGACCCCCCCAGCTTAGTGCATAGCAAAATATTGAGTGATATATACAAAGAAGCATATGATTCGAACAAGCTCAGTACCATACCTGTGCCCATGGCTTAATTCATATGACTCGATGACATCTGCTCTATTAGAAGCGAGGTTGACTCTGCGCACAGCTCCCTGTCAAAAATAAACCACACGCAATAGCCACTAGGATAAAATATAAAATAAAAATAAAAATGCAATGCTCTAGGTCAAAGCTAACCGAGATAACCCAACCCTGAGACTCTCTACTGCAGAACCGCTCCCTAAAAAAGAAACCACAACTCTAATTTGGCGCCTCCAAGAGCACAGTCACGGTCTCGGATAAGTTTAAGGCCTTCAAATCTAATCTCAACTGCTCCTCCCACGTCCTCCTCGGTCTGCCTCTCCTCCTTCCCCCTTCAACCAATAAACTCTCGACCCTCCTCACCGGAGCAGAGGCCTTCCTCCTGCGGACGTGGCCAAACCATCTCAATCTCCCTTCCCTAACTTTCGCTGAAATGGGCGCCACTTCAAGTGCGTTCCTGAAAACCCCGTTCGGGATTCTATCCAACATTGTGCGACCACACGACCAACACAACATTTTCATTTCGGCCGCTTCCAAAACTTCTTCGTCGCCCTTGCAGGTCTGATTGCCGCTTTATAGAATTTACCCTTCAACTTTAGAGGGACTTTCTTGTCGCACAGGACCCCTGTCGCTGCTCTCCACCTTAGCCACCCCGCCTTGATACGATGAGTGACATCATCTTCAAACTCACCTTCCTTCTGAATGATCGAACCCAAATACTTGAACTTATCCGTACGGGGTACGATCTGATCAGCAATCATTACCTCTACTTCTTCCGTGTTGGTCTCACCACTAAAGTTACACCATAGATACTCGGTCTTAGACCGGCTCACACGCAAGCCCTGGGATTCTAACTTAGACCTCCATAACTCCAACTTCGCGTTTACCTCCCTCCTCGTCTCCGCCACTAACACAATGTCGTCAGCAAAAAGCATGCACCACTGGACGCCATCTTGAATCCCCCACGAAATGACGTCAAGGATTAGAGCGAAGAGAAGAGGGCTTAGCGCCGACCCCTGGTGCAGTCCTATCTCAATCGGGAAATACTGGGTGTCACCAACAGAGGTCCTAACGCAAGTCCTAGCTTGGGAGTACATGTCTTGGATCGCCCTAACGTCCGGCGACGACACCCTCCTCTCCTAAAAGACCCATAATAACCCTCCTCTCCCGTTTCTTTACGCTTTTCAATATTATTTTCATTTCTATGGTTTTTCCTCTTGTTCCCCTACTCGATGCTGCCGTTCAGTGCGCCCGTCTTCTTTAATGAATTTATATTGTTATTTGCGGTACTTGTTTTACATGTATATGCATCACAATTGTTGAAGTGTTTACCATATGCTTACATATATCACTTATTTACAAACTTGTCGCTATATTTTAAGATAGCTGCCGCTATCGCATCGCTTTCACTATATAGCTAAGTGGGCTTGTGATCGCTACAGACCGCTATTCGCCATTGACAACTATGCTTGTACCAGAGCACTTTCCTAGTCCTGGAGATCAGATATCTACCCAGTACTTAAACCATTCCTACTGTAACAATTCAGACCTCCCAAGAACTGAAAAATTGTGATAAGACTTGCCCACAAATGCCTTAAACGCTTTCATATCCGGTGAATTTGTAAGAAAGAAGTGGTGATCAGACTCACCCAACTGGCCGCCTGTAAAGGTGAATTTTATATTTTTTAGAAGGGGTCCGAATCGGGTGATGAGGTGTTGCTTAACACGCCTAGGCGATGCCCAGGAAATGACTTATCCGCTATATGAGCAAGGCTTACATTTTTTACGACTGCGTTTAAGGCTTAAGACTTCTGTTTACGTTTCCTAGACTTTTGTTCAAGCCGCCAAGGTATCGCCTAGGCAATGCCGTGATAACCATGGCTCATACAGGCAATGCCGTGATAACCATGCCGTGATAACCATGGCCGAGAAATATGTATCCTTAACAGCATCTCACAATTCATTCACAGTTTGAGCAAAGAGAATTTTTTGACTTATTTTGGGTTCCATTGATCTGAGATTTAGTCCCTTAGCATGTGCATTGTCAGCCCGCCATTCGGCTCTGGACGAATAATGACACTTCCTTCAATGTGATCAATCTCTTTCTGGCCCTGTAGCAGATTGTGACCATACCAACTAGTTATGCTCATTTAATTTCACAGTAGTTATGCAATGCCGAGAATGAAACTCATTTGAACATGAACCTCCAAAACTCTGAGTCACACGACCTGAAGTGTAGGTTTCTGTTGTTCCCGTCTAGTCAGTCATTTTCTCAAACACACGGGGAGTATACTTTCAAGACAGAAATAGCAGACCCACAATAACAGGGAAAATAATGTTTAAAAGGGCGAAGGTGTAAGCCTAGGCGTCTGCTTCTCCAAAGGCGAGGCATAAGCCTCAATGCGACAAGGCGTAAGCATTTGCAGAGTATATATACCAATGTTACCTGGTTCGCGGTACGCTGCGGTTCGCGGAACACGTATCGGGACGTGGTACGCTATATGTATCGGTACGCGGTACGCTGGGGGTAGGCTTAGTCGGGACGCTTTTTTGGGACGCGGTACGCGAATTCATTCTTTTCAATACGCCAGTATTAAATTTATAAGATAATTAATTTTCACATATATTTTTGATTATTTTTAAAGAATATAATTTTATAATCAATTATTAAAGTATATAACATTATAATATCTATACGTATCATCGAGTAGTAAAAGTAAAAACAAGACATAATAACGAAGTTTATTAAATTGAAAAAGAATCACAAATACGTAAATTAGTCATAGACAAAGAAAAACATAACTCAATCTACTTTTAACGTAAATTATATCTTTTCTTTTCCTTTCGCTCCAAAGCTGAAATTGAAGTTTGCCGAATCCGTAATCCACCGGGAGCTTGTGGGGTCTTCCCAAGGTCACGCATGCCTCGCAGCGGATGAAGAACTTGAACCATGTGAAAGCAGTTACTTCATCTTCTTTCTCTAAAGTTTCGATTGTTCTTGATATTCATCTTCAAGTGATTTCCAACGCAAATCTTCTAACCTTACACTTGAATCATCAACATAAGATTCTTAGGATCAATATCCCATTTTCTCGTGGCCCATCTTTGTAACTTTCGGTGAAAGCGAGACAAAAGGCGCAAATTTGAATGAATAAAAACCAACTTATCGGCTAAATGCAATTCAATCTATTCCTCTTCACACTATGAATATATGAATAAGTACTCCGATTTCGCTCGTGAGAAGAGCTAGTGATTGGTTGTGATAATACCTTTTGTGCAACTTCGCCAACTCGAGTTTACGCACCATAAGTGGACCACCATTCAATGGCGTCCATAGTTCTTGCATCTGTTTGGGCCGCAACCATAGCATAAAGGCCTTTGCGCATGTGGAAACGAGCAAAGCTGCTCTCGAAATAATTTTGCCTCCTCGGGCTCTCGAAATTCTTTCAAAGGATTCCATCACTCCTTGTATCACTTCTTTGTCCTCATTTGGTGCTTTCCTTCTTGTCCCTCACAGTCTTTGGAGCACTAAGATACCTCGAGATCATAAAATCTTGGAGTAAGGGCAAACCCGAGACAATGAAGAGGAATAGACATTTTCTCCCACCGTTGCATAATAATGTCTTCCATCTGATCATAGTCGACCTCATGGACATTTCCTTTCATAATGTCTTTGATTTCACCCACCATATTATCCATCTTTTCATAAATCTCACCCATTTTGGGACCATCACCATCACAAAATTTAATCGGCAAAAAAATAGGTTTAGTGATGGATAAGACATTTTCCACATTATCCCAAAACTATCGGAAGATATAGTATACGTAATTGAGTTTCCCTAGTTCTTGCATGTTCATCCCCTGTTTAATCCAATCTTTCCAAGATTTAAGAATAACCGTAGTAGCTAAAGCTTCTCTACAATCAAGAAGTCTCTTGACAAAATATAATGTGATCGAATCGAGTTTTTGCGACTTTCAAAAGCTCCAACTTTGAATGACTTTTAAACATATACAGTGCATGGTTGTGGTTTATGAAGTACTTGACTATATTTTTTCCTATTCTATATGTACTATTTAACCACTCAAATCGCTTTGCAAAATCTTTCATGACAAGATTCAAGGAATGTACTGCACATGGTGACCAAAAAATATGCTTGTGTACCTTTTCTATCTCCTTCCCGGCAAATTTGCAGTTTGCAGCATTATCAGTCACAACCTGAATAACTTTCGAGTCTCCAACTTCCTCAATGGCACTCAACAAAAACTCAGCAATTGCTTTCCCTGTTTTCTCGATGCCTGAAAAATCTTTAGCATACAAGAAAGTGGCACCACGACTATTCACAGCAAGAACATTGATCAGAGGCTCACGTTTTACATTAGACCATCCATCTGAAACATTGATCAAGGAATGTACTGCACATGGTGACCAAAAAAATATGCTTGTGTACCTTTTCTATCTCCTTCCCGGCAAATTTGCAGTTTGCAGCATTATCAGTCACAACCTGAATAACTTTCGAGTCTCCAACTTCCTCAATGGCACTCAACAAAAACTCAGCAATTGCTTTCCCTGTTTTCTCGATGCAGAAAAATCTTTAGCATACAAGAAAGTGGCACCACGACTATTCACAAAGAACATTGATCGGAGGCTCACGTTTTACATTAGACCATCCATGCAACTATTGACACCCCCTGTGTATACCAAGTGTCCTCAATCGGAACAAGTTCTTTCTCAATATTTCTTTTGCACTCATCTAATAATGTAGTCCTTCCTTTCTCATATGATGGTGCTTTATAACCTTGAGGAGCTCTATTAATTCTTTGTTACCATCTCATGAAATTGGGGATTCCTCAACACGTTAAAAGGTATTCCATTGGCACACATCCCCGATTATTTTGACATCAACATCATGTCTTTCCATCAATTTAAACGAATCTTCAATTTTTCCCCGCAATCGACGGTTTATTGATCTTCATCAATGTAGAGTTCTTTAATGATGACGAGACCCGAGTTTTTCAAAGACTTGAACTCTTTTTCTAACCTCTTCATATGTGGCTCTGTCGTTCATTAATGCAGAACAACGTTGTATTCCTGCTTTTTTTCCGGCAGCAACACCAAAAAAATGATAATGCATGCGGGTATATGAACTAGTGAACTTGTTCTTGCAGTACTTACATGACCATGTTTTTGAGCCTCCTGGATTTTTCCCATGACCAGAACCCGTAATTATTACGTGTTCTAGCAAAGGTTTTTTTGTTGAATCGATTTCCACTGCCTCTTCAATATTTTTTCTCACAAATTTTGATGATTGACTGTGGTTTATTTGTGTTTCTGGAACAATTTCTTCGGCTTCACTTGAACTACCATCCGAACATTCAACACTAACTTGCTGAGATGAGATTTGTTGCTCTTTTGCTCGTTTGCCAAACGCCATAATTTAGATGAAGATGTTCTTTTTTGAACGTAGATGATAATATGTTTTATTTTTGAATCAATACCAATTAGAACTGGATATATAGTGTACAAGTTAAAAGAATCCTAATCAATATATGATTATGTCTTTTAGATTAATAAGGAAAGAGATAAAGTTTAGAAAAGATATAGATTTTTAATGATTTGAAAGTCAAACACTAAAAAGTTAGGTAATTTATTTGAGATAAATATCAATAATTATTGATATTAGTTTCCATTAATATGTTATTTAGTATTATTTGTACGATTTTTTTTAATATTTTACAATGAGTACACAAGAAACAAAGAAGGAAAAAACGAAAAGTAAAAATCTTGTAAAAAAAGGAAGAAAAAAGGAAAAAACGAAAAGTAAAAATCTTGTAAAAAAAAAGGAAGAAAAAGTTAAAAAGGAAAGAGAAAATGGGATAATCATTACACAAATATGGAGTAAAAAATACTCCTAATAGGAGTCTCCTATGACTTCACATGTTTGCCGCCTATTACCAAATAAATAATAAAAGTGACCAAAGGGCATAATTGAATTTTCCACCCCTCCTTCCTTATTTCCTACCTTTACTTTTCTCTCCTTTCTTCACCCGTTCCTTTCATGGCGTCTCTGCAATTTTAACTTGCATCTCCTTCAATATCCAAGCAATTTTCATGAAAAAAATCAGACCCCGTACAAGATCTACGCATTTCGGCAGTGCCGTGGGTAAACCGACGCCACCATACCTCTGTCCCTGTTTGCGTCGCCTTGACATCATGCCACCGCCATAAAGGCTGCGTCGCCGGATATGGGGCACCAGTTCGCGAACGCACCGCGTTTGGGTACCTGCGATCTGGTTCGTGGGACGAGGGGGGGGGGGGGGGGAGAGCGAATTAGGTAACATTGATATATACATTAAAAATATAAAAACAATAAATGTATGCACAAGTTAGTGTTTTTATGTCATTTTACTATTGATTTTAAATATAAGTTAGGAGGTCTTATGTGATTTATTATATAATACTTTGCCAATATTAAATGCGACAAAGGTTAGAGATGTGATTTTACCCTTTAAAATTGAAATCCTACCCTTAGGAATAACCATATGCCCCCTCTAATAAGTGTTATCTCCATCCTCACCTTCTTCCATCTCTCTCATAGTCTTATATGTATAGTTGTATACATAAGAATGATGAAGTGTGGAAGCGTTGTACTAGTTTTACTCAGCATCAATTATTCTTCCCCCCTCTATCTGTTTTGAATTGTTATTTTCGTTCTTACTCCCCTTCCTTTTGTTTCGACTTTTAGGCAGCAAATCACTTTGGGTTTCTTTAATTGGGAGAGATCTGTATGTCTAAAAAAATTGTTACAAAGTCTTAAGCCTTAAATACAACAACATCAGAGCCTTAGTCCCAAAATGCTTTGGGGTCGGCTAACATGAATCAATCTCTGAAAACGTCAAGTTGTCTCCAATAAAGCAGTCCTATGAAAAGGCAAAAGTGATAGGTGAAAAGTTTAGTACGTAAAAAAAAGTAATAATAAATATGCAAAAATAACTAAATAATAAAGAGAATAAAAAATAGTAATAATCATTATGCAAAAAAAAAAAATCTCAAACATAATCAACCACCCGAATTCTCTCCCTCCACGTCCTCCTATTCGACGCCATAACTTCTCCAATCCCAAAAAACCTCGTATCATTCTCAATCACTCTTATCCATGTTTGTTTAGGTCTTCCTCTCCCCCTCACCGGCCTATGCGCTTCCCATTCTTCAAGCCTCCGCACCGGTGCATCAATCGATCTCCGTCTCACATGTCCGAACCATCTTAACCGATTCTCCAACAACTTATCCTCTATAGGGGCCACTCGTACTTCTTTCCTAATCACGTCATTTCTATGTCGATCATTTCACGTATGGCCACACATCCATCTTAGCATACACATTTCCGTCACATTCATCTTATGCACATGACTATGCTTCATTGACATTCAAGTGCCATATAAAAATACGAGCTAATTAACATTGCTCGTAAAATTTTCCATTAATCTGTCAGGTACGCCTTAATCACATAATAACCCCGTTGCGCTCTTCCATTTCAACCATCCCGCCTTAATCCTATGGACCACGTCACCGTCTAATTCTCTATCCTTTTGAAGAATAGACCCAAGATAACGAAAAAACTCCGATCCTCGTATAATATTCCCATCAAAAGTGATTGTACCCGCCTCTCTACTTCCATTTCCTCTAAAGCTACACTCCGAACTTTCAGTCTTACTTCTGCTCAGCCTAAAACCACAAGTTTCGAGCCTATTTCACCAGAGTTCCAACTTTCTTTCAACTCCGTCCTTCGTTTCATCAACCAATACTATATCATCTGCAAACATCATGCACCAAGGAATATCGTCTTGAATTGACCTTGTCAATTCGTCCATGACTATGGCAAAGAGGAAAGGACGAAGAGCCGAGCCTTGATGCACCCCAATCATAATAGGGAATTCCTCAGTCCTTTCCACGGTAGTACGTACACTTGTACTAGCTCCTTCATACATGTTTCTAATGATGTCAATATACTTCTTAGACACGCCCTTTTTGGCTAATGCCCACCAAAGTACATCTCTTGGTACCTTATCATAAGCCTTCTCTAAATCAATAAAAACCATATGCAAGTCTATCATCTGTCTCATTAGAAATATTGCTTCCACAATCGATCTCCCAGACATAAATCCAAATTGATTTTCTGATATCTCCACACACTTTCTAAGATGTTGCTCAATCACCCGTTTCCATAATTTCATGGTATGACTCATCAACTTAATCCCCCGATAATTAGAGCACTCTTGGACATCTCCTTTGTTCTTATATAAAAAGACTAAAGTGCTTTTCCTCCATGCCAGTGGCATCTTGTTGTATTTCGAAATCTTGTTGAAAAATATAGTCAACCATTCGATTCCCCTCTCTCCCAAGCACCTCCATCCTTCAATAGGTATACCATCTGGCCCTTCTGCCTTTTTCGAACCCATTTTCTTTAATGCCATCCGTACTTCACCCTTTTGAATTCGTCGCATAAAATCCCGATTAACCAAATTTGAAGCAATACTTACATCCCCAAGATCTTCCTCACGTTGTCCATTAAATAGGTTATCAAAGTATGCCCACCATCTTTCTCTTATCTCCTGATTTTCGACTAAAATCTTATGATCCACATCCTTTACACATTTAACTCTCCCAATATCTCGTGTCCTCCTATCTCTAATACGAGCAATTTTATAAATATCCCTTTCCCCTTCCTTAGTATCTAATTTCGTATACAATTCTTGATTAATCTTTGCCCTAGCATCACGAACGGCTTTCTTGGCTTCTCTTTTAGCCTCCTTATATTTCTCAAAGTTCTCCTCACTCGGGCATTTTCCTAATGCCTTGTAGCATTCACATTTAGTTTTTATCGCCTGCCTTACCTCATCATTCCACCACGATGTGTCCTTACCTGATGGCTTGTGTCCTTTGGATTCCCCAAAAACTTCTTTTGCCGCTTCCTTAATGTTATGTTCCAAGATAGCCCAAGTTGAATCTACATCTATCTCCGCGCACTCGAAATCATTACATCTAGCGACAACCTTATCCACGAAAGTTTGCCGATTCTCCCCTTGAAGCTTCCACCATCTAACTCCAGGGTCCACTTGCGGACTTCTCTTTTTATAAAACCTCTTACCTTGAAAATCAAGCACAACAAGTCTATGTTGAGTCGCGGTACTCTCACTGTGTATCACCTTGCAATCCGTGTACCTCTTTCTCCACACGTTTCTCACTAAAAAGAAGTCAATTTGACTTGCATTTCCTCCACTTCTATATGTCACTAAGTGAGATTCCCTTTTTTCGAACCACGTGTTCATGATACTCAAGTCATATGCTTGCGCAAAATCCAATATATCACATCCCGCTTCATTTCGATCCCCAAAACCAAAACCACCATGAACACTTTCGAACCCGTCTCGTCCAATCCCCACATGACCATTGAGTTCCCCACCAATGATCAATTTCTCCCCGATAGGGACTTGTTCGACAACCTCCTCTAAGCCTTAAATGCCGTCGTAAAAACTGTAAGCCTTGCTCATAAAGCGTAAGCCTAGTATGCAGTTCGCTGTTCTCAAGAAGTTTCAATGTGTTTTTGGCAAGAGGCCCCAGTGGGCGCCCTAATACGCGCTTCTGGACGCCTTTTTAAACATTGGAGAAAACACTTCTCTAGCAACCAACAATAGCAGAGAAACACTTCTCTAGCAACCAACAACAGAGAAATACTTCTCTAGCAACCTACAATCTGACCTAAAAATGTAGAACAACATTTAAACCAATGACAATGCACAAGCGAAAGTCAAAAACTAAGACACAACCACGAGCAGAGAGAGCCTCCATTTAGTCGTTTAAGGATTAACAGTACCCTCCTTTTGCTGGTACAATGTTGTATTTTAGAGAGAAGGAAGAGAGAATCATGCCTTTTAGAGAGAGAATCAATTGCTATGAAATGAATGAGCTTGTAACCCAGCTCATTTCCTCTTTCTATATATACTACCAAAGAAAGTCAATAATTACAATATGCGCCCATTGAATGAATGTTTTCATTACTCTCTTTGGTGATAGTTTACCTGAATTTCACATCAAACCTTAACCCATCCTTGTGGAGGCTAGTAAGGCATTGTTATCATGCTTAACTAACAATAAATTGTAGAATATTGTCAATCAATTGTATCCCAAGACTTTAAATTAAGGGCTATTTACAAAAATACCCTTCAGCTTTCACATAATTAAACCTCCGACTATATCTGAAATTACTAATACCCCTTGAGGTTTGTATTTGTTTAACAATACCCTCTTACGGATGCAATTCATAAAATCGAAACAAATTTCAAGGGATTGTTTGTAATTTCAAAGTAGATGGAGTTTTTTTTTTGGTAATCGAACCAAACCCCCGTGATTTACTTTTAAATTTAATGCCATTCAAATTCAGATTTACGAGTTCAATGATATTGTTGGTCTAATAGTCCGAAATATCCTTCCTCGACCTTGAGGACTCAGAACTGAGGGTGTTAACTTAAAGTGGAGGTTTGTTTTTCGGCACTTCCAGTTCGTGCCAAAACAGTTGTCTTAGCTTTCCATAAAGTAGCAATAAAGCACACCAAGTTGGTACTGCACTTCGCGCTACAATGTGGATGGCTGAGTAATAATCATTATGTTGTCTGTGTCAGTTTATTAATGAAGTCTCACGAGTTTAAAATAAGCAGATAAACGAGCAGAAAATCCTCGGGAAACCCCATTGGTTTCATCAACTCAACATCAGTCTGAAATCCCGAAGCATCATGTGGCTGAGAAAGGTCTGGCGGCTCCTTCACATCAAAGCCAGAGTGAGGCCAAAGCTGAGGAGTCCGGTTCAGATGGAGCTTATGTATCAAAAGGAAGACCAATGTCTCCAAGTACATTAGCTCTAATGTGCGATGAAGAAGATACAATGTTCAGTGCTGCTGCTTCCTTTAGCGGATTAGTGGTTGATAATAGTGTGTCTTCCCATTTGCGAGAAGATCAAGGACTGATGGAGGCCTATGCCGAGCAAGAAAGAATTGTTTTAACAAAGTTCCGAGATTGTCTTAACAGGCTCATCACTTTAGGAGAAATAAAAGGTAATTAGTTCCATTCTGCCTACTCTTTCATTGGGCAGTTTGTCCTAGATCTGTGTGTGATTTGTTTGTTTAAAGTTTTGTTGATTAAACCATGACTATATATGAGGATACAATAGACTGCTCTCACTGGCACCAGCGGGAGGAAGTAGTTTCCTTATTATTTTCAGATATATGTTTGCATGCTTGCATTTTCAAGTTTTATAGTCAAGAATTGGATTGCACCCAAATATCCTATTTGTTTGTTCTACTCATATTCATAAAGGGAAAAAATTCATACTTAACTTAAACCTCTATGTTATTGTGGAAAGTAACCTCTCTTTCTTTTGATCATCAACTGCACCTTAATCCCAACTATGTTGGGATCGGTGGCATGAAACTTATAGTGTCTATTAATTATCTAAAATTAGTTAACACGATAAATTCATACAACAAAAAAAGAACAAAGTGGCAAAGTTTTCGCCGGATGTCCTTTCCTGTCGCAACCTTCATAAGAAGGAAAAATGAAATGAAATTCCAAAACTGTCAACACCGTAGGTATTCCAATTGCATGGAAACATCATGGGACGGCGATGAGTTGAGATAATTGCTATAGTTATGTCACACTACGTGATTGATATTGTAAAATCAACACATACATCATGGAAAATGTCTCTCTTTTTTTTTTTTTTTTTTTTATAAAAAACTGACAACTTTTATTGCAAAAATTAGGGATGAGGGGTCACTAACAATGTTACAGATGAGAAAATTACAAGCAAAACACCAATTCCTAACTACATCAGACAAACTAGACCCTTTAAAGTATTCTGACTCAAAAACTGTAAAGCACCTTTATATCTAATTCTATTCCCAATATTATCAAAAATCCTCTTATTCTTTATTTTCCATATCGACCAAGACCGAAACAACTATCCTCCATGAAAATCTTCCTTTCTTATTAATAGAGCCTCCCCAATTACCTTGGAGCAGATCTAATATCGATCATGGAGTCCTCCATTGAACACCTAATTCTCCAATTGCCCTGCACCACAACTCACAACTCGTGGGGAAAAGGACAGTGCAAGAATAAATGATTAAGATCCTACGAGGGTCCTTGCACAAAACACACCAACTCGGGAGAAGATGTATATCAGGACAACGTTTTTGAATAACCTCACAAGTCGCAAGTAGACAACTTTCCTAAAAACATGACCATCAACCAAAGCAAAACCTGAATTGTCTTCAGAACCATGGCCTTCCATACAACTTTAAACCAAGGAACAGAAACTATTAGAATTAAGGCACAGAGACATAAAAAAATGATTTGACCCAAAAATTCCCAGAAGAATCCGCAGATCCGACCCAACGATCGTCCCCCTACTCTCAACCTCACCGACTCTATTCATACCAGAAGTTGACCCGAATGCTGAATCTCCCCATCTCTCAAATTCCTATAGAGGTGAAAATTTCAAGATAGATGGACAGCAACCAGACCAGGATTAGACACGGAGAAAATAGTGGGATGATTATGGACAGCAATAGAATATAGACGATAGAGAGAAGCAAAATGACAAGAGAATGAAGAATTAAAATTACCCATACAAACATCTTCCCAGAAGCCCACCAAGTTACCCCACCTGGCCTCCACCTCCACCGACCGCAGAAAATTTGGATAAACACCGGAAATGAACTTCCAGGGCTCCTAAAGGTCGTAAAAACAGCTAAACCAGCATCCCAACCATTCTCCTGATCTGCTTGATGCTTACCACTCTTGCCCACAATGAATCCATCTTCTTATTGTATCACCACCACCATTTTCCCGACAAAGCTTTATTCCTGAGAAGGAGACTTTCAATTCCGAAGCCCAACTCTTGGTTGAGCCACCACCTCCCAAGCAACTAAGACCATAAATATCCATGACCGGGCAACCGGAGCAACCACCCAACTTTTTTAATAAACAATTAGTTGATAAGGAGCATAAAAATGTTAATAGCAATGGACTCTAAAACTTTGTCTTTAAAGGAGATCAAGTTATTCGAATTTGTACAGGATCTCTTTTGCTTGGGGTTAATGGTTTCACCACTATATGGAAAGCCAAATCGAATTGGGAGAATCTAAATAGGAATTCAACTAATCTACTTATCTATTTGAAGTTTAATATAGAAAGAAGACAAACAACTCATTCCTTAGTTAGAATGCGAGGTACTTCCTTTTGGATTGGTTCTTTTGTACTTGTAGTATTTCTTAGATCAACTTAATTGTTGGAAAAGGGAATCGTGAGTGGAGAAATAACTCCATAAACGTCTCATGAGCATAAAAATATCCATAGCAACGCACTCTAGAACTTTGTCTTTAACAAACTAAGCGAACAAGTTATTCGAATTTGTATCAGATCTCTTTTGCTTGGGGTTAACAGTTTCATCACTATATGAAAAACCAAATCGTAGTGGGAGAACCTAAATAGGAATTCAACTAATCTACTTAGCTATTTGAAGTTCAACATAGATAGAAGACGAACGACTCATTCCTCAGTTAGAATGCGAGGTACTTCCTTCCAGATTGGTGCTTTTGTACTTCTAGTAATGCTTAGATCAACCTAATTGTTGGAAAAGAGAATCGTTAGTGGAGAAATGACTCCATAAAGGTCTCATCTAGTTGATAAGGAGGATAGAACTAGTACTTGCAATGGACTCTAGAACATTTTCTTTAAGAAACTCAAAGACAAGTTATTCGAATTTATATAGGATCTCTTTTGCTTCGGTTATCAATATAAGAAAACGGAAATCGTATTAAGAGAAGCTTAATAGGAATTAAACTACTCTACTTATCTACTTGAAGTTCAACGTAGAAAGAAGATAAACAACTCATTCCTTAGTTAGAATGTGAGGTATCCTTCCAGATTGGTTCTTTTCTACTTGTAGTTATGCTTAGATCAACTTAATTGTTGGAAAATAGAATCGTGAGTGGAGAAATGACTGTAAACGTCTCATCTAGTTGATAAAGAGCATAAAAATGTTAGTAGAAATGAACTCTAGAACATTCATTTAAGGAACTAGGAGAGACGTTATTCGAATTTGTATATGATCTTTTTTGCCTGGGGTTTTCAATATAAGAAAAGTGATATCGTATTGGGAGAAACTTAATAAGAATTCAACTAATCTTCTTATCTACTTGAAATTCAATGTAGAAAGAAGACAAACGACGCATTCCTTAGTTAGAATGCGAGGTAATTCTGGTTGGATTGGTACTTTTGTACTTGTAATAATGCTTAGATCAACTTAATTGTTGGAATATAGAATCGTGATTGGAGAAATGACTCCATAAATGTCTCATCTAGTTGTTAAGGAGCATAAAATTGTTACTAGCAATGGACTCCATAACTTTGTCTTTAACGAACTAGGAGATCAAGTTATTCGAATTTGTATAAGATCTCTTTTGCTTGGGGTTAACGGTTTCATCACTATATTGGAAGCCAAATTGTATTCCTAGAAGATGAATAGGAATTCAACTCATCTACTTATCTACTTGATCTTCAACGTAGAAAGAAGACAAGCAACTCATTCCTTAGTTAAAATGCGATGTACTTCATTTCGGATTGGCCCTTTTGTACTTGTAGTAATGCTTAGATCAACTTAATTGGTGGAAAGGGAATCGTGAGTGGGGAGATGAATCCATAAACATCTCATCTAATTGATAAGGAGCATAGAATGTTACTTGCAATTGACTCTAGATCATTTTCTTTAAGAAACTAGGAGACAAGTTATTCGAATTTGTATAGGATCTCTTCTGCTTGGGGTTAACGGTTTCATCACTATATGGAAAGCAAAATCGTATTGGGAGAAGATACATAGGAATTTAACTAATCTACTTATCTACTTTAAGTTCAACACAGAACAAACCCAACCTTCCATCCCACCCAACCCCAACCAAAAATTGAGGTTTATCCATGACCACCCGACCACCCACCCAATCCATTTTATATGATTATTTTTTATATTATTATAAATAAATTATGATAAGGTAATTGAATATTAAATTAGATTAAAGTAATAAAAAATAAAATTATCTTCGAAATTACAATGCGTCAAATACAAAGTCGAAATAAGAGAAAATTGCTTTAAAAACGATGAAACATTACATATTCAATTAACATCTTTGAAATTCTGCCATATATTATTATTATTTATTAAATACATAGATAAGATAAGATAAAAAAATCATCAAAATATAAATAACCAATATGAGAATGACACGTGGCGGGAAAATGGATGAAGGTTGGGGGTGGGTGAGGAGCAACCTCACCGTCTCAAGCTCATTTCTCTTTTTTTATTTTAATTAAAATGCCGTGACCTAGTCTGCCGACCATGACCGATAATTGTGGTCTAAATGTTACCATTATCTTCATTCACCCCCTCCCTCCCCCCACCCCCCAAACCCCCACCACATAGAAAATCCCTCATCTTTTTCTCCATGAGATTGGCAATACCAGATGGAATCCTGTGGAGTAGGTAGGCAAAGCATTGAGAGCCGACTGTCTACGTGTGAGCCTACCTCTAGGTAAAAAGGCCTTTTTCTAACCAGCTAGCGTCCTCGATATTTGGGTAATAATTATTTCCCCAAAAGACATCTTAAGCGGGTTACCACCCAACGAAATACCAAGTCAACCATTGGCCATTCACCCACACTAGAACCCACCGTCATTGCAAGACTAAGAACCTCCCTTCCCTCCATGTTGATGCCTACTAGCGAACTCCTGTCCTTATTCATATTCAATCAGACATGCTACAAAAAGTCCTCAATGCAGTCACCTCTATCTTATCCTTTCCTACCAAAAGCCTTTAAGGAGGAATATTCTTTTAGCTCTCTCAACCAATCTACTCGACCCATACACCACCAAATTAACAGAGGAAGGGAAATAGTAGATCACCTGTCTCAAACCTCTCAAGCTATTAAACTTTCCCTTTTTTTTTCCGTTAACATAACTGAGAAACCGACCGAACTAAGACTGCCCTTGGTCCATGCCCTCTATCTTGCTTCAAATCCTTTTACCATAATACAAAGCCCTAAAGGCCACAATCCATCTTTAGTGAAATCAATCTTCAAAACAAGTCTGCTTTTTCCCTTACATCTATACTCTTCAACCACTTCCATTAGCTACCAACGACGAGTCAAGAATATTCCTCTCTTTAGCAGTAATCTTGTATAGACGTGAATTCTCTTTCTTGGGAATCAAACATATGTAGGTTTCAATAGTCACCCCATTTCTAATCCCCTTTACATAGAAACCCTCCTCCATCATTTTTTTTTTCAGAATATCCCAACATTCCTTGTAGACATTAAATGAGAATCCATCCGGCCCAGCGGATTTATTCCCATTACAATTGAAAACAGCACTTCTGATTTCTTCCTCCGAAAACGGTTGTTCCAGAGTTTCCCTAAAGTGTTCCCGGATCGACTGCCATTCAGGACACTCCACACCTAACCACAGGATGAATCTTTAGTGTATAATTCCGAGAAAAATCCCACAATTTTCCTCTTAATAGCAATGTTTTAAAAAGCGCTCGAGGTTCAAGCCTCGAGGCGCCCCTTGAGGCGAGGCGCCGGAAAAATGCCTCTGAGGAGGCGCCTCTACCCCTACGCCTCGCTCATGTGAGGCGCGCTAGAGGCGCGCCTCTATGAGGGTACGGGAGAGCGGCTGGTTGAGAACTCGGAGAGCGGCGGGTTGAGAGGCATCATCGATCCATGTGGGTTAAATTCTTTTTATGGAGTTCAAAATTATGAGTTGCTCTCTTTTTCTTTAAAATTTTAAGCATAAAAAAGCTGTTACTAATTACATGGTATTTAATATTTTGAAAAAGGTTAATTTGGTGGAAAGACACCAACTTTTACCATTTTTGATTTTCGACATGACTTTCTAAACGTGCCTGTAAATACATAAACTATGTTCCCCTTTTGATTTTCAGCATCGGTTGTTCTCTGGCAGTGACATGGAATTTTCTTTAATTATGTGGATGTTACTTAATTGAGCTGGCTTAACCTAAACACTCAAACGATGAAACGACATCGTTTCAACCCAAACTAAAACATCGTCGTTCCAGCCAGCTATACAAATTGTTGTCGTTCCCATTGCATATTCATTAACCGAGTTAGAGAGGTTCTTTACTGCAATTAAGACGAGCAAATGAAGGAGGTGACGCGAGAAGAGAAGAAGGGAAGCTTGCTTGCCGTGCCTAAAGGGCACCCATAGAAACGCAGTGCCGGATTTTCATCACTCAATGACGTCCTCAGTACAACCTCCAATTTGTGCTTGCAGCATCGTCTACCCATCTTCAGTGGTATAAAGAAGAAAGAGAAGTCATCTTTTCACCCATATTCAGCAGGAGAAAGAAGAAAGAGAAGTTCTCTTTTGAGCGAGAGCAAGAGGGAGAGAGGAAGAACCCTAATTAGGGTGATTTATGAGATTAAAAATGAAATCTCCAAATAAAATCCCTTGTTTCTACCTAAAACTGCGTCGTCTTTATTAAGTTAAAACGACGTAGTTTTGATATATTGGACAACGATCCACGCATTAAATTCCGGCTGCCACTTCAGATCCTTATTATGTTCATCTCAGTTTCATGTCGAAAATCAAAAGGGAACAAAGTTCATGTATTTATAGGCTGGTTTTAAAAATCATATCGAAAATAAAAAATGGTGAAAGTTGGTGTATTTACATCAAATTAACCCTTTTGAAAATTAACAATAAATAAGTACATATCAAATTATACTTAAGATTTTGGTAGATAATGTAATTTAATTTATTAAACAAATAACCCAAGTTATACCTTTTTATGATTTTTTTTTAGAGAAAACTAAAATAAATTTAAGGTTTACGATTGAATACTATGATATTTTAGTAATCTAATTAATACTTTTTTTTGTTCTTTTAGTATTTTCTATAAATATTACGTTATTTATGTGCGATTTTAAGGATTTTTTTTATTTTAATCGAGGCTTACGCCTCGATTAAAATAGGACTGTTTGATTGGAGACGAATTGATGTTTTCAGAGATTGATTCATATTAGCCGACCCCAAAACATTTTGGGACTAAGGCTCTGATGTTGTTGTAATCGAGGCTTATGCCTCAACACTCCTTGAGGCTTACGCCTCACAGCGTTCGGCCAAAACGCCTCAAACTCTCCTCCGCCTTTTAAAACATTGCTCAATAGCGTCCATATCTGTGATAACTGACCCATCCTCTAGAATTCCTCGATCTTCTGTGGCTGAGAGAAGAATGAAAGAATTTTGTATTTGCATCGCCTTATGTGATCCATTTCAGCTTCAGTTTTTTGCCTCATCATTCTTTACCCCTTGACATTCAGATCTTCAAATGATAACTTAACACGCTTTCCTTTCCTTCGCTAGCACCTCTGTCCACTCCCCATCCGAATCTGTCCAGGTAAATCGAGCTGTCGATTCCAACTTTCCACTTCTGTTTTCTTCACAATCTAAGTTTAAGTATTTGAATAAAAAATCCAAAATGAGTTTTCGGATAGTAACATCGAAGCACCCATAAAGAATTACATGAAAATTTAGGAAGAGAGGGTGATAACCTGGGAGGATAAAAAAATTATTATTATTATTAAAAGTTACGTAAATTACCTCTCATGTTTACAATAGTTACAACAAAACCAAGCTAAGTTTAAAAGCTACAAAATTTCACCCTTGAGGTTTAATTATGTCTTATATTTTGCCTCCATTCTTGTTAAACATGATGAAATTTGCTGATATCATCCATTATTTTACAATCGTTATTTATTTTTTTACTGCTCAACCTGTTCATAAATTAACCACAAATTGTAGTTATTATATTAAAAACAATAGTTTCCAACTCCATAATGTTACAATTTAATGGATAAAGAATTGGCAAAATACTCTACTAGGGACTAGAGTTTGTCATTTTTATCACTTAAGGGACTAAAGTTTGAAGTGTTTCAAATAAGGGACTAAAGTTTAACCCGTTTCACCCGTTAGGGACTCCGTTAGTTTGGTCCCGTTAAGTTTTAACGGATTGATGACATGGCAGTTAAGTGCCACGTGTCAGCATTTTATTGGTCGGTAATAATAAAATAATAATAAAAAATTTCAGTTTTTTGTAATGATAATAAATAATAACAAAAAGTATAGAAGTCTAAAAAAATATAAAAAATTAAAAAATCTATATTTTTTAGAAAAAGTGAAACTTTATTTTTTTTAAAAAATCTAGAATTTTAATATTAAAAATCTAATCCTTTTATCTAATGTTAAAAATAAAAATTAAAAATAAAAAATATTTGGATCCGATTTATAATTAACCTTTAGTATGTTTTTTTAGATTTTTAGATTTTTTTGTAAAATAATATTTATTTATGAAAAGTAATATCTCAATTTAAAAAAAAAAAAAGCTTATAAATTAGATCCAAATTTTTTAATTTTTTATTTTTTATTTCGAAAAAATAAATTTTTTTAATTAGATCTCAATTAATTTTTTTAATTACCCAAGAAAACTTGGATAAAGATGATTGAAAATGATATGCGGTTTCTTGGAATTGGAGAAAGTATGGCGATGGAGAGGCAAATGTGGCGGGAAAGAATACGGATGGTGGATGGAGTCTGATTCTTTTTTTTTTTTTTTTTTTAATTCCTATTTTCTTTTATTTCATTTTATCTTTTTTTTCTTTTTTTTTTTCTTTTTTTTTTCTTTTTTTTTCTTTTTTTTTTTCTTTTTCATTCATTCTCTTTTTTTATTTGCTTTTTTCTCTACTTTTTCCCTCTTTTTTCCTTTTATGTTATTTATGTAACGATTATTGACGGTTTCAAAGTTTGATTCATGTTAGCCGACCCCAAATCATTTTGGGACTAAGGCTTAGATGTTGTTGTTGTTGTATTTCGAATTTTAAATGAAAACATCCGATTTTAAGTACTAATATTCCAGATTTTTTAAAAAAATTTGAGAAAAAAATAAAGTTCCATTTTAAAAAAAATCCAGATTTTTTTATTTTTTATATTTTTTAGACTTTTATATTTTTATTATTATTTTATTATTATTACAAAAATCTGAAATTTTTTATTATATTTTTAATTTTATTTTTAACTTTAAGTAATTGCATTAGATTTTTAATATTAATATTCCAAATTTTTAAAAAAATAAAGTTTCAATTTTTCTAAAAAATGTTTTTTTTTTTTTTATATTTTTTTAGAATTTTATATTTTTTGTTATTATTTTATTATTATTACAAAAATCTGAAAATTTTTATTATTATTTTATTTTTTACTGACCAATAGAATGATGACACGTGGCACTTAACGGCCATGTCATCAATCCGTTAAAACTTAACGGGACCAAACTAACGGAGTCCCTAACGGGTGAAACGGATTAAACTTTAGTCCCTTGTTTGAAACACTTAAAACTTTAGTCCCTTGAGTGATAAAAATGGCAAACTTCAGTCCCTAATAGTGCATTTTGCCTAAAGAATTCTATAAACATATTTTGAGGTATAATATGCAAATTTGTACATCGTTGGGATTAAGGTGCAGTTTATGATAATGAATATGAATTTTTTCAACATTCATTGTCTGCGAAGTGCAAGATAAAAATTTAAAGTGCAAACATCTCGCTTATTTTTCCATTTTTTCTTTAAGCAGGTGAGCACTTCTCAAGTAAATATCAGCTTGCAGTTTCTTGTCAGGAACTAACTTGTAGCCATGAAGGTTCAAATTGTAGACAGACGTGATACACAAGTAAATTCAAACTAATATGATAATATAATTGTTTTTAGTTTGATGTACATATGTTCTGTGGATGGTCTGCCCTGTTGTCATGTTGGTCTTGTATGTTGGCGTTCTATGTTGCTAGGATCCAAACTATATCTATGAGGCATACTGGTACATGAAAATATCACTTTATTTTGAAAATTCTAAAAAACTTTTTCCAGAGTCAGGATGACTGTTGCTCTGTTATCTTTTGGGTGCTACTGACCCTTCTGCTCCACCTACAGAAACGAAATATTCTTCATTGGCACGAGCACAATCAGGTATTGAAAAAGACTCAACCAGCAGCAGCAGCACTTCAAACGTGAAAAGTGAAACTACGGGTCAACAGCCTATAAGCAATGGTGTTGCGCAATTTGGTGTTGCTCCACAGAAAACTTCTCCAGTGTTTAGTCCAATACATGGTGCCGTCAATAATATCCCATATCTGAGAATAATACCTGCTGAAAATGGGGATGTAAGAACAAAACCTGAAGAAGAGTTGTAATATGTTTTTTCTCCTAGATATGCACAGCATACGTTGTAGTATTAGGCCATTGTTGAGTTGGCATTTTCTCGCTGTTGCTGCAAGAACTACATATGGAGGCCGTTTTAACTTTATCATAAGATATAAAATCTTAACTGAGAAAGCATCAGCCTTCAATTCATTGGCAGGGACCGGTCTGTGCATCGCCAGGCAAATGGCATGATGCGGTCCTTCTCCCTATGTGTGTGTGAGTTGTGTGCGCAGTCCTTGTCCCTGTGTGTGTGTGTTGTGTGCGCAAGCGCGCTGTGTAGTTGGTTGACCCAACATCTACATCGCCAGTGTAAGTATTATATAGAAGGATAAAATGTTCTGAGAGTTGATGCGATGAGAACTGCTTCTTATAACGATTAGAATATATTAGTTCAAGAAGATTTAATTTCTTTTCCAAGTTACTGTTCAAATTTGACTTTTTGTTACATATAAGATTCCAATGAATACTTCTCTACTGCTCAATGTTATTTAGGCTGAATATCTTCGATTTCACAGAAGTTATCATCTCTATTGGATGGACTTTCAATTGTATATCTCTTCCCCATAAGAAGAAACCGATCTTGTGTGGACGCAATATATGCGATTGTTCAAGTCTTTCGGATAATTTTAAGTCTTTGGTAGGGGTTAAAGAACAAAGAAGAATGTGTTCGTCGGGTGTAAAATAAGGCTTTGAGAGTATGATGTGTCGGAGACCTCTGTGGGTAATATTTGATTCTGGTTAGTTGGCATCTTGATCAAACTTTTTTGGCAAAATTACTCCTAAGGTCCCTTAAGTTAATTTTTTTCGAGTAGGCCCTTTCTCTCTTCCTTTTCCACAAATAAATCCTTTATGTTTTCTAAACCTTGCACTGTTACGTTTTTTAGCATCTCCGGTGACGGAATCGTCAAAACTTGCGACACTGGCTATTTATTAGCTGACATGGAATGTTTAGGAACCCAAACTGAAAAACCATGAGTTTATTGAAGATTGCAGAAAGGGAGAAATTAAGAAAGGGTACGAGTGAGTCAATTGAAATTGAGGAAGGGAGAAATCGAGAAAGGGAGAAATCAGCCACTAAGCTTATTGAGGATTGGAAATACAGAAGAACGAAGGTCGTTGAAGGTTAGTTAGTCATGGTGTATCTTTTTCTGTTGAGTCTTGGTTTTCCCTTGAATGTTATTTTACTTTGTCCAATATTTCGTTTTGCCTTTTCTGTTGTTCGTTTCTGATGCTCTTTCATACTTCAATATAGGATGGAGAAGTCTAATATTGATGTGCTCAATGTGGGCGGTTTATGGACCATACAAGGACAAATTATGAGGGGGATCAGGATTGGAATGTGATCCTGGCAGGTGGAGTTGCTTTGAATGTCTCGACATTGCAAAAGAATTGGGCTACCCTGGAGTTATTGTAATTTGGTATTGGATAAATGGAGTTACCAAGAAATTGGAGGATGATGTGGGTGCATTGGAAATGATTAAATTGGCCAAATTTCATGGAAAGGTAGATCTATACTTTGAGCATCCAGCTTCATAGCCTGAAAAGTTGTGCTGGAGGAAGAAACTATTGAGGAGGCTGACATTGATGCATATCGTGTTTTGAATCGGAAAATTAGGTTTGGGTGATCAGATGATGAGGTTGTGATTGTTTTGGTGATGGGGCTGATACAAATTTGGGTGGTGTAGATGCAACAAGGGTGATTTAGGTCTTGCAAGTAATAAATCCACAAAAAGTGGTAAATAAAGAGGCAGACCCTTCAAAGTTACTGCACCAGCCACAAAGTGACATGTGGATTGGGATGTGTATAGTGATGAGGAAATAAAGGTTTTGAAATCATTTAAGAAGAAGAGCCATAAGAATTTGGACAAGGGGCTATCGGATGAGGAATATTTTAGTGAAGAACTGGAAAGTGAGTATGAAGAATCAAGTTTTTATACTTCAAAGTGATGGTGATGAAGTAAGCGACATGATCCAAGGAAGGGGTTTCCTTCTTTTGTAATGCCTAAGAAAATGGAAGATTATAAATGGGTGTTAGGTAGCAAGTTTTCAACAAGGGAAAAGTTTAAAGATGCTATCATTACCTATGCTGTACATAGGTGTAAATGAGCTGAATCAAGTCGAATATCACAAGATTCGAGTTCGGCTCGTGGGTTTTCGAACTTTAGGTTCGATTTGGCTCGGTTCGTCTGAACCTTAGACTTTGAGATTCAGTTCGGGTTCGATGGTTCGAGCCGAACACGTTCGAACGCGTTCGGCTCGATATATTAAAAAAAAAAAAGGCACAAAACACCATGGAATTGAACATAATACATAATTAACATCCTAGATTGAATACTAATTAAAATCAAAATCTTATTAAATATCTAATTAAATCAAAATAACAATTGAATTTGTAAAGAGTGTCTAAAGATTAAAGGGAGAGATAGCGCGAGGGAGATATGTAGAGACTAGAGAGAGTGAGAGATGAGTGAAATGAGAGTTGAGATATTTGATTTGGGGTTTTGAGGGGAGGGGGAATGAGCTTAGTGTTGGACTAAAGGGGAACATTTAACTTTGGACAAGTAAATTTATTTGGACCAAATCAACTTAGTACTGAGTCGAGCTTTATCGAATTGTTCGGCTAGGTTCGCCGAATATCGATTTCAAAGGTTCGGCTCTATGTTTGACCTCCGAGCCGAGCCTCAAACCGAACTATTTCGAGTCGAATACTCCGAATTGAATTGAACCTTCGGGTTCATTTACAGCCCTAGCTGTACATAGTGGTTGAGACTTAAAGTACCTAAAAATGATAAGACAAGAGTTAGGGTTGGATGTAAAGAAGGTTGTCCATGGGTAGCTTATTGTGCAAAGCTGCCTCAGTAGGATAAATGGCAATTGAGGAAATTGGTTGATAAACATACTTCCAATAGAGAGTATAGGGTCAAGTTTATGAGCTCAGTTTTGTTGGGAAGGAAGTTGGTCAACAGTATAAAAGAGAATCTTAAAATTAAATTAACAAATATTGTTGAACAAGGCACATGATAAGTGGAACACTGGAGTGAGCAAGATGAAGGCCTGTCTTTAGGGCAAGGAGATCAGCAAAAGATTTGGTAGATGGATCATTCAATGAACGATACAAGAGCTTGTATGACTACACACATGAGCTGTTAAGATATAATGCAAGGTCCAGTGTGAAATTAACAGTCCATCCAACTACTAATGTGTAGTCACAGGTTGAAGGAAATATTGTCAAACCACTCCTACCAAGACTTCAAAGGTTATATATGTTCCTACATGGATGTAAACAAAGCTTTATGATATGTAGGCTAATTATTGGTCCTGATGGCTGCCTTTAAAAGCTTATTTTGTGGAACGGTGTTAAGAAGATTAGTTGTCTCTTTAATTTAATATTATAAGAGAACTTTTAGAAGTTCGTTATTTTTGAATTTTCGATATTAGTTTAACTGAATTGTAGTATTAAGCTTCGACGATCATGATTGAATTGTTCGTGATCTAATAATAGAAAAGCATACATATACATAGGTAAATACAATGCTACATACAAACAGAAATATATATTTTGGTTGTACTTTCCAAAAAAGAACTTTATTCTTGTTAATCTAATAATTAATTATTTATTTTATGGATTTCCATATCAGGTGATTTCAACATATTTAGCTACATTTGCGCAACAATAAGTATGAGATTGTGATTCACACTAAGGGGTTGTATTCAATTGAGATTTCAAATGAGTTTAAAAGACTTTTATAGAATTTGATGGATTTGAAAAAGTTTGGACGTATTTAATTAAGACTTTTAAAAGTCAATTAGAATTTTGTGGTATTCAATATAGAATTTAATGGAGTTCTTAAAAGTCCATTAAAGTCATGAAGTATTAAATTAAAATTTTTATAAATCTTACAAAATTATGAGGTATTCAATTTTATTTTGGATTTTAATGATTTTAATGGAATCATCTAGGTACTCATCTTTAAGCACAAAATACAAACATAATTTGTCTTTTAAAATCTTTCCTACACCCGTAAGATTTTAATGGATTTTTATTCGTCACCACCACCCACCACCACTGACGCAACCGCCTCCACCACAACCACCTCCACACCACCATTGCCACTGTCTCGTCCCACCACCAACACCATTTCCGCTGTCACCCCGTTGCCACTACCACCATATAGGGTTGTCGAACGGTTCGGTTCCGGTTAACCAGACCGATTTTTTTGGTTAACCAGAACCATAAATGTCCTAAAATAAGAACCGAAAATCGGACCGTATAAATTTTCCGTTAACCGGAATTAGACTGATTATTTTCGGTTCCGGTTCGATTAGCTACAAAACCCATTTTTTTTTAATTTCAATTTAAAAAAATTGAAATAATATAATATAATTATAAAATATAAAAATATAATTTCATAAATAAAATCTGCTTCCGGTTCGGTTTATATATTTATTACATATAGAACAACTATCTATTAAGATAGAACGCTAAAAAATGAAATTCATGTGGTTACTATTTTTTGAGAAAAATAAAGTCATTTGAAATTCATAAAAGTCCATAAAAATCCATAAAAGTCTATAGAATTCTAATAGATAGAATTCCATTGAAATCAAAGAGAATTTATGAAAGTCTGTTGAATTCCATTAAAATCTATCAAATCCATCAAACTCTAAAATCTATCAAATTCCATTAAAATTTTAATTAAATACACCCCCTATGTTTTAACGTGAAAATCAATGTGGGGCCGGTCTTGAATTTTCTGAAACCCTGGGCGGACCAAAAATGAGGCATTAATACAACAACAACAATATTACCCCAATGCCTCAACGGCTCCCGCAAAAAGCGGGGTAAGGGGGGATCGGATGTACGCTCTTAACACAGAGAGACTGTTTCCGGATGATCCAAAATGAAAATTGCATCGATAATTGAATGGAATGACTAGTACTTTATGAGAAAAAGAAGTGCAGTCAGTTTAGTGAGTCATTTTATTTTATTCCATTATAATCCAGAATCAAAGAATAAGGAATCTTTGGCACCATTGGAAACAATGGAAAATGAGTCCTTAATAAAGGAAAATTTTTTACGAAAAGAACAGATAACATTTTTTTTTTGCATTTACTCTAATAAAGATAAAATCTAGTTATTTAGATTTCATTCCTCAATTTCTCTCACCATCTAATATACTCACGTAAAAATACAAAATATATGGAAAACTAAACAATAAAATGATTACAATTAGTCAGAAAAGACAATAAAAAAAAGTTAATTAATATACAATATAACAAGTAAAAAATTATAAAAACAGAGTAAGCAAACCTCTTATAAATAGGAAACCTATCTTTATATTTAGGCAAAGAAAAAAAAGTACTTATTGAAAGGAAATGAACACATTTCACCCTCTCAGAACTCAAAGGGTACACTTAATTGGTTAACCGCATCCGAATGAAAATTAAGTGTCAAACATAATGTAAATATGTCATGTACAAAGTTAATGGAACCAAAATTTTCAATAAAAATTAGCAGAAGCATAGATAAGAATTAACCCCACAATGTATAGCAAAGAATAATAGTCGTGAATCACTGAGCCACAAATATATTTGTAATATATCCCATTCAGAATCTATTATATGCTAAACTCAGCAATTTGGGGATTGAAAAAACCGAGGAGCCTTGGGCCATCGCCCTAAGTGGGCCCTTTCCATCATATATTCCGAGAGGAAAGCAAATCCACTAACATATGTGAAAGATGGGATAAAAATAGAGGAGATCAAGTTCGTGAAACCAACTTGATGCTAATCCAGCCTCTGCTGGGACTTTCTACTCAATTTAGAAACAAGATCGGATGTTATTATGGTTCGTCTCCATTTTCAAAGCATTTCATATGGATGATTTGTTCGACAAGCCCACATCACCGAATTGTCTCTCCTAGAGACGATGAGAGGGATAAGGTAGATCATCCTCTAGATGAATAGTCTCAACCTTGATGGAATATCTTTTATCTTGAGCATGAAATTTATTCTTTCAAATAAACTCATTTTTTTGTTTGCTTTAATAGCCGCGAGACATTTTTATTTTACTTTTAATAACCAAAGTTTTCCAATAAGAAATCATTATTTCTTAGATTTGGTATGAATTCGCTGTGAATAATTTCTGAACTTAAATTTATCTCAACTTAATTATTGATATTTATAAAGAAAATAAAATATCGCTGACAAGACACGTGCCCGCTAAAACCTACCAAGATACAATTCACCCTTGTGGTAAAAACTCTTGTTGGAAAAATAGTACCCCAATATGAAAGAAAAAGGATCGATTAAGTGACCGCAAGTGGGTTACATATCTGGAAAGAAAATTATGATCACAAGCCACTCATATAGCTGGAAAATAAAAATAAAATAAATATAAAAATATGACCAGAGTTGGTTATTGTTTTGACATTTTTGTTAATATTGTTATTGTTGTTTGGGTCGCGTAATATCATATTTTTGTTAATTTTAATAAATTTTTATGATTTTTATCATATTTTATGTGTTTTCTAGGTAAAAATAGAATTAGATCGAGCAAACAGGGTCAGGAACAAAAATGGACCATCGGAGCGCCGGAACACCATCTGACCAACCCTGTCGACTGAGGCCAAGCATAACCTGAAGAGGCCTAGAGTGACACGACCGAGGGGCTGACTGAGGCTGAGAGGGCCCTATTGAGGGCCTGAGGGCGCGTGCGTGTGACTGAGCCCTTGATACGTTTTTGCCTATTTTTGCATTTCTGGGTCGAACTACAAATGAATGTTTGGCCCACTTATTTTAGAATTTTTTTTTTACCGATTTCTTAGATTTCTAAGAGGGAAATACTTCCCCTATCTTCTTTTTGCTCTCCAATTTTTCCCCATTTTCACAAATCCTAGATCTAAATTTACTTTTGTAATTTCAATTTCATTTCAATTCCTACGCTCAATTAGTTTTGATTGCATCTTCCTACTTCAATTTCTCTCTTTCCCGCTCATTTCTCCGTGGAACTTCCATTTGATTGCTTGTTTTCTCTTTTAATTATTAGTAGATAGAACCATAATTCTAGGGAATTGACGGTAATTAGCCCAATTAGGAATTAGGAGAATTAATAATTGGATCACCATGATGAGGGAATGGTATTGATTAGTCAAATTTTGGAAAAAAATGAATTGAGATTTGCCCCAAAACAGGATTGAGTGTAATTTGAGAGACATCATCCAATTAAGATTTGATACGAAATCGACTACTCCAAGTGAGGATTGACGTAAAACACCTTGAACATGCTCCTACATACTTATGCGAGAAAACGGCTACGAGACCTGGAGTAACCTTGGTGATCGGGCTGGGAATAACTTAAACGCGACAACATGCATCATGTTGGGTCCAAGTTGGTGAAGATAAGATAACTAAAGAATTCATCCCATTTCTTTATAATAAAGCAATGCAGGATTCACGGCCTGCATGTGGAGAAGAAGAGCACCTTGGAGACAAAACCCAGCCTTATTCCTTTTGTTTGCAAGTAGCGTGGAGTACCTTTCTTTTACTGTCTTTATTTTAAGATTATGTGATCTTATCTTTTAATATTTTAAGTAATCTTGTCAGGCTACTCTTACCTATAAGTAGTCATATTTGGGTTGTAACAGGAACATATTATTGAATCATCAAGAAAATACATTGTGTATTGTCTAAAAGAGTTGGACGAGTTTCCTTCTAAAATTTGGTTATTATTCAACGCGTATTCGAATTTTAATCTGATCAATTCTCAATAGGTCATGAGAAGAAATTACCTTATCGAATTATAGGACTAATTCGATAAATACCTGTTTCCTGTCATGTTTCAATATTCTTCTTGCTTTCGATACAGGTTTGTACCTAATTGGGAGTTCGCATCAATTGCTGTTCGATTGTCTGAGGCTTGCTTCCTGTTTCCATTGGCATTCGACCGAAACCTGTTGTTTTCAAGTGACGCTGTTTGGAGTTACCTGTTCCGAGTCATTTCCACTCGGCCAGTTCCTGTCTTGTTGCTGTATCGAACTGTTGTTATCAGTTCCTATATCGTGCACGTGCCGCTATCCAATATTATTGCTGTATCGAACTGTTATTATCAGTTCCTGTCTTGTGCGCGTGCTGCTATCCATTATTGCTGCTGTATCGAACTGTTGCTATCAGTTGCTGTCAGTTTCTAACCGTACTATTCGATTCCTTTTTGGCTAAGTGTTGTTCGCTTCCGCTCGTCAAAACAGCCTTCCGCTGTACCGATAGAGATTTCGCATCATAAGTGGCATCGGAGCCCAAGTTCTTGATCTTTGGCATTATGGATCTCAAAGACGCTGATTTTCTGGCAAAACTTCGGCGCGTGCGTGGCGCACTGCAACAACGCGACCAGCATTGGCAACCTAGGCGTGGTGACTATGAACGACCCTCACGCCATGTCGAAGAGTTCAAGGTTAACGAGCTTCTGGAGTTTGTTGGCGGGACAGACCCTGAAGTTTACTTGGAATGGGAACGTAAAATTGACTGCATGCTCGAGTTTAAAGACCTCGACGATGAGTAACGGTGCAAGTATGCAATTCTCAAGTTGGGAAGAGGCGCTTCACTTTGGTACGAAGGAGTTAAAACATGAAGAGCTCGTGCGGGGAAAGAAAAGATCCGTTCGTGAGATTTATTAAAAAGAAAACTTCATAAAATATATGTACCAACATCGCATCGGTTGTCCTTGTACCGGAAAATTGCCGACCTCATGCAAGGAAAGTTGAGTGTCAGTGAATTGAGGAGTTTGAAAATCTGACCTTAATGGGAGAAATAGAGGAGAATGAGGAGCAGAAAATATCGCGTTTCTTGCGTGGCATGAACCGAAGCATAGCTAACTCGGTGGAATTATACCCATACGAAGACTTCGATACATTATGTGGACTATATGTGAAGTTGGAAGCTCAAACAAGATGAAGTTGTATACACCCGAGTTTCCATCCAAATTTGGAAACCCAAGTATCGGTTCCAGTTCAGCTACTAAAACGACTGTACCAACTCCTACCCCTATTACGTCTCCTAAGGCTCCCTACATACCCAAAGAAATAAGTTTGACGAAGGTACGATGTTTCAAGTGTCAAGGTGTAGCACCCCCGAAACCAACTGAAAATATTACAGCACCGTGGGCCCCACATTGGAACCCACAAGGCTAAAATTATTTTCGCAAACATTTCAAATACGCCAAAGAGGCGAAGACGGTAATATTTTAAATACTCAAATATTTATTAAAACATAGTTCCCAATTACCGTCATAAAATACCATTTGAAAACACAAGGCAAAGACGCTAAAAGGGCATTTAGAAAGTATACACGAGTTGAAAAAAATACTGAAAGCCGTTATAAAATTACACACGCAGCGGATAGAGACATAATTAAATACATTTGCAGCGGAATCATAACAACCAGAAAAGAATACTCAAATCCCAACAACAATGTCATAGCCAGTATCACCGGAAAGCTCATCCCTTCACGACCGCTACTAGCTCGATCTCCGAGTACCTAAAAGATAAAGCTCACGACGGGGTCATCCATAATACTCAACAATGATAACGATCACATCATCATAAACAATTACATATCAATGTAATTACAAGGTAAGAATAATTCCAGTGTAACTTTATCGTAGCAACCTTACCAATCCGTGGAATCTCAATCAATTCAACCCTTACTCAATTCACAAAACGCATTCTCAAGTAACGAATGAATTCGAAAATAACCATCTGTACTGTATCCGAAACGATACCAAGATTTTCAAACATAAACATATCTCCAAAATGGAATAAACTGGCCATGTCGGTATCTGTCCACTGGATCACACAATTGGATCCCAATTCTGATAAAACCGATATCACACAATACATCTGGAGATCAAATGTCCCGAGACAATGACAAGTCCCGGATATCAATACAAAGCATGAATGCACACACAATCGATAATGATAACCAACCAATGCATCAGAACGAGAATATCAATGACATGATAACTCCACACAAGACCGACAAAGGATCAACCACGAACGAGAATACCATGATGTGGTAACTCCAACAAATCAATAAAGGATCAGCGACTGAGAATACCATCGATACGGTAAACTCCAACAAGATCAATAAAGGATCAATAACTGAGAATACCAACGATACGGTAAACTCCAACAAGATCAATAAGGATCAACAACCGAGAATACCTACAACACGGTAAACTCCAACAATATCAATAAAGGATCAACAATCGAGAATACTAATGATACCGTAAACTCCAACAAGATCAATAAAGGATCAACAACCAAGAATACCAATGACACGGTAAACTCCAACAAGATCAATAAAGGATCAACAACCGAGAATACCAATGATAAGGTAAACTCCAACAAGATCAATAAGGATCAACAACCGAGAATACCAACGACACGGTAAACCCCAACAAGATCAATAAAGGATCAACAACCGAGAATACCAATGATACGGTAAACTCCAACAAGATCAATAAAGGATTAACAACCGAGAATACCAATGATACGGTAAACTCCAACAAGATCAATAAAGGATCAACAACCGAGAATACCAATGATACGGCAAACTCCAACAAGATCAATAAGGATCAACAACCGAGAATACCAATGATACGGTAAACTCAAACAAGATCAAATAAGGATGTACAACGATCGAGAATTCCATCGGTAAGGCAGACTCCAAACGGAATCAATAAGGATCAATAACGAATGATATTACCAACGATAGGATAATCTTCAAACGAGATCATTAGGGAATCAACAACAATGAGATTACCAACGACATGGTAAATCCAACGAGATTGATAAAGGATCAATAGGGACAGATACACGAGAGAATAAAATCATCAACCATATATAAATTATATATACGGGATTTCGAAGAGAAACCCGACTATTGAACAGATTCGATTATACATGGACTGTGAACGACCAATCAATAAGACTCAAGATGGACGTCACGATACGCCCGATCTGGACATGTGTCCGTGTACAACCCAACCACGGGTATTGATCAGATACACGTGTGGTCTCGTACCTAATCAGTCTCACGAAGTATGTCTCGTGTGCTCGGTTCAATAAGAGGTTGAAACCAACACATGCTACGCGTGCCCGCCCTGAAAATCCTACACATGGCCGATCAGGACATATTTGACTCCAGATATGTCACGATACAACATGACAACGAATCTCGAAGAAACGCATATCCAACAAGGATTAGAAGACTTTCTAAGTGAGCAACAATAACTCGATCATGAAAGACCGACATGACCACAACGTCGTATTTCCGTCAAACAACAGTTCACAGCATGCTTAACAATGCATATGATATTAGCACATAAACCCCAAGGCCGCAGCCAAGGGTCACGGAAGCATCTCACAGGAATACCCCGGAACATAGTTGCCATTTAGGTCTTATCCCCTAACACAGTTCATGCAATCACAAAATACCTCAAGGTCGCAACCAAGGATCACGAAAGTATCCACACGGGAATACCCCGGAACATGGGTGCCATCTAGGTCTTATCCCCCAACACATCGGCCCTATAGATTACAGCTCAAGGAAATAGCACATCACAAAATGTAGCAAACGATGATGCCCACTCACCACATGAGGCATCAACACACACATGCAATAATGCAACGGGATGATTATCATAATCTAGAAATATTAATTTACCTCAAGCCGAAGACGCTAATCTTTCCACGACCAACATCCCTGAACGAATACACGATTATCCGAATAATCCGAAATGAAGTACATTCCATTACTAATACCAAACCATCATCTCGAGTTCAATATCGACATGATAATTAGCATTGATATCTAACTTCTCATACAATAGACCAAACATGATTCATGTTTCCACTTCCACTAGACATCTTTAAAATCATATACATTATGATTTATCTTAGTCCAAGCATAATATACATACCATCATCCCGACAATTCATATTCCACATTACCATTGATATATGAATCGTAAATGAAATGAAAACGAAACTATTTATTAAAAATTATGAACTGAGCAAGCATAACTTGCCTCGATACCGATACGATGAAGTTGTTACCAATCCCGTCGTCTTCATCTACGAGCTCCACAGCCCTACCCAAGGCGATCCATGCATTCTTCAATTCCATTCGCAGCACAATGGTTATCATCAATGATCACTTATCGCGACCTCTTAGAAGATGAAATACACAAGTAAACATTTCCCTTGATTAACACGGTGCGAAGAAATCGACGGAAGGAAAGAGTCCCGATCCAACCTCCTTCAAAAGTTCGTTCCTAAATCATAATGATATCAATTCAATCACAATTCTACAAAAACGTATAGAACTTCCTAAGTTCTACCCATTGAAGCAATTTATCGGACACTTTCGGGGCATAGTCCAATTTAGTCGATTAACGGAGTAATTCTCGAATTTGTTCCACAAAACTTCAAAAGTAATGAATGATTCCGAGAATACAACCAGATTCTATCAATAATCTGAATTAAAAATGAAAGAGATCAGCCACAACATCATGAAACTCCAAAAATCCCCAAAACCAAGGGTTCAAGTGTTCTTACCTTCGATCCGGGCAAAAGATGATGTTAGACATGAATCGAACTTCCAAAAAATGTTGTTCTATGATGCTCCCACTCAAAACCATCGATTTCTGATGAAGGATCGCGAAAAGAACGAAGAAAATGTGAAAATGGCCAAGTGACCCGTGCCCAGGCCTTAAATAGCCGAGTCCTGCCGATCACTTACGACCGTAACCGCCCATGGCTTACGGACGTAGCCGACCATGGCCACCCTACTGTCCAATTTGGCCGACACCCTTACGACCGTTATCGGCACACCCCTTACGTACGTAATAGGCCTTACGGCCGTACCCGACCACAACCTTACGGCCGTTATCGGCCAGTCAATACGAGTCACTGTCGACCGTGGTCGTCCATCCCAGCGAGTCACTGCCGACGGTGATCGGCCATCCCGCGAGTCACTGCCGGGACACGTGCGGCACTGCAGGTCCTTACGGCCACGACTCGGCTAGCTGCCTCCTAACGTACGTAACACTTAATCCATTGCATACATAGTACGTACGTTGACTTGATACAGTAACACACATGCTTAACGTACGTAATGATACATCCATGACATACGTAAGGCTCGAGGTTGACTCGCCTATCCACATCCACGCCGAAAGTTGCCGACACTGGGCCCCACCTACCGACCACAGCTCGTACCCGTCTGATTCCCTCCTTAACGTACGTTGTGTACACAACTTAACGTACGTTAAGCTTGTTTAGTTACGTACGTAAGCTCCATTATTTAACGTATGTAATAGCTTTCATACGTAGCTATTTTTAATCCCGTCTTCCGTCTCAATATATTGAATACGTACACGCGACATACTGAATGCATATGCTCATTCCGATAACATTCTCATACGATACATCTGATGCACGATATCCTCAAATACAACTGTCGACCAAGTACGACAATTTCCCATATACTAATACATCATATCCGACATCGAAAACATATCAAGCATGTAATATCCTAGAATTAAAGTAACCTCGATAGACATACTGGCACGACTATCACAGTTCCCAAAATTATTTATCCACACTGTATCGGTCCCACCCCGTATAGTATAACTCAGATAAAATAATGTGAAAAATTCATAGCGAAATTCTAGGATATTACATATCTGCCCACTTAAATAAGTTTCGTCCTCGAAACTCAACACCTGTCATATCAGTATCTCAATCCCGAAATATCTTAAAATCATGCCACGATGCTCAAATAATCATCATCAAACCGAATAACTGAAAGAACATACTTACAGGTCCGTGAAGTCGATGATCTCCCGTGATACTAGCATACGACTCCCATACAAAATCTCGGCACAATGCCACACACACCAACATAACAAATAGCAATTTGAAAATATCTCAAAAATTTTAGAACCTCCAAAAATCGGTTTGACTCGAAAGTCAGAAAATTATTTTCAAAAGTCACGCTACTAACGCACCGGTAGAGCCACATAACACATATGCCCAAGTTTTATGAAACCCAAGCTCCGATACCATCTTCTGTAACACCCCCAAAACCAACTGGGAATATTACAGTGCCGTGGGCCCCACATTAGAACCCACAAGGCTAAAATCATTTTCGCAAACGTTTCAAATACGCCAAAGAGGCGAAAACGATAATGTTTTAAATACTCAAATATTTATCAAAACATAGTTCCCAATTATCGTCAGAAAATACCATTTGAACACACAAGGCAAAGACGCTAAAAGGGCATTTGGAAAGTATACACGAGTTGGAAAAATACTGAAAGGCGTTATAAAATTACACACGCAGCGGATAGAGACATAATTAAATACATTTTCAGCGGAATCATAACAACCAGAAAACAATACTCAAATCCCAACAACCATGCCATAGCCAGTATCATCGGAAAGCTCATCCCTTCACGACTGCTACTAGCTCGATCACCGAGTACCTAAAAGATAAAGCCCATGACGGGGTCAACCATAATACTCAACAAAGATAATGATCACATCAACATAAACAATTACATATCAATGTAATTACAAGGTAAGAATAATTCCAGTGTAACTTTACCGTAGCAACCTTACCAATCTGTGGAATCTCAATCAATTCAACCCTTACCTCAATTCGCACAACGCATTCTCAAGTAACGAATGAATTCGAAAATAACCATCTGTACTGTATCTGAAATGATACCAAGATTCTCAAACATAAACATATCTCCAAAATGGAATAAGCTGGCCATGTCGGTATCTGTCCACTGGATCGCACAATCGGATCCCAATTCTGATAAAACCGATATCACACAATACATATGGAGATGAAATATCCCGAGACAATGGCAAGTCCCGGGTATCAATACAAAGCATGAATGCACACACAATCGATAATGATAACCAACCAATGCATCAGAACGAGAATATCAAAGGCATGATAACTCCACACAAGATCGACAAAGGATCAACCACGAACGAGAATACCATGATGTGGTAACTCCAACAAATCAATAAAGGATCAGCGACTGAGAATACCATTGATACAGTAAACTCCAACAAGATCAATAAAGGATCAATAATCGAGAATACCAACGATACGGTAAACTCCAACAAGATCAATAAGGATCAATAACCGAGAATACCAACGACATAGTAAACTCCAACAAGATCAGTAAAGGATCAACAACCGAGAATACCAATGATACGGTAAACTCCAACAAGATCAATAAATGATCAACAACCGAGAATACCAATGACACGGTAAACTCCAATAAGATCAATAAAGGATTAACAACCGAGAATACCAATGATACGGTAAACTCCAACAAGATCAATAAGGATCAACAACCGAGAATACCAACGACATAATAAACTCCAACAAGATCAATAAAGGATCAACAACCGAGAATACCAATGATACGATAAACTCCAACAAGATCAATAAAGGATCAACAACCGAGAATATCAATGACACGGTAAACTCCAACAAGATTAATAAAGGATCAACAACTGAGAATACCAATGATATGGTAACCTCCAACAAGATCAATAAGGATCAACAACCGAGAATACCAGTGATACGGTAAACTCTAACAAGATCAAATAAGGATCTACAACGATCGAGAATACCAACGGTAAGGCAGACTTCAAACAGAATCAATAAGGATCAATCGAACGAGATTACCAACAATAGGATAAACTTCAAACGAGATCATTAGGGAATCAACAACAATGAGATTACCAACGACATGGTAAATCCAAACGAGATTGATAAAGGATCGATAGGGACAGATACACGAGAGAATAAAATAATCAACCATATACAAATCGTATATACGGGATTTCGAAGACAAACCCGACTATTGAACAGGTCCGACTATACATAGATTGTGAACGACCAATCAATTAGATTCAAGATGGACGCCACGATATGCCCGATTCGGACATGTGTCCATGTACAAGCCAACCATGGGTATTGATCAGATACACATCTGGTCTCGAACCTAATCAGTCTCACAAAGTATGTCTCGTGTGCTCGGTTCAATAAGAGGTCGAAATCAACACATGCTACGCGTGCCCGCCCTGAAAATCCTACACATGACCGATCAGGACGTATTTGACTCCAGATATGTCACGATACAACATGACAACGAATCATGAATAAATGCATATCCAACAAGGATCAGAAGACATTCCAAGTGAGCAACGATAACTCGATCATGAAAGACCGACACGACCACAACGTCGTATTTCCGTCAGACAACAGTTCACAACATGCTCAATAATGCATATGATATTAGCATATAAACCCCAAGGCCGCAGCCAAGGGTCACGGAAGCATCTCACAGGAATACCCCGGAACATAGGTGCCATTTAGGTCTTATCCCCTAACACAGTTCATGCAATCACAAAATACCCCAAGGTTGTAACCAAAGGTCACGAAAGTATCCACACGGGCATACCCCAGAACATGGGTGCCATCTAGGTCTTATCCCCCAACACATCGGCCCTATAGATTACAGCTCAAGGAAATAGCACATCACAAAATGTAGCAAACGATGATGCACACTCACCACATGAGGCATCAACACACACATGCAATAATGCAACGGGATGATTATCATAATATAGCAATATTAATTTACCTCAAGGCGGAGATGCTAACCTTTCAACGATCAACATCCCTGAATGAATACACGGTTATCCGAATAATCCGAGATGAAGTACATTCCATTACTAATACCAAACTATCATCTCGAGTTCAATATCGACATGATAATTAGCATTGATATCTAACTTCTCATACAATAGACCAAACATGATTCATGTTTCCACTTCCACTAGACATCTTTAAAATCATATACATTATGATTTATCTTAGTCCAATCATAACATACATACCATCATCCCGACAATTCATATTCCATAATACCATTGCTATATGAATCGTAAATGAAATGAAAGCGAAACCATTTATTAAACATTATGAACTGAGCAAGCATAACTTGCCTCGATACCGATACGATGAAGTTGTTACCAATCCCGTCGTCTTCATCTACAACCTCCGCAGCCCTGACCAAGGCGATCCATGCATTCTCCAATTCCATTTGTAGCACTACGGTTATCATCAATGATCACTTATCGCGACCTCTTAGAAGATGAAATACATAAGTAAACATTTCCTTTGATTAACACGGTGCGAAGAAATCGATGGAAGGAAAGAGTCTCGATCCAACCTCCTTCAAAAGTTCGTTCCTATATCACAACGATATCAATTCAATCACAATTCTACGAAAACGTATAGAACTTCCCAAGTTCTACCCATTGAAGCAATTTATCGGACACTTTGGGGGCATAGTCCAATTTAATCGATTAACAGAGAAATTCTCGAATTTGTTCCACAAAACATCAAAAGTAATGAATGATTCCGAAAATACAACGAGATTCTATCAATAATATGAATTAAAAACGAAAGAAATCGGCCACAACATCATGAAAGTACAAAAATACCCAAAACCAAGGGTTCAAGTGTTCTTATCTTCGATCCGGGCAAAAGATGATGTTAGACATGAATTGAACTTCCAAAAAATGTTGTTTTATGATGCTCCCACTCAAAACCATTGATTTCTGATGAAGGATCGCGAAAAGAATGAAGAAAATGTGAAAATGGCCAAGTGACCCGTGCCCAGGCCTTAAATAGCCGGGTCCTGCCGGTCACTTACGGCCGTAACCGGCCATGGCTTACGGCTGTAACCGGCCATGGCTTACGGCCGTAACTGGCCATGGCTTACGGAGGTAACCGGCCATCGCTTATGGACGTAACCGGCCATGGCCACCCTACTGTCCAATTTGGCCGACACCCTTACGGCCGTTATCGGCACACCCCTTACGTACGTAATAGGCCTTACGGCCGTACCCGGCTACAACCTTACAGCCGTTATCGGCCAGTCCTTACGAGTCACTGTCGACCGTGGTCGGCCATCCCAGCGAGTCACTACCGACCGTGATCGGCCATCCAGCGAGTCACTGCCAGGATACGTGCGGCACTGCAGGTCCTTATGGCCACGAATCGGCCACATGCCTCCTAACGTACATAACACTTAATCCATTGCATACATAGTACGTACGTTGACTTGATACAGTAACACACATGCTTAACGTACGTAATGATACATCCATGACATACGTAAGGCTCGAGGTTGACTCGCCTATCCACATCCACGCCGAAAGTTGCCGACACTGGGCCCCACCTACCGACGACAACTCGTACCCGTCTGATTCCCTCCTTAACGTACGTTGTGTACACAACTTAACGTACGTTAAGCTTGTTTAGTTACGTACGTAAGCTTCATTGTTTAACGTACGTAATAGCTTTCATACTTACCTATTTTTGCTCCCATCTGCCATCTCAATATACTGATTACGAACACGCGACATACTAAATGCATATGCTCGTTCTGATAACATTCTCATATGATACATCTGATTCATGATATCCTCAAATACAACTGTCGACCAAGTTCGACAATTTACCAAAAACTAATACAGCATATCCGACATCGATAGACATACTGGCACGATTGTCACAGTTCCCAAAATTATTTATCCACACTGTATCGGTCCCAGTCCGTACAGTATAACTCAGATAAAATAATGTGAAAATTTTGTAGCGAAATTCTAGGATATTACACAAGGGTTCGGTCATTACCAAAATGCGTGTCCGAACAAACGGGTGGTGACACTAAGGGAGGCTCTTGAGGTCCGGGAAGAATTGTTAGTCGAGGACGAAAGAGAAAGGCTCGGTGACGTGTTTAACGTGGACGCCGAAGAAGAAGAGGAGTGCGAGGCTTACGATGCTCCAGATTATGATACGAGTCTAGTCCTTTGCACTTTGCAAGGCAAAACGGTTTCGAGGGATACGGAACAACGAGACCAAATATTCCACATCAAGTGTCAAATCAAAGACAAATGGTGTAGTTTGATAATCGATGGGGGAAGTTGTACTAATGTAGTTTCAAGCGAGATGGTGACGAAGCTAGGACTCATCACTACTACTCATCCAAAACCATACGCGTTACCTTGGCTCGATGGTGGGAGTAAAGTGAAAGTTTCGAAACAAGTACGGGTCGGTTTAACTATGGGTTCATATGGTGACGACGTATTATGTGATGTACTCCCGATGGATGCACGCCATATACTCTTGGGACAACCATGGTTATTTGATAGATATGTTTTACATCGAGGAAGAAGTAACGATTATGAATTACGGGATAAAGGCAATAAGATTGTGCTTAAACCAATGGCACCTCAATCCATTCGTTCGATGAGTTCTAGCCAAGTGGAAAAACTGAAACTTACTATGTTTGCTAGTGAGAAGAGGTGAAGCACACTATTGATGATGGCGAGCATGTGTATTTGTTGATGATTAGAGAAACACGAGATGTTGACATGGTTGTGCAAGACAAAAGGGAGATCAATACCTTGTTACGCGAATTTGTGGATGTTTTTCCAGAAGACTTACCGCCGGGTTTGCCGCCCTTACGTGGAATTGAACACCAAGTCGATCTTATACCGGGTACATCACTCCCTAACAAAGCTGCCTATCAATGTAACCCCGAGGAGACGAATGAGTTACAAAAACAAATCGAGAAGCTAATAAACCGCGGGTACGTTCGAGAAAGTTTGTGCCCTTGTGCAGTTCCAGTTTTGATTATCCCGAAGAAAGATGGATCATGGCGAATGTGTATAGATAGTAGGGCCATGAATAACATAACCATCAAGTATCGACTCTAGATTCCAAGACTTGATGATATGTTGGATGAATTGCATGGTTCGGTGGTTTTTTCGAAGGTTGATTTGAGAAGCGACTACCATCAAGTTCGTATGCGAGAAGGTGATGAATGGAAGACGGCTTTTAAAACAAAACATGGATTATACGAGTGGATCGTCATGCCCTTTGGCCTTACAAATACGCGAAGTACTTTCATGCGATTAATGAATGAGGTACTTAAACTGTTTTTGGGAAAGTTTGTCATCGTATACTTGGATGACATTTTGATTTATAGCCGATCATTTAAAGAACATACCGGGCACTTGAGGCAAATCTTCGAGATACTTAGGGGCCAAAAGCTTTACGGGAAGAAGGAGAAGTGCTCGTTTCTAGTCGAGAGTATAGCCTTTCTTGGGTACATCGTTTCAAAGGAAGGAGTGTCGGTTGATCAAGCTAAGATCGAGGCGATTAAATCGTGGCCTACTCCTAAAACCATCATAGAAGTTCGATCCTTTCACAGATTTGCTTCATTTTATCGGAGGTTCATCCGAGGCTTTATCACCACTTCAAGTCCGATAACGGAATGCTTGAAAAAGGGACCGTTTGTGTGGAACGGGGCTGCCCAAGGGGCATTTGAAAATTTGAAAACAAAAATGTGTGAGGCACCTATTTTGGTGTTACCCGACTTTTCACAACCGTTCGAGGTAGAATGTGACGCGAGTGAAGTGGGTATTGGGGCGGTTCACGTCCAAGGGAAACGACCGATTGTATACTTCTCGGAGAAATTGGGTAGGGCTCGACTCAACTATTGTACTTATGACAAGGAGTTCTATGCCATTGTGAGAGCCCTTGATCATTGGAGTCATTACCTTCGGCCGAAACACTTCATTCTACATTCGGATCATGAGTCCTTGAAGTATATTAATGGGCAACAGAAGTTGAGTCCGAGACATGCTACGTGGGTGGAATTCTTGCAATATTTCCACTTTTCATTGAAGTATAAGGATGGCAAGAGCAATATTGTAGCGGATGCATTGTCTAGGTGGTATGCCTTGCTCTCTACTCTTGATGTTCGTTTTCTTACGTTCAAGATGTTGAAGGAATAATATGATAGTGATGCGGATTTTGGTGTGACTTTCACTCATTGCAAATCTGGTCCGTTTGGAGAATTTACGATACATGAAGGCTTCTTCTTCAAAGGGAATCGTCTTTGCTTGCCCAAACACGCGGTTCGGGAATTGTCGGTTTAGGAAGCTCACGGTGGAGGCTTGGCTGGCCACTTTGGTTCAACTAAGACATTAGAGTTACTTAAGGAACATTTTTATTGGCCAAGGATGCAGGGGGATGTGAATGACATAATTACTATACGTGTGACATGCCATATTGCGAAGAGTTCATTCAATCCGGGAGTATACACGCCTTTACCAATTCCGGAAAGGCCATGAGAATATGTCTCAATGGATTTCATTGTTGCTTTACCTCGTACTCGACGAGGGAGGGATGCTATTATGGTTGATTTTCAAAGATCGCTCACTTTGTGGCTTGCCACAAGATGGACGACGTGAGTAACATCGCCGATTTGTATTTCCGAGAGATTGTACGATTGCATGGGGTTCTGAAGACGATTGTTTCGGATCGGGACTCAAAATTCTTTAGCTATTTTTGGAACACCTTGTGGAGAAAGGTGGGAACCAAGCTCCTATTTAGCACGTCGCATCATCCGCAAACAGATGGCCAAACCGAGGTAACCAATCGAACCTTGGGTACTTTATTACGTGGTCTTGTAAGCAAAACACAAAAGGATTGGGATTTGAAGCTTGCACATGCGGAGTTTTCTTATAATCGTTCTCCTACTCATGCCACAACACACTCTCCATTTGAAGTAGTTTACAGGCTGAATCCTTACGTGTCGTTAGATCTAATTCCATTACCGAGTGACGAATTGGTGCATAAGGATGCAGAGTCGAAGCTGAAGTCAGTGATGAAATTACACAAGCAAGTACGCAATCGAATCATGGAGATAAACGAGACTTACAAAAGAAAGTCGAACAAGCATAGAAAGCCAAGATTATTTGAAGTTGGGGATTTAGTTTGGGTGCATTTGAGGAAAGAGCGATTTTCGAGTAAGCATAAGAACAAGTTAATGCCACGAGCTGAGGGACCATTTAAAGTAGTTGCGAAGGTGAACGACAATGCATACAAGTTAGAAATTATGGGTGATTATGGAGTGCATGCTACTTTTAACATAGGTGACCTATCTCCATATCTCGACGATAATGGAATTTCGAAATTGAGGACAATTCCTTTTAAATAAGGAGGGAGTGATACGAAACCGACTACTCCAAGCAAAGAACACGAAGCGAGGATTGACGTAAAATACCTTGAACATACTACTACATACTTAGGCGAGAAAATGGCTACGAGACCTGGAGTAACCTTGGTGATCGGACTGGGAATAACTTAAACGTGACAACATGCATCATGTTGGGTCCAAGTTGGTGAAGATAAGATAAATAAAGAATTCATCCCATTTCTTTATAATAAAGCAATGCAGGATTCACGACCTGCATGTGGAGAAGAAGAGCACCTTGGAGACAAAACACAGCCTTATTCCTTTTGTTTGCAAGTAGCGTGGAGTACCTTTCTTTTATTGTCTTTATTTTAAGATCATGTGATCTTATCTTTTAATATTTTAAGTAATCTTGTCAGGCTACTCTTACCTATAAGTAGTCATGTTTGGGTTGTAACAGGGACATATTATTGAATCATCAAAAAAATACATTGTGTATTGTCTAAAAGAGTTAGACGAGTTTCCTTCTAAAATTTGGTTTTTATTCGACGCGTTTTTGAATTTTAATCTGATCAATTCTCAATAGGTCTTGAGAAGAAATCACCTTATCAAATTATAGGTCTAGTTCGATAAACACTTGTTTCCCGTCCTGTTTCGATATTCCTCTTTCTTTCGATACAGGTTTGTACCTAATCGGGAGTTCGCATCAATTGCTGTTCGATGGTCCGAGGCTTGCTTCCTGTTTCCATTGGCATTCGACCGAAACCTGCTATTTTCAAGTGATACTATTTGGAGTCATGTTTCGAGTCATTTCCACTCGACCAGTTCTTGTCTTGTTGCTGTATCGAACTGTTGTTATCAGTTCCTATATCGTGCGCGTGCCGCTATCCAGTATTATTGCTGTATCGAACTGTTGTTATCAATTCCTTTCTTATGCGCGTTCCGCTATCCATTATTGCTGATGTATCGAACTGTTGCTATCAGTTTCTGTCAGTTTCTAACCGTACTGTTCGATTCCTTTTTGGCTAAGTTTTGTTCGCTTGCGCTCGTCAAAACAGCCTTCCGCTGTACCGATAGAGATTTCGCATCAAGATTCGACTGTTGATTTTGTCCAAATTTCCATTAGAATTTGAGGCAATTCTTATCTATCAAGATTCTTAATGGCATATGTTGAATCCTTTTGTTATTAATTGTAATATCCGGCTATAAGTTTCCATTTTATATTGTTGTATTGTACGTATGGTACATGTAACATTATATTGTGTTTGAATTTATATAATATTTATTATATCGAGATATTTTGGAATCAACCTATTTTGTTTGACATTAGTATTGTTTTGATTGTTAGACGTTGCATGCTAAGTTATGCTTTTGGTTAAGTACATTAGACCTAACATATGCTACAGTCAGTTTCTAGCTTACCCTATAGCGACCAGTTTTACGTACAATAAACTTGATGAATTACATATGTAACTGATTGTATCAGACCGCATCTCAACTTTAGACATGTAGGGCCGTGCATGGCTAGAATGTTTGGCTCGATTAAGACAGACAAGTCAACGGGCATTACGTGCTTAACATCGTTGGGTTTATCATAAGTAATGGTGGTGAGATAACGTACGGCATTCTCGTCAACATACGCAAGGTAATGTACGAATTGAGGCATCCTCTGTTGGGAATAGTTCCCTAGGACATTCGATGTGCCTAGATTTATAATTGTCACGTTTGGTATAATATATTTCTCGTTGATTATTATAATGTGTACATGTTTTAATATTATAATAATCGAATAATAGTTATTCATGAATAATAAGATGATTCAAATGTCCCTGGTACAATCGCGTTGAGTAGAGACTGAAGTGATTAATATACTAGTATAAGTTTGATTGATAATCATCGGATGATTATGCTATGGTACAGATCAATCTTATGGGTATTGATTGGAGGACTAATACTGGACAGACGCGCATTGAGATCACTGCATGGAAATATCATAAGTGAATCTCAATATAACAGTATGTCAATAAATTCTTGAACTTGAGATTATCATAGAGTCCAACATGATAACTGCTATGCCTTGACGTAATCCAATGCCATCTGAAACATGGTGATCATAAAGGTTAGCGATCGGGATTAGTGGGAGTTATGTAGAGGGCAATGAATAATCAAGATGGGGATTTATCCCTCTCTTTAGTGAGAGAGATATCTGCTGGGCCACTCGATAAGTAGGACTGAAGGAAATGCATGAGCATGCTCAAATGAAAGGTCATTTGATTCAATCAATCTACTTAAGATCGAGAAAGCATTTGAACATAAATAAGTATGACAGACTCCATGACTTAGTTCAAATATGATATCGCGTGAAAAAGGGATTTGATACGTTAAAAGGTTTAATGGACTATTAACTTATATTATTTGGGTAATCATAATGTCTTGCTAGAGGCCGCTTGTGATTTATTATTTACTAAGGTATTAAATAATTCCCAACATAATATAAGCCTTTTGGGTCGCACGTACGACAATTATAGACAAGAAGGAATAAATATCAACTGGGAATAATAAATATAATATGGGAATTATATTTATGAGGGGATTAAGTAATAAGTAATATATATAATATTGGATATTATATATATTGTATTATTTAATAACTTGAGGGGTAACTAAGCAAATAGTAGATTCTTAAATCTAGAGTTACTTAGTATAAATAGAGAATCTATGATAAGGAGTTGTCATAAGAAAAAGGATACCCCCCCCCCCCACCGCACCAAGAAGAAAGAAAAAAAAAAAATCGGCCTCTTCCTCTTACAGTAGGAGAACGATGCCGATCATCTGATCTTCTTCCCTTAGTTGATCTTGATCGATAGTACAATCCTTCTAGTAAGGAATTTGTGTTGTACTATTTATCAATTTTATTCGTAAGGATCTAGCAATCCGGCTTGTGAAATTGTTCGTGTGTGGATCACCTAAAGAGGAAGGAGATATTCATCTGCTTCTAGTCCAGATCTAGATTTGTTCGTCGGATTAAGGTAATTTGATTAACCCTTTAATCAAACAATTAAATTACTGCATGAGATCCTAAATTGGATTTTCTTATTATTTCTTCCGCTGCGTTTTACTCTTGATTTATGTATTCGATGCATGGAAAACCCAGCAGTGGTATCGGAGACAACATGCATGTAATTTAATTATTTGTGTAGAACATGTTTATGTGTAAATTATGTTCTTGATTATGTTTATAAAATATAGACTTTATAAAATAATTTTTCTGGTTTAATTTGATTAAATCGGATCGTCAAAAATTAGTTTTCTGGACTGTTTTTCGGATAAACTGTTGTCCAGAACTGTTCTGGAGCACCACAGCGAAACAGGTCAGTTCGGGCAGGTTTGGGTTGTGTCTGGGTCGGACCAGGACCCACGGGCAGCGATTAAATCGCAAAATTGTGTCCCGCTGTTGACGGGAATCGATTCCGCGGGGATCGCACCACAAACCTCGCCCAGACCGCCTGGGCTGGAGCAACTTTTGTGAATCTTGTTCACTCGTATTGTAGTTAACCTATTTTGTAAAAATTAAATTAATGTTTTAAAATGCATTTTTGCAGCCGGCGGGATTTGAACCCATGCGGCCATGTGTGGGTGAAGGACGCTCGGCCATCTGTGCTAGCAACCCAGTTTGTTGATTTTTGATCGGATATTAGTCTTAAGTCTGACTGTCAGACAGATTTTAATTTCTATAATTACATGCTTTATTAATTATTTGATAATTATTTATGGTATGTGTATGGTGTATGGCATGACCATAAATTGACCAATGTGATTAGATAATTTATTTCCTTATGGGTTGGTTTTACGGCCTGTGTGTCGTTTAATTATATTTGGTTTTATAGCATGCGAGTCATCTATTTAAATTATTATTTTTTTACAGCCTGCGTGTCGTTCGCACCTCTTGTAATTTAATTTACTAGTGTAGTATTAGAAATCATTAATGTAATTAAGACAAGAAGGACGAGAAGGACGGACTCGAGGAGCCAATTGATCGCGTATGACGTTCCAAGGAGTTGGGAAGATCAATGACGACCAATTGCAACCTTTTAGATTGACCATTGTGATTTTCATGTTGGCTCATGGAAATCACGTTAGGAATTATGGTCATGCTATACATGGTCATATGCTTTTAATTGTTATGTGATGCGATGTATGTTTAAATTTATGCATGTATGTGATGCTATGTATGTTTAGATGTATGTTAGCAAACATAGACACTAACATAGGATAAAAATCCCTTGTTAATTTTTTTAAATGCCGTTCATTTAAAAAACACCTATCAAGACTTCGATCATCTTGAGTGGGTCATGCCAAAGCTGGGCACTCAGATTATCTTAGTAAGATAGGCTGGGTAATGGTGATACCTATGTGTTTTAATGAACTAAGAATTCAAAAGAGTTTTGAACCTTAAGGCATAAGATGGGATTATAACATGCTTGGGCATAAGATGCCAAATCTCATGAATATAATATAAGAGTTACATATGATGTAATCGATAAAGAGTTATCCACCTAAAGTAGCTCAATTCCAGGCGTCATGCCAAAGCTGAGTTTAGGATTGTGCAAAATGGGATCTTAGCCCACTGAAATTACAAGTGTTGTAAAATTGAGGGTACTTTGTTTTAGTGGAAGTATTTTTCGAGAAATAAAATATTGTGACTAAATACTTTGCATATTGAATTTTATAGATAATATAAAATGGCATCAATCAACACGTTCACCATTTCACTGCGATCAGTCCTTGAGAAGGACAAGCTAAAAAAAAGGCAGCAACTATCTGGATTGGATCCGGAGCTTGAGAATAGTTCTCAAGCAACAAGAAAGCTGTATGTTCTTGAGGAAGAAATCCCCGATGAGCCAGCTGACAATGCAAACAAAGCAACAAAAGACAAATGGAAGAAACATTGTGATGATTCCATTGATGTCAGTTGTCTTATGTTGGCTACTATTTGTCCAGAACTTCAGAAGAATCTGGAGGAAATGGAAGCTTATGAGCTGAATGCTCACCTCAAGGAAACTTTTTCGAAGTATGCTAGGCAAGAGAGGTATGAGACCTTTCAAGCCTTATATGCTTGCAAGATGGTTGAGGGGACATCTATCAGCGCTCATGTACTCAAGATGAGATGATATATTGATCATCTTGAAAGGCTTGGTTTTCCACTTTCTATGGAGCACTCCACGGATGTGATCCTAAACTCATTGCCCGAAAGTTTTGGTCAGTTTATTCTGAACTATAATATGAATGAGATGGAGAAGTCCATTGCTGAGCTGTATGGGATGCTTAAAACGATTGAGCAGAATATTAAGAAGAAACCAAGCTACGTGCTGATGGTCAGCAAAGGGAAGTCCTATAAGAACAAAGGCAAGGGCAAGGGTAAGGCAAAAGTTGCCAAATCTAAAGACCCTACTAGGTCGGTTTTCAAGGATAAAGCTCCCAAAGATGGAAATTGCCATCATTGCGATAAACCAGGACACTGGAAAAAAAATTGTATGATTTACTTGGAAGAGCTAAAGCGTACCAAGGGTAGTGAGACTGCCACATGTATATTTGTTATAGAAGTTAACTTATCTACTTCTAACTCTTGGGTATTAGATACTGGATGTGGATCTCACATTTGTACAAATGTGTAGGGGTTGACAAGCAGTAGAGAATTGAAGAAAGGGGAAGTGGATCTGAGATTTGGAAATGGAGCAAGAGTTGCTGCACTAGCCGTAGGAACTTATGATCTAGTTTTAGCCAATGGGCTTTTGTTAGTTTTGAACAATTGCTATTATGTTCCTGCTATGAATAGAAATATTTTTGTAGTTTCTACATTAGATTGTGAAGGTTACAATTTTCTTCTTAAGAATAAGATTATTCATATTTTCTTTGATGACATACTTTATAGTACTGCAAAATTATATACTGGCCTTTACAATATTTTATCTAGATGAGTCTGACACCTTGGAAGTCTATAACATTGCATCCAATAAACCTAAGCTCAATGATTCTAATCCGACTTACTTATGGCATTGCCGACTTGGTCACATAAATGAGAAACGCATCTCTAAGCTCCATAATGGACTTTTAGACTCTTTTGACTATGAATCATATGGGACATGCGAATCTTGTTTATTAGGCAAGATGGCAAAGAATACCTTCACCGGTCATGGAGAAAGGGCTAGTGATCTACTAGGTCTAATACATACTAATATATGCGGACCTCTTAGCACTCATGCCAGAGGCGGATTCCAATACTTCATTACATTTACCGATGATTATAGCCGATATGGATATGTCTATCTTATGAAGTATAAACATGAATCTTTTGAAATGTTCAAAATATTCCAGAATGAAGTACAGAATCAACTTGGCAAGATAATTAAAGCCTTTCAATCGGATCGAGGTGGCGAATACTTGAGCCAAGAATTCGATGATGATCTTAGGAGTTGTGGAATTGTTTCACAACTTAATCCGCCTGGAACACCTCAGCATAACAGAGTGTCCGAGAGGAGGAATCGAACTTTATTAGATATGGTTTGATCCATGATGAGTCGAACAGAGCTTCCATTATGATTTTGGAGCTACGCCTTAGAAACAGCAGCATTCACCCTTAACCGTGTTCCATCTAAAGTAGTTGAAAAGACACCATTTGAGAATTGGACTGGTAAGAGATCAAACTTGTATTTTCTAAAGATATGACATTGCGAAGCATTCGTAAGACGCCAAGTGTTTGACAAACTGACAGCCAGATCTGAAAGATGTTTATTTGTGTGATATCCTAAGGAAACTAAAGGATATTACTTTTATAAGCCCGCTGAGAACAAAGTGTTTCTTGCTCGAAATGCTGTATTCTCAGAAAGGGAATTTATTTCCAAAAGACATAGTGGGAAAAGAGTAATTCTCAAGGAAATTCGAGAATTTATAAGAAGACATTGCTTCACCGATGGAAATCGAACAAGCTCAACAATCAGTTGAAGAGCCTGTTCAAAGTACACAAGTCCCTCGCAGATCTGATAGGATGCGACATGAACCTGAAAGATATGGTTATCTCGTAACAGAGGATGATGACGCATCGCTCATAGATGATGAGCCTAGTAGCTATACAGAAGCTTCTTCAGGACCAGAGTCCGAGGAATGGCTAGAAGCCATGAAGTCAGAGATGCAGTCCATGTATGACAATCAACTTTGGAACTTGATAGATCCACCTGAGGGTGTTAAAACAATTGGGTGCAAATGGGTCTATAAAAATAAGAAAGACATGGATGATAATCTGCAAGCCTATAAAGCTAGACTAGTGGTAAAAAGTTATAGACAGATTCATGGTGTTGACTATGATGAGACTTTTTCGCCAGTAGTCATGCTTAAATCAATTAGAATTTTATTTGCCATTGCCGCATACTATGATTATGAAATATGGCAATGGATGTCAAAACAGCATTCCTTAATGGAAACTTACTCGAGGATGTGTACATGACACAACCAGAAGGTTTTGTTCATCCAGAAAATTCTAAAAAGGTTTGCAAGCTTCAAAGATCCATTTATGAGTTGAAGCAGGCTTCTCGGAGCTGGAATCTTCGTTTTGATGAAACTATCAAAGAGGCTGGGTTCATTCAAAATGAAGATGAACCATGTGTGTACAAGAAGGTTAGTGGGAGCATAGTTGTTTTCTTAGTCTTATATATAGACTGAGTAATATATTCCCACCTTGCACACAGTCAAGGCTTGGTTGGGAAGTTGTTTCTCAATGAAAGACTTAGGAGAAGCTGTTTACATTCTTGGGAAAAAAATTTATAGAGATAGATCAAAGAGATTGATTGGTCTGAGTCAATGTACCTACATTAATAAAATATTGAAGAGGTTCAATATGTAAGACTCCAAGAGAGGACTCCTGTCAATGTCACATGGCATTTATCTGAGTGAGACTCAGAGTCCTTCGACTCCTGATGAGTGATTCCGCATGATCAAGATACCATACGCTTCGGCCATTGGATCGGTCATGTATGCCATGATTTATGCTCGACCAGATGTATCGTTTGCCCTTAGAATGACAAGTCGATACCAATCGAATCCAGGTGAAAGTCACTGGACAGTAGTGAAAACCATCCTAAAGTACTTGAGAAGAACTAAAGATGATTTCCTAGTTTATGGAGGGGTGGGAAACGAGCTGGCTGTAAATAGTTACGCCAATGCAAGTTTTGAAACCGAAAGAGATGATTTTAAATCACAAACTGGTTATTTGTTTGTATTGAATGGAGGTAATGTGAGTTGGAAGAGTTCACTAAGTTGCATTTCAAGGTTGACCCCACCCACCGGCGATTGGATTGAACTACTCTAATGACTAACTTAATGTCACAAGCACATCTTATACTGAAACCTCAAGTCAAAGGTCCACGTATACCTATCACAACCTTTCGATCAAGTCATTGACAATCCCTGAATGATATCCATGTGACCGAATCGAGGTGAGTCATGTTCGAATATACTAATCTCACTAGCATACCTATAACGTGACCCTTAGTGAATACCGGCACTCTACATGTCAAAGTACACGTTATACAAGTCTTGTCTAAACTTATTGCCCAGTTAAGTTTTATCGACTTGTGAACGAGTTAAGCATTCGAGCTCTAAACACTTCCAGTGCCTATATCCTTATCTCCATAAGGAGTAGAATGTTTGCTCTAAAATGCAAGGACTATTATTCTATATACCAAATCACAATGCCAGTGATATACAATAATATAGAAATAATTATTGTCTTGTTAAATATTCATAATTACAATACATATGCTCTCACTCTCTCATCCTCTGGGTGGCATTCGAGGGCATATACCTAACACTTTTAAGGAGGGTAGTATGTAATATCCGCATTTTCGATTTTTCGATAATTTTCTTTTTTTGGTGGAAGTCCATCTTAGTGACTCCTTTGTGACCGTTTCGTCATTCCGAGAGTATTTAATTCTACACTTTTTGTCATCCGAGTTCGTTTCGGTATCTTTTTGTTGAGTTCCTTATTCTTAAACGGCTTTTCCGCACTTGAGTTCGATTCTTGCGAATCTCATCCAAAAATGTTAGTTCGAGTTTCTCGTAAGTTCATTTAATGTTATTATTCATGTTGCGAGCTTTGGCTTGGTGTTTCGATCGTGTATCGTGTATTTTGGACGTTTTGGGCCATTTTCATAATTTCCCAAAATTTGGGGTAATTACTTTCCGTTGTCGAATTTCAAGCCTTCGGGTGGTCAAAATCATGTGTTATCTTTGCGCTTGGATTCCTCTTTGCGAGTACTTCGTAACCGTACCTTCGATTCATATTCAGGTTCGGGTTAGGGCTTGTCCGGGCCGTCGGGGGTGGCCACGACCGAGTCACGGCCGCACAATCTTGAGCTGGTATTGGCCCGGCCGAGTTACGGCCGTAAGGTGCCGGTTATGGCCGTAAGTAATCGGTAAGAATGGACTGACGAATGCCGGTTATGGCCATAAGGGCCGAGAGTTACGGCCGTACGGGCGCCAGGCAGCTTCCGGACGAATGTCGGTTACGGCCGTAAGGACCTGACGGGTACGGCCGTAAGTGCCGAGTTATGGCCGTAAGGCCCTGCCGGTTACGGCCGTAACTCTGTCGGCCATATAAGGCCTGGGCGACGGTCCAGACTTCATTTCACCCCATTTCTTCACTCGGGGAGTGGAGTTTTTGGTCGATTCCACTCAATTTCTAAGCATTTTTGAGGATTCTTGTCGATTATATCAACATCAAATTCTTGTTCTTCGTCGGATCGAGGTAATTTCTTGAAATCTCCTAGAATTTGATTTTCGGGATTTCTTCTTGATTTTCATTGTTCGTCCTAATCTGATGAATCGGTTGATGCTAGTGAATATTATTAATCGTGTTCTATGGATTGTATATCCATATCTTCGATTCGTTCAACCCGATTGATGATTCTTAGGTTCTTGAGGAACTTTGAACATGTAGTGTTCGATTAAATGTCTCAAAGAGTTTCCTTCGATCGTTATGTTATTTTTGATTGATATTGTGTTATTGAATGAATTGTATTTCATTCAAGGTTGTTCGAGCGCTTGTATTTATCGGAGGATGTCGTTCGTTGTTCGTGGAAGGAATTCATCTACTTCGGTTGAGGCAAGTTTTATACTTGTACTAGTCAATGAGATTAATGTTATCATATATGTGTATAAATGTGTTGTATCATTCCGAGACTTGGTCTCTTCATGAGTTCATTGATATTAGGGGATCGTTCGATACGATACTCTTCGGCAATTATGCCAAATGTTATTATTGTTCATTAATGGCTGGTTCAAGGCATTGGGATACTCATTGTTAATGTTATTGTCGATATCTGGTTCGCGGTATCGATGTATCGATTGTTGTTGTTAATATTGATGTCGATCTAAGACATTGTTGTAATCATTGTTATTAATGTTGGCGTCCTGTCATTCATGTTGTATTGGCCGATTGAAGGCATTCGCGTATTCGTTCTCATCTTCATCGTCGGTAACCGATTAAAGGTGCCGAGGCATTCATTGTATCATTGTTATCGATTGGCTGTTCTAAGGCAATCGAGGTGCTCAATCATTCATTGTATCATTGTTATTGATTGGCCGTTTTAAGGCAATCGAGGTACTCAATCATTCATTGTATCATTGTTGTCGATTGGTCATTCTAAGGCAATCGAGATGCTCAATCATTCATTGTATTATTGTTATCGATTGGCCGTTCTAAGGCAATCGAGGTACTCAATCACTCGTTGTATCATCGTTATCGATTGGCCTTTTTAAGGCAATCGAGATATTGAATCATCCGCTGCATCATTGTTATCGGTTGGCCATTCTAAGGCAATCGAGGTATTGAATTGGGGCTGTCGAGGATAGTTCCCATTCGTTGTGTCGTTGTTATCGATTGACCATTCTAAGGTAATCGAGGTATTGAATTGAGACCGCCGAGGATGGTACCCATCTGTGAGTCATTGTTGGCGTGTTGGCCGACTCAAGGCAGCACACTATCATTCTCGTGAATTCGGTAATCTTGGGATTGTTGCCATTTGTGATTAGTTGTGTTTTGAAGGCTAGTCTCGGCTAGTGCTCGATGGGTAAGTTTGGGGAGTTTGAGACCTTCGCGGTTGACTTCCCAACACCTACAATCAGTAGGTCACATCTGTAGCGACCACTTTTCAAAATATCATTTTAAAATAATTTCAAGGGAGATTTAAATACCCTAAAAAAATACTTTAATAATTGCAGCGGAAATTGAAGTAGAGTTAATTATTTCGTAAGTGAATAAAAATAATTCTCAACATTTCACACACCCATAATATCCAACATGACATTGAAGCCAAAATTTAAAACTTTAAATGAACAAAATAAATAAAAAGCTAATAATTATTATTATCACGCCACGCCTTTGCTCGCCATGCCAGACTTCTCAACCTGAAAGGTTTAAATAATAGGGTGAGCTTTCAACTCGCTCAGTGAGGAGGGGACGCTTTGTTCAATTTAAATACATATATGTTGCCAAGTAGATATGACATGCCTGAACCTGATGATTGCCCGAGGGCGATTAATATGCAAACTTTGTGCATACTGCCTACTACTCATTGGAGGCTACAACGTAATTAACATGCAAACTTTGAGCACATTATGCCTACTACTCATTGGAGGCTACAACGTAAATAATATGCAACTTTGAGCATATAAATATTTGGCAAGAAACACGCATATATACAAGTAACATCATGCATTAAATAAAACAAGCGTAAATCCCCACCTCGAATTACGATGATGATCCTTGAAAATTTGAGATGCGAATGCAGTTCAAATCCTAGGCTCCAAGTCCTCGTCTCCTAAATAACAATTAAATATTAATATCATTATAGTGCCCAAAATAAATTATTGAATTCATAATTGAGTAAAAGATATTTAATTTTAAATATTAAATATTGGCTGGGATCAAATTAAAAGAATTGAGAAAACGCAAGGACTGAAATTGGAATAATTATAAATAGACTGGGGTTAATTTGAGGGAAATCAAGGCTGAATGGACTGAAATTAAAAGACTGAAAAAGAATCTGGGGTTAAATCGAAAGGTCTGGAAACAAGGGGACTCAACTGAATAACCCTAGGAAATTAGGGGTATAAATACCCTATTAACACAATGTCGGCCGAATTAATCTCATTCTCACCTCTCGATCTATCACTCTCAATTCCTCTCTCTCATTTCTCACTTCTCCCTCTGTTCTTCTCTTTCTCTCTCTACCGTCAAAAAGAAAAACACACACACACCTACACACACTCACACACGCAGTCATCAGACCACGGCAGATGAAAGAAAAAAAAAGAAAGTTCGTCGGTTTCGCGGTTCGGCAGTAGGTCGCTGCCAAGGTGTGGTCCGGCGATGGCAGATATTGATGTTTCGCGTGGTTCCGACTGGTGGCTCGCGCGAAGGAGGGGAGGTCCAAGTGGCGGCGGCGATGGTGAAAGGCTATGGCCGGCTCTCGCATTGGAGCTCGGGTGTGGGTTGAAGGACTGATGGGATTTAGGGCTGGAAATTTCGTTTGTGATTTTTTTGATTCAGGTTCCAAAATTGAGGGTTCAGAGTTGGGCTGAAGAAATCGGGTTCCGACGGGTTTGAAGATTCTGGACTTGGGTCGGATTAAAAAGAGGGTTTTTGTATTTTCTGGTTTGAGTTTGACTTGTTGATATAAATTTTTGAGTTGTTTGTTCACGGGAGATTTGAGTTAAAGGGTGTTCAAGAATTGTAGATTTGCATAAGAACACAAAACAAAACTGTAGAATTTCTACCTCTGATTTGCGGAAACGGCGACTGCAGGAAGAAGAAGAGAAAAAAAAAAGTTATATATCTCTCTCTTGAAGATGACCGGGTTTTGTAATCCGGGTATGTTTCCTGAAAACCGGGACTGGATTTGGGGTTCTCACCTCTGATGGAGAAATTTGAGAAGATGAAAATTTGCAGGGAGAAATCTGTTGGGGATTGAGGCAGCGTACGATCGAGAGAAAATAAAAGTTGATCGGTGTATTGTGTTTTGGGAAGAATGAAGGATTTTATAGCTTTGTATCATTTTAATGTTTGTAACTCCCCATTAATATCATTATAATTCAGTGTTTAAGTTGGTAATAAATAGAGAAAACAGACAGAGAGAAATGAAGAAAAAAAAACGCCTTCTTCGTGACTTTTAGTTTCTCAAGGTGTTTGGGCTGATTGGACTTTAATATTTTAAATATTCTGAGTATTCCCTTAATTAAATGTATAAATAATTTAATAATAACATTATAGTAATGTTAGTAATAACAACACTAATATTATTAATAATGATACTAATCATAATAATATTAATATTTCGCGGATACTAACCGTAATAAATTTGTCTTATGAGAGGTACATATATAGTATTTATACTGTATTCAAAAATTAGGTTTAGTGTAGAATTTTAATTGGACCAAGAAAAAGGACTTGGGCCAACTTATTAAATTGGAGTTAAAATAAAATATATTTATTAATTGGGTCATTAAGAGATTTTTGGACAATTTAAAAAAAATTAGATATTATTCGACTATAATAATATGAGAGCTTGGACTTGAGCCTAGAGTATAAATTAAAATCATGATATGAAAATAAGGAAAATTTGACCTTATTTAATAAATGAAATTCGTAAATAATTTGATGGACATTTAAAATTATTCATGCGCTTTCTATAAATTATAAATGTATGTGTGAAAACCGGGGCTTTACAACCTACCCCTCTTAAATAATTTTCGTCCTCGAAAATTAAATCATGTACCTTCAATGGCAAACGTCGGATACTTAGAACGAATCTCCTCTTCACGTTCCCAAGTCGCTTCGTTCGGTCCATGACGGCTCCATTGAACTTTCACCAGTTTAACCTCTCTGTCTCGTAACCGATGTACCTTACGCTCCAAAACAGCTATAGGTACCTCCTCATAAGTCAAATTCTTGGCTACATGTAACTCTTTGAAATTGCATACATGACCAGGATCATGTACGTATTTTCTCAACATGGAGACGTGAAAGACATTGTGCACTCCTGATAATTCCAACGGCAATGCCAAACTATAAGCCAGATCACCAACACGATCCAAAATCTCAAATGGTCCGATATAACGTGGCTGTAACTTTCCCTTTTTACCGAATCGGGTCACTCCTTTCATCGGCGCTACCTTTAAGAACACCTTTTCTCCAATCTCAAATTGTATATCTTTCCTTCGTTTATCAGCATAAGACTTCTGTCGATCCTGGGCAGTCTTAATCCTACTTCTGATCTCGGCTATCTTCTCTACAGTCTGCTCGATCAATTTCGGTCCCAAAATCTTTCCTTCTCCAACCTCACTCCAATAAAGAGGCGATCGACATTTTCTTCCGTACAGAGCCTCATACGGGGCCATTTGTATAGTCGCTTGGTAACTATTGTTATAAGCAAACTCTACTAACGGCAAAATATTTTCTTAATTCTCACCAGTATCAAGAACACATGCCCTCAACAAATCTTCGAGTGTTTTGATAGTCCGCTCAGATTGACCATCGGTCTGCAGATGATATGCAGTACTGAAATTCAACTTAGTGCCCAATGCACTCTGAAGACTCTTCCAAAATTTCGACGTAAATCGCGGATCTCTGTCCGAGACGATCGACACTGGAACACCATGTAACCTCAAAATCTCACGAATGTAAATCTTCGCATATTGTTCCATACTGTAAGTCATCCTCACAGGTAGAAAATGAGATGACTTCGTCGAACGATCTACTATCACCCAGATGGCGTCGTTCTTCCTCACGGTTCGTGGCAGACCAACAACAAAATCCATTGTGATATGCTCCCATTTCCATTCTGGGATTTCCAACGGTTGAAGTAAACCTCCCGGCCGTTGGTGTTCTGCCTTCACCTGCTGACATATCATACACCTCTCCACAAATACACCAATGTCCCGTTTCATTCCTCTCCACCAAAATAATTTCTTCAGGTCGTGGTACATCTTTGTACCTCCCGGGTGAGCGGAGTATCTTGCGTTATGAGCTTCTTCAAGGATTTTCCTCCTAAGGGATGGGTCCTTAGGAACACACAATCTCCCATCGTAAGTCAAAACGTCGTCTGCGGCAATGACAAAGTTCTCAATACTCCCATCTTGTGCTCGATCTTTCATCTTACACAAGAACTTATCACGTGGTTGAGCCTCCTTAATCTTATCCCTCAAGTTTGGTTGCAAGACTAAAGATGATAAGATTGCTTTCGAACGTTTTGAAGACTCAACTACCTCAATCCTCAATTGGGAGAATTCCTTAATCAAACTCTCCTGATCGGTCAAGCAAGCTAACTCGCCTCTAGTCTTCCGACTCAAAGCATCAGCTACCACATTAGCCTTACTCGGATGGTAATGAATAGTACAATCATAGTCCTTCACCAATTCTAACCATCTCCTTTGCCTCATATTAAGATCCTTCTGTGTGAAAAGATACTTCAGACTTTTATGGTCTGTGTATATCTCGCACTTCCCTCCGTACAGATAGTGGCGCCAAATCTTCAGCGCATGTACTACAGCAGCCAACTCCAGATCATGCGTTGGGTAGTTCAACTCATGTGGTTTAAGCTGCCTCGATGCATAGGCTACTACTTTACCATGTTGCATCAAAACACAACCCAAACCCTGCTTTGAGGCATCACTATAAATAACAAAGTCATCCGTCGGATCAGGAATCGTTAATACTGGTGCCGAGGTTAGTCTCCTTTTCAACTCTTGAAAACTTTCCTCGCACCTCTCACTCCATTCAAACCGCACACCCTTCCTTGTTAATTGGGTCATAGGAGTGGCGATTTTAGAAAATCCTTCGATAAATCTTCTATAATAGCCGGCTAGGCCCAGAAAGCTACGAACTTCGCTCGCATTCTTGGGTACTCCCCAACTACTCACTGCTACAACTTTATCGGGATCTACCTCAATCCCTTTTGAAGTCACCACATGTCCAAGGAATCCAACTCTATTCAACCAAAACTCACATTTCTTGAACTTGGCATACAACTTCTCTTTGCGAAGTGTCTCTAATGTAATTCTCAAATGCTCTTGGTGTTGTTCCTTGTCCTTAGAATACACCAAAATGTCATCTATGAAAACGATCACGAACTTATCCAAGTAAGGTTGGAACACCCTGTTCATCAAATCCATAAAGACTGCCGGTGCATTACTCAGACCAAATGGCATCACTACAAATTCAAAATGTCCATAACGGGTCCTGAAGGCCGTCTTGGGAATGTCACACTCCCTAATCTTCAGTTGGTGGTATCCCGACCGCAAATCGATCTTCGAAAAGGTTCCGGCTCCTCTCAACTGATCGAATAGATCCTCGATTCTTGGTAGTGGGTATTTATTCTTCATCGTGAGTCGATTCAACTCTCAGTAATCTATACACATCCGAAGTGACCCATCCTTCTTTCTTACAAACAGCACTGGTGCACCCCATGGTGACACACTAGGACGAACAAATCCGAGCTCCAGCAACTCTTGAATTTGGACCTTCAATTCTTGAAGTTCCCTCGAAGCCATTCTATATGGCGCTTTGGACGCTGGGGCCGCCCCAGGGACTAAATCAATACTAAACTCCACTTGCCGGTCGGGTGGAACTCCCGGCAAGTCTTCTGTAAACACATCCAAAAACTCCCGTACTATAGGTACGTCTATAAGGGACACCTCATTAGTACGAGTGTCGACCAAACTCACCAAGTAACCCTGACATTGCTCCTTCCTTAGGCTTCTTAGTGCTTTCATGGCTGTGATTACTCTGGGTACCGTCCTACTCTTAGTACCATAAAAGGTGATCGACTCGCCTTCGAAACACCTCAATGTCACCTTCTTCTCATGGCAGCTTATATCGGCAGCATGTCTGTCGAGCCAGTCCATACCAAGGATCACGTCAAAATCCATCGAGTTAATCAAATACAGACTAGCCTCAAATTCTCTTCCTCCTATCTCGATACTCTCGTCAATCATTCTGTTGGTGAGTATCGTATTTCCTGACGGTAATCTAACCTCAAGAGACTCAACAGTTTTAACGCTTCTATGACCAATGGCATGATAAAACTTTGCAGACATAAAAGAGTGTGTGGCACCAGTGTCAAACAAAGCGAAAGCAGGCACATTAGAGATCATAAGCATACCTGATACTGTGCCGGGACTATTATCAGCCTGATTCATTGAGTAGACTCGAGCTTGACCTCCCGATGCTTGTCCTTTGCCCTTAGATTGTGGATAATGTCGGCTTGTGTGACCTGGCTTCCCGCAATTATAGCAGACACCCTTTCCATACTAACACTCCCCGCTATGATTCTTACCACACTTTGGGCATGCAGGCCTCGTGATCGGCGCACCCGGTCCAGATTTCTCATCTACCTTCTTCTGCTTATTTGAAGGTGCTGACTTAGATTGATCACCATTCCAACCTCTGTTTCCAGAAGATGACTTAACCATTGGATGAGGATTCAAGTTCTGACTAGCTTCGACCTCTTGAGCTCTGAATACGGTATCGGTATAGGGCAACACTCCATGACCAGCCACAATATGACGAATACTCGGACGTAACCCACTACGAAACTTGAGGGCTCGCTTGCGGTCAGTATCCACCATGTGCTCCACAAAGAAGCTGATTTGGTTGAATTTTCTCTCATATTCTTCAACCGATAAGTTCCCTTGCTCAAGGTTCCAGAAATCTCTCTCCATCTTCTCTAGGTAGTGCTGTGGATAGTACTGTTCCATCACTAGTTCTTTGAACCGATCCCAAGTTAATGCAGCACGCTCGGCTGCCGGTCTCAAACGCCAATAGCTCATCCACCAGCGTCCAGCATCCTCCACCATTTGATACTGGGCGCAAAGAATCTTTTGCGCATCGGTGCAACCAATAAGATCAAGGGTACGCTCGAGCGACATCAACCATTCGTCGACAAATGCTGGCCCTTCTCGACCGTTGAATGATGGTGGTGTGAAACGTCGGAACTGTTGCACAACTTGTGCCTGGGTAGGAGCTGGCACGTTCTCATTGCGATTATCTTGATTATCAGCATTTCGGTTAGCTAAGCGTCCACGTCCACGAGTTGCCATGGTCCTAAGGTACATTATAGCCATTGACTTCTTAGTAATCTCCTCATAAGGGATAGAAATAAAGCTATACGTCGCATCTAAGGGTTAACTGCTCCCAATAAATGTTCTAGCAGTGTTATACTAACTCATCTACATGTGTTTATAAATTTATAAGAAAGCACATGCATGTCCGACATTTATTATGAATCTCAATAGCATATCATCTCTAAAATATAAACATGGTATTGTACCATGATCCAAAAATGAGTTGAATCTCATAATCGTAAAATTTTGTTACGATTACAACATAGACATAACTTGAAATGTGTACCTTAGAGTTGACGTGGAGCGGCGACGATGGCTGATAATAATCATAGGTGCTATAAAAGTTTTTAACAACTTGCGAAAAAGGAAATTTAGTTTGAAAAAGATATTTTTTTAACAAGTCTACAGAACTGTAGACCCGCTCCGATACCACTTATGTAGCGACCACTTTTCAAAATATCATTTTAAAATAATTTCAAGGGAGATTTAAATACCCTAAAAAAATACTTGAATAATTGCAGCGGAAATTGAAGTAGAGTTAATTATTTCGTAAGTGAATAAAAATAATTCTCAACATTTCACACACCCATAATATCCAACATGACATTGAAGCCAAAATTTAAAACTTTAAATGAACAAAATAAATAAAAAGCTAATAATTATTATTATCACGCCACGCCTTTGCTCGCCACGCCAGACTTCTCAACCTGAAAGGTTTAAATAATAGGGTGAGCTTTCAACTCGCTCACTGAGGAGGGGACGCTTTGTTCAATTTAAATACATACATGTTGCCAAGTAGATATGACATGCCTGAACCTGATGATTGCCCGAGGGCCATTAATATGCAAACTTTGTGCATACTGCCTACTACTCATTGGAGGCTACAACGTAATTAACATGCAAACTTTGAGCACATTATGCCTACTACTCATTGGAGGCTACAACGTAAATAATATGCAACTTTGAGCATATAAATATTTGGCAAGAAACACGCATATATACAAGTAACATCATGCATTAAATAAAACAAGCGTAAATTCCCACCTCGAATTACGATGATGATCCTTGAAAATTTGAGATGCGAATATAGTTCAAATCCTAGGCTCCAAGTCCTCGTCTCCTAAATAACAATTAAATTTTAATATCAATATAGTGCCCAAAATAAATTTATATAAATTATTGAATTCATAATTGAGTAAAAGATATTTGATTTTAAATATTAAATATTGGCTGGGATCAAATTAAAAGAATTGAGAAAACGCAAGGACTGAAATTGGAATAATTATAAATAGGCTGGGGTTAATTTGAGGGAAATCAATGCTGAATGGACTGAAATTAAAAGACTGAAAAAGAATCTGGGGTTAAATCGAAAGGTCTGGAAACAAGGGGACTCAATTGAATAACCGTAGGAAATTAGGGGTATAAATACCATATTAACACAATGTCGGCCGAATTAATCTCATTCTCACCTCTCGATCTATCACTCTCAATTCCTCTCTCTCATTTCTCACCTCTCCCTCTGTTCTTCTCTTTCTCTCTCTACTGTCAAAAAGAAAAACACACACACACACCTACACACACTCACACACGCAGTCATCAGACCACGGCAGATGAGAGAAAAAAAAAGAAAGTTCGTCGGCTTCGCGGTTCGGCAGTAGGTCGCTGCCAAGGTGTGGTCCGGCGATGGCAGATATTGATGTTTCGCGTGGTTCCGACTGGTGGCTCGTGCGAAGGAGGGGAGGTCCAAGTGGCGGCGGCGATGGTGAAAGGCTATGGCCGGCTCTCGCATCGGAGCTCGAGTGTGGGTTGAAGGACTGATGGGATTTAGGGCTGGAAATTTCGTTTGTGATTTTTTTTGATTCAGGTTCCAAAATTGAGGGTTCAGAGTTGGGCTGAAGAAATCGGGTTCCGACGGGTTTGAAGATTCTGGACTTGGGTCGGATTAAAAAGAGGGTTTTTGTATTTTCTGGTTTGAGTTTGACTTGTTGATATAAATTTTTGAGTTGTTTGTTCACGGGAGATTTGAGTTAAAGGGTGTTCAAGAATTGTAGATTTGCATAAGAACACAAAACAAAACTGTAGAATTTCTACCTCTGATTTGCGGAAACGACGACTACAGGAAGAAGAAGAGAAAAAAAAAAGTTATATATCTCTCTGTTGAAGATGACCGGGTTTTGTAATCCGGGTTTGTTTCCTGAAAACCGGGACTGGATTTGGGGTTCTCACCTCTGATGGAGAAATTTGAGAAGATGAAAATTTGCAGGGAGAAATCTGTTGGGGATTGAGGCAGCGTACGATCGAGAGAAAAGAAAAGTTGATCGGTGTATTGTGTTTTGGGAAGAATGAAGGATTTTATAGCTTTGTATCATTTTAATGTTTGTAACTCCCCATTAATATCATTATAATTCAGTGTTTAAGTTGGTAATAAATAGAGAAAACAGACAGAGAGAAATGAAGAAAAAAAACGCCTTCTTCGTGACTTTTAGTTTCTCAAGGTGTTTGGGCTGATTGGACTTTAATATTTTAAATATTCTGAGTATTCCCTTAATTAAATGTATAAATAATTTAATAATAACATTATAGTAATGTTAGTAATAACAACACTAATATTATTAATAATGATACTAATCATAATAATATTAATATTTCGCGGATACTAACCGTAATAAATTTGTCTTGAGGTACATATATAGTATTTATACTGTATTCAAAAATTAGGTTTAGTGTAGAATTTTAATTGGACCAAGAAAAAGGACTTGGGCCAACTTATTAAATTGGAGTTAAAATAAAATATATTTATTAATTGGGTCATTAAGAGATTTTTGGACAATTTAAAAAAAATTAGATATTATTCGACTATAATAATATGAGAGCTTGGACTTGAGCCTAGAGTATAAATTAAAATCATGATATGAAAATAAGGAAAATTTGACCTTATTTAATAAATGAAATTCGTAAATAATTTGATGGACATTTAAAATTATTCATGCACTTTCTATAAATTATAAATGTATGTGTGAAAATCGGGGCTTTACAACGTCCATTGGATGGTTTCATTATGGGGTAACTTTGGTGGGACCTGAACCTTCGCGGTTGTTTCCCTCAACACCTACAGCTCAGTAGGTCAACGACCATTGGATGGTTTCATTATGGGGTAAGTTTGGTGGGGCCTGAACCTTCGCGGTTGTTTCCCCCAACACCTACAGCTCATTAGGTCAACGACCATTGGATGGTTTCATTATGGGGTAAGTTTGGTGGGGCCTGAACCTTCGTGGTTGTTTCCCCCCAACACCTACAGCTCAGTAGGTCAACGGCCATTGGATAGTTTCATTATGGGGTAAGTTTGGTGGGGCCTGAACCTTCACGGTTGTTTCCACCAACACCTACAACTTAGTAGGTCAACGACCATTGGATGATTTCATTTTGATACGGCTTCGTGCCGTGGCTTCGGCCTTCATTGTTACAGCTTCGGGCTGGTTTGGTTCATCTTCATATAATTCATTGTGATTCATATTTAATTCAGTTCTGGTTTGGTTCATCTTCATGTAATTCATTGTGATTCATATTTAATTCAGTTCTGGTTCGGTTCATCTTCATGTAATTCATTGTGATTCATATTTAATTCAGTTCTAGTTTGGTTCATCTTCATGTAATTCATGGTGATTCATATTTAATTCAGTTCTGGTTGGGTTCATCTTCATGTAATTAATTGTGATTCATATTTAATTCAGTTCTGGTTTGGTTTATTTTCATGTAATTCATTGTGATTCATATTTAATTCAGTTCTGGTTTGGTTCAACTTCACGTAATTCATTGTGATTCATATTTAATTCAATTCTGGTTTGGTTCATCCTCGTGTAATTCATTATGGTGTTCTGTATCACTGATTTGCCATTGGGCACGTATACTTTAACCTGTTGAGCAGGTATTGATCATATGCCGTGGGCATATTGTTTCACGAATACTCGGTTCTTACTTTGGTTTGTGAGCATCTCGTATTATTATTATCATTGTACCGTTTCATTTTGCCTTTGGATGCATATCATGTTATACATGTATTTGATGTTCATTATCTGGATGACTGACCCCGTGGGGGCGGAACATGTTTTCATGTTTTAGGTGTTTGCGAGGAGAGAGTTGAGACACAGGGGCATGATGATGGCAACGAGGCATTCGAGCGATACTAGTATGAGTTGTTCATGTTGGTCAGTCAGTTAGAGTGTACTACAGTTTGTCAGTCATTGTCATTATGCATTACCCGAGCAAGGCTCGTGGGTGTGGTTGTATTTTCATTTTGGCCATGTAGGCCCATCATTGTCGTTAAAATTCCTCCTCGGAATATTATGTCTGATATCATGGTAGGGACTATGATTTTCCCTTGTTGTTTAATTTAATGTATTTTAGTCATGTTCGCCTGGTGGATCTCCTGGCGTGGGGTCCACAACACTGTAATAACCAATAAGATTTGGGAGTGTTACAAGATCATCCAAGAGCTTGGAGCGGATTAGATAGTAGGGAAATCAACTAAAGCTTAGGGAATAGCTCAAGAGAAGGACACCATTTATATCGATGGACTACAAGGGTATGTTCTCGTATCTCTTGTGTTTCGTTTTATATTCGTATATACGTAGCTCGATCGATCCTTATAGGGATACGGTTAGAATTAATTTTCGTTTTACAGCTTAAGCTGGGCCTTCGTTTTAGGCACTGACTACCAACAGTGGTATCAGAGCGTAGGTCTTGCGATCGTATATATGATATTGGCATTTGGAATGCTTGATTAGATGATGAATGATTTCGAATCATTTGTAGTCATAATTGTCACTCCCCCAACATCGGGAAGGATGACGGCGCGATACATCGGTCGATCAATCAATCAAAGTGCAACAATAGATAGCGTAAGCAAAATAGCGATTGGATAATATTTCAAAACAACAATCTTAACCTGATGTTCTAAGATTCGTTGTGACAAAGCTGATAATCAAAATTGCACTAATAATAAGTTTGCAGCGGAAAAATACCATACGAGTTAAGTACGAAGCATAATTAACTATTACAAGTTGGGATAACAATAGAAGTTCTAAGTCTTGATGGCAGTATTCTATTCAGTCTCTTCCTCGAAAACTTCTTCGTCTTCGACTGGTGGCTCATGCTCTGGTTTTAAAAGGGAAAATGTTGGGGTGAGACAAAAGGTCTCACTGAGTGGGTGATCGTGTGTGAGTGTGGCTCTTTTCTTTGAAAATTTTTAAGTGATGCATGATATTATCAATTATGAAAAAGTGGAAACAGTTACAATTACATCAGAATTTTATAAAAACAATAATCATTATGTAGTTGTAATATTATAATCCTGTCCCCGTGGATGGATGTCAAGTCAAGCAGTCAGTCAATCAGTCGATCAGTTAATCCCGTTTTGAATCCTGCTGATGTGGACTTTGGATTCTAGAGTCTCCTTATTACTCCTAGTAATATAGGCCGTCGCCCTAATAGCTGAGCCTTCGCTCTCACACTTAGCGTGTGCTTCCTTATCTCTTATCTGGGCTCGATATGTCCTTAGCTGTGGGTCAATATCCAGATCACACTATAATCATGATTATAGCCCAAGTCTACGACCCAGGTCCCTCGGAACACTCCGTTCCTTGGTTATGGGAATAAGAAACAACGATAGCCTCGTTCATGAACCGCAGCCGCGCTGCTCGATCCAAGACTCGGTCTAACCATCCCGACTTGATTTGGGACTCTAGAGGTGGCTCCTACAACTCAAGAGGTGGCCCCTGAATTGTTGGTCGGCTCCCTGTTTCGTATGAGCTCAAGAGGTGTCCCCCGTCCGTCGACGTAGCACTTTGTCCCGATAGAGTTAGAGGCGGACCCGTCTGTGGCAGTTTGTTTGTATAGCACTTAGTTCCCGGACAATCACAGTTATCAAATTGACGCATTTCACAAGTATTACGTAAACATTGGGTCAGTGAGGTTAATGGCGTCTTTTGATTAAGTATGGAATTTGATTACTTATATTTGTGGCACGATAATACAGGATAGGACGTATATATAATTTGAAAATACTCTCAATATTTTATTAAAGGTTTGTTGGGTTCAGGTCAGATATATTAAATGGGTAGGTTCGACAAAACGAAACGAGAGTTTTCTGAAATAGGTTGAAAGGACGTTTTTACCCTTAGGTTCGAGCCTAAGCGTTTGGAGTATGAAACGAAATCGGATGGTTATGAAAATTTATGAGGAAGCCAAAAATATTTTCTCGACTCCATATTTAAGGGAAAATTCGGAAATTTTCAATTTCGAGACTGATATTTTCAGAAATTACGGTATCGCCCCAAAACTTAAGGAAAGCGTTCCGAGGCTTATAGAGCTATGAATTTAGCTCGAAATTTAACGAAATTTTACGAGAAGACTCTTGATGAACCTAGAATTCCATATTTGTAAAATTTCCATAAATATTCGGACTTGGTCCAGAAGTTTTGAATTCTTGCCTTTTGACCCCGGAATTGTTTTAAAATTGCGATATAACTAATAAATTTAGATATCGAACTCTGAATTACTTGAAAACTTACGAACAGACCATACATGATATAATATGTACTTTTCAAGGTCAAGAATGTTTTATTTTCGTAAATTTCAGTTTAATACCCAAACTTTAAGAAATTACGAATTATGCCCAAGAGTTCCGTTTACTCGTTTCAAGTCTCGTTTTGGCCACAAATAATTTATCCACGTACCATATCATAGTCATTTAACACAAGTTCCAGATTTTTAATAGAGTTTACAAGAAATTACGAAGAAGTCATGAAATTTCAATTTTTCACATAATCGGAATCCGACTACCAAATCAGATGTCATTTAAATTCACTAAAATCGTACTACATGTTAAAATAATCGTATACTACATCTTTAAAACATGCATTCATATAAGAAATTCAGATTACTGCATGCTCTATATTTTTCATAACTTTAGAATCATAGTTCATGAAGAAAATGATATATATATGTATTTTTAATACAAATTTTATAGCATAAATTCTAACATGAAGTTTTTCACAACATTATATATGAAGAAATTTCAGATTTATAACATGAATCACAAGCAAAAATAAGAGTTATTAATTTAAAAGTTTGAAAGAGTTTCACCCACCTCGATTCTTGCCGAAAGTAGTCGATTCTAGGTCCCGTAAGTAGAAAAACGATCTCCCCACTTACTCTATATGGTTCGGCCAATTCATTCATCCAAGATGTATGTTTTATTTGCATGTTTTATTTACAAAAGGAAATGTGGGAAAAGAATTACCTATTTTTTTGCTTGAATTTTCTTCTTCTTCCTCCTTCTTTCTCTTGGTTCGGCCCTCACCTCTCTCTCTAGTCTCTTAATGCAGATTTTTTGTGGTTGTAGTAAGTATAAAGGGTGGTTAGGTTAGTGTGTAAGTATTTAAAGTTAGGATAATGAGGGTTGGGAAGTGAAATGGGAACATGTGTCAAGAGTCTTGCATGAAGACTCTAGAATTCGTCCTCTCCCCCCCGGCCTCCCATGTGTGTGTGTGTGTGTGTGTCTCATCCTTTTTTTTGTTAATTTAAGAGTATAATTATAATTGTAATAGTTGGTAATTTAATTAGTTGGGTTGGGCTAGTTAGTTAGTTGTAAAGTATGTTGGGTTAAGCCCAATCTATTAAGTTTATGTTTTAGGACTTGGTCCATTAGTTATTTTACTATGTTATTTAATTAATATGTATGCTAAATATTTAATAATATTTAAATTTAGGCTAACAATTATTCGATCGAAACATCAAGGGGTTCGTAACAAAATTTATTCATAACAATGAGATGATATCTTACAACTATATATACTAAGTCTAATACTTACATGATTTTTTTTTGTGGGGTTTTACATCCTCCCCTCCTTCAAAGAATTTGGTCCCCAAATTCCTTCTCAAATAGTTCGGGATAAGATTTCTTTATCTCTTCTTCTGTCTCCCACGTAGCATCTTCCTCTCTGTTGTGATTCGACCAGATGACCTTGACTAATGGAATTGACTTCTTCTTAAATTCGCGTACTTGCTGGTCGAGGATCTTGATTAGCTTCTCTTCATAAGACAAGTTATCTTTGATCGGCGGGATGTCTGAAGTAAGAATGTGCGTCGGGTATGGATGATACTTCTTTAACCTCGGGACATGGAAAACGTCATGCATTCCAGCCAGATTCTATGGTAACTCCATCCGGTACGCCAGTCGTCCCATTCTTTCCGTGATTTTGAATGGTCCGACGTATCGGGGACTCAACTTTCCTCCTTTCCTTGATGCTATTAAACTCTTTCGCGGGGTTAGCCTCAGAAAGACTTGATCTCCTACTTGAAATTCTAGATCCTTCCGACGTTGATCAGCGTAACTCTTCTGTCTGCTCTGCGCTGTGCAGATCCTATCCTTGATTAGTCGTACTTTATCTACGACTTCATTCACCAAATCTGTACTCATTACTGAAGGTTCTATTCGTTGAGTCTTCGGCGTCCAATGGTCATCAATTTCCCAATGGAGTGGGGATCGACACTTCCTCCCATACAGAGCTTCGTAAGGTGCCATTCTGATTGTCGCTTGGTAACTGTTATTGTATGCAAACTCGACTAATGGTAGATGATATCTTCAAGGGTTTGAATGGTTCGCTCAGATTGCCCGTCGATTTGGAAATGTGCACTTGTGCTGAAGCTTAAGGAAGTTCCTAATTCCTTATGAAAGACTTTCCAAAAACGAGATGCGAATCTAGGATCTCTGCCTGATACTATGTCCACGGGCATTCCATGGAGACGAACGATTCCTCTAATATAAATCCTAGCTAGCTTTTGCAGAATGTCGTCCATTTTAACCAGCACGGAATGTGATGATTTTATCAATCTGTCGATGATCACCTAAATGGTGTTATAGCCTCCCCGTGTAGTTGGCAAATCCGTGACAAAATCCATGGTTACCATTTCCCATTTCCATTCAGGGACTTCTAGTGGCTGTAGTAGTCTTGAGGGTCGCTGATGTTCAACTTTGACTCTCTAACATGTGAGGCATCACGTCACGAATTCTGCCACTTGGTTCTTCATGTTCACCCTCCAAAAGTGTTTCTTCAAGTCTTGGTACATCTTGTAACCTCCTGGGTGTATCGTATATCTCGAGCAATGGGATTCTTCTAGAATCCATCCTTTGAGCTCCTCGTCATGAGGTATGCATAACCATCCCTTAAACCTTACAATTCCCTCCTTGGTAATCGTAAACTCAGGTTTCTCGCCCTTAGCGATCTTGTCCTTAAAATCTTGAAGTTTTGGATCTCTCTCTTGGGCTAATTGAATATCATCCAATAAATTCGATCTAATTGTAAGATTGGCGCAAATTAAACGAGCGCCTTCATGAATGGATTTCAGGTAGCTCAGTTCCTCGAGAGCTTTCCATTCTCGAACCATGAGTCGGGCCACTCTAGCCTTTCTACTTAGGGCATCGGCCACGACATTCGCTTTCCCCGAGTGATGTCGAATCTCACAATGGTAATCTTCTAAAACCTCTACCCATCTTCTCTGTCGGAGATTAAGTTCCTTCTGAGAAAATAGGTACTTGAGACTTTTATGATCCATAAAAATGGTGAATTCAACGCTGTATAAATGATGTTGCCATTTTTTAAGGTGAATACTATTGCAGCAAGTTCGAGGCCGTGTGTTGGATAATTCGTCTCGTGCGTCTTTAGTTTCCTGGAAGCATACGCGATAACTTTACCATTCTGCATCAGAACGGCACCGAGGCCATCCTTTGAGGCGTCACTATATACGACAAATCATTGGGTTCCTTCTGGAAGTGTCAGTATTGGTGCGGTGGTAAGTCTCTTCTTGAGTTCCTGGAAACTTGACTGCATTTATCCGTCCATTCAAACTTTACTTGTTTCTGAGTTAGCCGGGTGAGGGGTCCTGCTATCTTCGAGAAGTCTGATGAATTTGCGGTAGTAGCCCGCAAGTCCAAGAAAGCTTCTGATCTCAGTTACATTTTCTGGCCTCTTCCAATCCATAATAGTTTCTACTTTAGATGGATCTACTGCTATCCCTTCTCCAAAAATAATGTGGCCCAGAAACGCCACTTCCCTCAACCAAAATTCACACTTGCTGTACTTAGCGTACAACCTGTGCTGCCTTAGTATATCCTACACTAGTCTAAGATATCTCTCGTGATCTTTTTCCGACTTAGAGTACATGAGTAAGTCATTGATGATAATGACTACGAATTGGTCGAGATAGGGTTGAAATAATCTGTGCATTAAATCCATAAATGCCGTAGGAGCATTCGTGAGTCCAAAAGGCATCATTACAAACTCGTAGTGGCCGTATCTAGTTTGGAATGCAGTTTTAGGAACATGTTCATTCTTAATCTTTAACTGGTAGTATCCTTGTTGAAGATCGAACTTGGAATACACCATAGCTCCTTGGAGTTGTTTCAAAAACTCATCTATCCTCGGGAGAGGATACTTATTTTTAACTGTAACACTGTTGAGTTCACGGTAATCTATGCAAAGCCTCAATGTTCCGTCCTTCTTTTGACAAACAATACCGGAGCTCCCCATGGTGATACACTGGGTTGTATGAAACCCACATTGAGCAACTTCTGCAGTTGGACCTTCAACTCTTGCAGCTCCAGTGGTGCCATTCGGTATGGCGCCTTTGCAATGGGTGCCTTCCCAGGCATGATCTCGATATTAAATTCAACTGCTCTATCAGGTGGTAAAGAAGTTAATTCCTCTGGAAAAACGTCAGGGTATTAGGATACTACACGTATGGTTTTTATGCCCGACTTACTCTTGGGCTTGTTAATGATAAAGGCTAAAAATCCGGTTGTCCCTTTGGCAACTGACTTCCTAGCCTTGATAGCTGATATTATAGGTGCTAGGTTGACTCTGGCGTCTCTAATTAATTCCACAATTGGCTTGTTAGGTTCGCAAAACCTAACTACCTTAAAATGACAATCCAATTGTGCATAGTGTTTGGACAGCCAATCCATTTCTAGGATGATGTCATACTCTAATATTGGAACCACTACTAAATCGGCAGAGTAACAGTTACCACTGATGATCACATCACATGCAGAATGGACTTTATCCGCTAGCTGACTAACTCCTATCGGGGTAGATACTTCTAGGCATAATGGTAAGGATTCTAATAGTCCATCAAGTTTCTTAGAAAAATGTCGGGCAACAAACGAGTGGGACGATCCTGGATCTATAAGTGTACGTGCAAGTTGATTAGATATCAAAAGTGTACCTTCCACCACATTGTTGTTTTCTGGTGCCTCTTGGCCAGCTAGAGCAAACACTCATGCTGGGGCTTTCCCTCGGTTGTTTCCTGGCTTAGCTGCTGTAGCTTGTTTGACCGTCGGGGGGTCCATATTTGGGCATTCTCGAATTTGATGATCTGAACTGCCACAACGTAGGCACTTTCCGATCTTCCTCCAACAAAAATATGACTTATGCCCTTTCCTACCACAGTGGGTGCATGGCGCTATTGGTTTGGTGAGAACTGGTGCTTTTGCTCCGCTTGGACTCCCTGAGCTCCCGTCCTCTTAAACTCCTGTGGTGGTCTTGATGTTGGTCGGGTAGCACGCCTCTTGGTATTGTTGGAGAAATGGCTTTGCTGTTAAGCTAGTCTTGTCGTTCCGCTTTCGATCCGAGTGGCAGCTTCCACAGCTTCGGCAAGTGTCGTTAGTTGAACAGTTAAGAGGCTCTGTTGAAGTGACTGCATCAGTCCTCTAGTGAATTTGTACAGCTTGTCTACCTAAGTTGTTACCAATCCGGGTGTGTATTTAGATAACCTGTTAAACTGGGCTTCATATTGAGCGACTGTCATGGCTCCTTGCTTCAAGTGGTAGAAGTCGTATCGTCTATCTTCTCTGGCTGCTGCTGACATGTATTGAGTTTGAAAGTCAGTCAAGAAGTTCTCCCATGTCCTGACATGGTTTTTTCTCGTCCGGCGCTCATTTACACTCCTCCACCAGTCATGAGTTGCGGCCTCGAGTCGGAATGTACCTAGTGATATTCGCTGTTCATCAGTGTACTGAAGAGCATTGAAAATTCCTTCAATTCTCCCAATCTAGAGTTCGGCTATATCATCGGGTTCCCCATCAAAGGTAGGCGGGTTGAAGCATAAGAATCTTTCCAAGGTGCGATCATGAGTTTCGTTGTTGTTCCCGTTGTTAACAGTCTGCTGTTGTAGGAAGTTCGTCAATTGAGTGAGGGCTTGAGCCATGGCATCATTCCCATTTCCTCCTCGTAACGGAGAATGTGAGCGATCATCGCATTGATGATGCTCGCCACGATTCATGTGAGGGCGTCCACGTCTTCGGTCAGCCATCTATTATAAGTTGGGGAATGTGTGGGGATTTACGGTCTTATATGGAATTATTAGTATTCTATGTTGTTATGCAGAATTAAGTGCACAATTGAACACTAATAATTTGTAGATAATGTGATTATAACATAAAGACGTAAACATAGTTGGTATAATGTGATAAAAGTTAGTTGTTGTTTTTAAAGATTTCTTAATGAATAAAGTTAAAATATAAAACTAACTAAGTGCATATCAAATGATAATCGTTGCTATAAGTAACTACATTATTCTATTAATAAAGACCGTCATATTCAAACAAGTTTATCGTTAATACACAACCGTAACACACCAAAATATGAAATTTAGTCGTTTAGTCTCACATTCTAGGAAAATATCAAATAGAAATAGATAACATGACTTCATAACCAAGTCTCAAGTCCTCTCCGGAACCCATCCTCACATCCTCCTCGGGGTCCTCCTCCGGATCCTCCTCGAAGTCTTCCTCCGGATCCTCCTCGAAGTCCTCCTCCGGATCCTCCTCAAAATACGTAGGGTCCGTTGGTGGAGCATGTGATGCCTTCCATACCTCAGTCATGGAGTATGGGAATAGTCGCATCACCACAGCTAATTTCTTCCTGGTCACCATCTGGAACTCTTCATGCTCGCGACGTGTGGAACGGATCGTTTTCTCCAGCATTTTGATCTTATGCATCTGGAAGAATTTGGTTCTGCGAAGTTGGGAAATAGTCCGATCCTTTATGCGTAGCTGACTCCCCAGGGATTCCACTTTATGCTCTAGCTCCAAGTACTCCGGTCTCATACACTCTAGTGCTTCAAGTACTTCGTTCCTCTGACTGCAGAATGTCGACGCGTCCTGATGCACACGTGCGATAGCCTCCCTCAAAGACTGGATCTATCTCTCACGGGTGTCAGTCAAGGTCACCGCATCCACGAGGGGTCTCATAACACTCTCAATCTGAGCCATTGCCTGTCGAAGCTGATCTTCAGTGATCGTCGCCGGTAGAGTAGACGTATCCTCGTTTCCCTGGGTCACAACCTTCTTATCTGTGGGGTCCTTCTAGTTAATAAAATGAAACTAAGTCAGTATCTCGCAAGATCTAATATCCAACACAAGACTCTATTAAGCATGAATAATCATTAAGGCAGTGAACTTATGATTCAACAAATGCTTATATGATACTAACGACAAAGGAATAATAATACTCCATTTTAAGAAAGTTATGAAGTTTAGAGGAGTTTAAAGGAACTTCATCAATTTCGAATGAATAGTGATATGACTTTGAGAAATGGATAAGTGAAATAAACTATATCCGTTTCAAGAGTTCAATAGAAGAATTGATTCAGTCGGGGAAATGCCGTGGATACTTAATCAAGTACCTTGGCCAATGACTTAGGAAATTTGAATTTGAATATGCATATTCCAAGTGAATGCGACAAGTCGAAAGAGATCTTAACGAGAATTGACTCGAGAAATCTATTTTAGGTCTCAATCCTACGGTTCACTTTGTCCTAGGTGGAATTCCCATCTAAGTCCGAAGAATCTTATCCTGGTTAGCCCATTGTAAGTGTCCTTCTCACAAAGCGGGCTCCGATACCACTCCTGTCACGCCCCCAACATCGGGAAGGACGAGGGCGCGACGCATCGGTCGATCAGTCAATCAAAGTGCAACAATAGATAGCTGAAGCAAAATAACGATTAGATAATATTTCAAACCAACAATCTTAACCCGACGTTCTAAGATTCATTGTGACAAAAGCTGATAATCAAAATTACACTGATCATAAGTTTGCAGCGGAAAAATACCAAACGAGTTAAGTAGAAGCATAATTAACTATTACAAGTTGGGATAAAAACAGAAATTCCAAGTCTTGATGCATTCTTCTATTCAGTCTCTTCCTGAAAAACTTCTTCGTCTTCGACTGGTGGCTCATGCTCTGGTTTTAAAAGGGAAAATGGTGGGGTTAGACAAAAGGTCTCAGTGAGTGGGTGATTGTGTGTAACACCCCAATAAGGCGGCCATTACAGTGTCGTGGACCCCACACTGGGACGCACCAGGCGATACCCAAAATACAGATTAAATACACAATACATGTGATACCGAACCACAATACATAGTACTTACTCCGATTAGGAGTTTACAGTAGTATGGCCAACGGCCTTATTATACACAGGATCCAAAATATAAGTATAACCCATATGGAGATGGAATATACTTTGAATAACAATACATTTGTTCATAATTAAAATAAAGCGGAAAGATAACATTACACGGTATGAACATGACCGTACAACAAAAGACTTGGGCCCCCCGAACTAGTATCCTTCGAACCCTTCGCTATACGGAATCCAGGATATACGTGGGACAATGTACCTAATTAGCCTCACGAACTACGTCTCGTGTGCACAGTCCAATACGGAAACATCCACGCATGACTATATATGTGCCTGGCTAAAAATCCTACACAATAACAAATCGGAATGCAGATATGATTCCGGATATGTCACGATACAACATGACAACGAATTCAATAAATCACATATCCGATTAAGGATCAAGATACTCACCGAAATGACAATAAGGATCAATGACAACAATGGTTCAAAATGACGAACATGGGAATGCAATCCCACGATGGAAACGGGACATCATCAAAAATAATATCAATTCACGGATCACAATTTCATAAGTGTTTCATATACACGAAACGCATAATCATCACAAGAATCCAAACGTCATTATAACCAAGCAAGATAACTTGCCTCAATACGGAGGCGAGAATAGTCCTTCCTTGACAAACGAACGAACGGTCCTCGACTTAATATCAGTTACTCGAACAATCAACCTTGTAAGGGATACAATCCATTCAATAACACATTTTCATAAATATCGATGTCTAGTTCAGCGAATCGATATCCAAAATTCAATTCACTTAGTTCGACTATCTTTGTATTAATTCCATTTCAAAGATTCATACTAACTTCAATTTATACTCATTATTGGTTATCATTCAAGGTGATCTCAAACACTCATGTGGTTCAAATGAATGAGCATTTATCAAGGACAATCCTCAAGGAGAACTTGCTAAAATGGATATGCCGATAGAATTTCTTAAAATCAACATCAATATTTTGAAAGATATAATCCGAACAACTACGTTCATAAAACATTGATTGAAATGAAGGTTACTCGGTGATTATCATTGCTCAACGAATCATGAGTTTGTAAAATTAATACTATGTTCATCGATTATGAGTTCATCAAGTTAGTTTAGTGATATAGTTGAGTTATTCATCACAAGATCATTACGAAATCATCATCAAGGTGAATTAACATCACAAGATCATTACGAATTCGTATAACATACCTTCAGAAATGAAGAACACTGCACCAAAATCACAAGAAGACACTCTAAACTTCAAGAATGACTCCAAACTTCCAATCAACATGCTTCAAACCAAGATAAATAGCTCAAACACAAGTGGAAAGAAGGTAGAAGTGATCTAGGGAGGCAGTGTAATACCCGAGATTCTGTTATGTAATTGGAACTTGTGATATTGTAATGATTGTACTTTTGTATGAGTACTATTCTCCGTATTTCATAATCCGACGTTGTCGAGCATATAATTTTGTGTATGTGATTTGAAGATTGAAATTCTGTGCATGTAGCGCACGCTACAGGCTGAGGATAGCGTACGCTAACGTGGTTTCATAGCGCACGCTACCGAGTGTAATTAGCGCACGCTACGCGTGGTCAGATTGATTGAGACGCGCGGTAGGTGAGAATCTGTCCGGGGGACCCTTGTCGGATCTTGTCGAATGTATCTGGACGGCTTTCGGGAAAAGCCGAGTCAACGCCTTAGCGCACGCTACAGGTATATGCGTAGCGCACGCTAAGTGCCGAGTACAGTTTATACTGTGAGCCGTTAGCGCACGCTACGGACAGCGTATAGCGCGCGCTAATAGCCATTTATTATAAATAGGACAGCATCCTATTCGTGATTTCAGTTCCTTCTCCTCCCACAACCCGAACTTTGACACATAGAACATAACTACTTTCGTCCTAAACACTCCGTATCAACCTCCTAGTTCGAGACTGAAGATCATACATCGTTGGAGATTGGTGTTCAAGCCTTCGGTGTTGGATTGCTTCATTTCATCCGTGTTCTTCACTACTTTGAGGTAGGTGATTCTTCACCAATGATTAGTATTGTTCATAAGGAAGTTTGAATCATGTTTGGATAGCAAGTATTTCGTTTTTATCGGTCATCACATGTTAGAAGGATACTTTTGACGTATCGGTACTAGATGTCGAATGAACCTTTGAACCATCTTGTTATAAGGACTCCTAAGCATGTTTAAATCGATTTATGATCAAGTAATCGGATATTACCCAGTTGATACGTTGTATACGTTGGAATCATGTGTTTTGGAACGAAAGACGATGGAACTTAGATTATTTCTTGAAGATCGTAGAGGAATTGTGATATCGAGATAACTATCCGTATATTGGTATTTCATAATCATAAATCTTCCAGAAACCTTATTAGCATGATATGCCCGAGGATAACTTGTAATATCACCATAGGATTCATGAGTTCTTCACCATTCAACCCAATTTTCGGTTTGCAGTATTCTGCCATGCAAGGTTAGCGCACGCTAACATGTGTGAGGTAACGTGCGCTATCGAGGTTCGGTTTTTGCACAAAGCGTCGTAGCGTGCGTTATGAAAGCGGCCGAGTCGGTGCCGATTCGTGGCTAGCGCACGCTAGTCTTATACGATAGCGTACGCTAACAGTCCAGCTTAGCGCACGTTACGTAGAGTACGTAGCGCGCACTAAGCAATCCAGGCAGCTTGTTTAGTTTGAGCTTTTCGGCCGTAGGCCGAATTGTTAGGCCATTGTTCGACTCGAGATGATTTGTATATCGTTCCTTTTGTTAAGGTTCGAGCTTGTTACGTTGATCGGAGGGGGGCGGCCTTCGAGTGCGTCGAGAGCATTGAAGTATATCGTTCTTGCCATCTTCGAGGCAAGTATCGTGATATGTTAATATCGGTATTTTTGGAGTATGCGTATGATTATGCATGTTATTGAACATGATATTTATTTCGTTGATTTTTCATGATATTGGTCATAACGTGTTTATATGTTCATGTTGATGAACAAAATGATTTGGCATATGTGTATGCATGAGTTGTGTTTGTATACGTTGTACGATCTATGCTGAGGGCGCTGGATCGGATGTCCACCTCGTGTTGGTCCGACGGGATCATCTTGGGATCTAAGTGAGGCGCTGGATCATTGGACGGGTTATTTCCACCTCGTGTTGGTCCGACGGGATCATCTTGGGATCTATCTTTGAGGCGCTGGATCATTGGAATACCCATGTTGTGTAATGGAATCTTGTAGATTCGCATTGTCGGATTCCGAGCGGAAGTCCGTGTGATGTATATTGTTATGTATTGTTGATGCATATTGAATTGTTTAATATGATACTTGTACTAGCATCGTTTTGCTAACCCCTTCGGGGTGGACATTTGTTTTGATGTTCGGGTAGCGAGGAGCAGGAAAGCGAATGCACGATCAACGTGACGGCGAAGGGGTTCATGATGTTTTTTGTTATTTGAGATTTGTTGTCTTGGTTTTGTTTCTGTACTATAGTTCGCGTGTCCTTTTTCTATTATTTAGATTTGGTTGTATTAATTACCCGTTGAACCAGTTGTACGTTTTCATAAACTTGAATTTTCGCAGTATTGATGTCTTATATTTACTTTCCTTTTTAATCAGCCTTATAAATCCTTACTTAAAGGGTTTACGGCGCTGTAATTATTCCGAATATCTCGGGGTGTTACAGAATATGGTATCGGAGCTAAGATTCATGAATATCTTGGCAGTCGGGTTTTATTTGGGTCTGTTTACGTTATTTGATTTACGGGTCGTTTGTAACATCACTGTTCAGCCGAAGTCGTCATGTGGACCGTGGTTGTAAGTCTCTTAATCTCTTATACTACCGTTTTTGTTTAATTACTGCTTTGTGAGTATTGACGGATTTTATTTCGAAAAATTTTGTTCTGGATATTGAGAAATTGCGTTTACAGTATGTTGAGAGGAGGACGTGGACGCGGACGCGGTCGTGGACGCAGACGTGGTAACTTGAGACACGAGGATTCCGCAACTACTCCCGAAATATCGGCTAGTCGAACCGATTCCCATTCTGGAGGGCAGCAAGGATCAGCGAATGATGACGCAAATCCGAACATGCCGGGAGTGCTTCAATGTGGTGGCACGAGATAAACCGATTCGCTCAAGTCGTTGATCGCATGCAGACGGCGATGGGACAGCGGCACCATGAGGATAACAGGAGACAGATGGCTTCCGAGGTGGTTAAATTGCACCGCCAAAATTTGACGGATCTGTGAGACACTTACTTGGGATCACCGGCTCAAGGAGTTGGAGAAGATATTCGCGGGTCTTAAGCGTCCCGAGGACCGGAAGGTTCCCATTGCCCAGTATTTTACATTTGGGAGGCCTTTGACCGTGGGAGGCTATTCGACCGAGAACCATAATGCGGATTGGGAATTCAAACAAATGATGGAAGCATGATTGTCCTCGTCGATTAGAGGCGAAGATCCGAGAGTTTTCTCACCACAGAGTTCGGAGGCATCTCGTGAGATGTAATTAAAACTTTTAATCATCGGTGACTTGTGTGCGACACTTGGTCGAACGGAGGCGTAAAAGATTTTTCATTTTGATATGCGGATGAAGCCGAGATTCAGCGTACATGTCCGATTCGAGTGTACTACGTTGCGGCAGTATCAAGACAAAGCGGCCTACGACATGAAAGAGGCGGCGGTAGAGAAATCGGTAGAGGCAAAGAAGCGAAGGTGACCGGCGGCTGCGAGAAAACAAGAGTGGTGGGGCCCGCAGGGCCAATCTTCCTTTATTCGGCTAGAAACCTCCACATCCTTCTAAAGGCGGAAAGAAGTTAGGACAACATCGATAGTTTTGGACGCATCAAGGAAATGCTACAATTGTGGTCGGCGGGGCATATTCGGCGTGATTGCCCGCATCTTACGCTGACTTGTTACGATTGTGGGCAAGAAGGGCACCGTGCGGCCTTACGTGGAGCCGCTGCTAGATCGGTTGGCACCCGCAGTCCGGACCGGTTCCTAAGGAGATAAGTGTGAACCAGACACAGCAGAGTGGATTTCAGCAGCAGAACGCTGGGAAGAGAGAGACATCCAGTGCTGGGTCCGTTCCTCCGCGCCTGTACGAAATGAGGAGATCTGACGACCAGAACACTGCTGTTGCATCAGGTACGATTCAGATCCTTTTGCAACCAGTTAGTGTCTTGTTCGATTCAGGAGCTACGCATTCTTTTATATCTTTGAACTGTGTTAAACGTTTGAACATCTCGTGCTTGTATAATTGTGAACCTTATGTTGTGGGATTACCGAGCGGAGAGAAAATTGTGGGAACACTAGAAGCTAGGGATTTCCCAGTATCTATAGAAGGAAGAGATTGGCCGTCGAATCTCATCGTTGTTGACATCTGCGGTGACGATTTAATTCTCGGAGATGATTGGCTCAACCGTTATGGAGCTGTGCTGAATTACCGAGAGAGAGTCATTTCCATCATTGCTGATGACGGATCTGAACACTTATTCCGAGGATGGAGACCGAAGCTCGGGAAATTGATCAAGGCAATGAAAGCCGTGAAATTATCAAGCGAGGATGTCACGGACTTTGGTGCTATGCCATGAGGAAAGAGGAAGGAACGAGCTCTCGTCTATTTCGATTGTGAATGAGTTCTCGGATGTATTTCTGACGAACTACAGGTTACCTCCGCAGAGGAGTGGAATTCACTATCGAACTAGAGCCTGGAGCAGCTCCTATTTCCGTGGCACCATACCGCATGGCGCCAACCGAGATGTATGAACTCAAGAAACAACTGGAGGAATTGTTACTGAAGGGCTATATTCAACCTAGCGTTTCTCCTTGGGGAGCGCCCGTTCTCTTTGTCCTAAGAAAGACGGATCCCTCCGACTGTGTATTGATTACGTGGAGCTTAATAAGATGACGATCAAGAATAAGTATCCTATACCTCGATCGATGACTTGTTTGATCAAGCGCAAGGGCGAGGTATTCTCGAAGATTGACTTGCGATCGTGATACCACCATTGAGAATTAAGGAATCGGATATACGAAATCGCTTTCGGATCCCTGCAGGCATTATGAATTTGTAGTGATGCCATTCGGACTTACCAATGCTCCTGCGGTATTCATGCAATTGATGAATCGGGTATTCTTGGAATACTTGGATAAATTTGTGGTCGTTTTCATTGACGACATTTTGATATATTCGAGGGACGCAGAGGAACATGCTGAACATTTACGTGTGGTTTTGAGCATCTTGAGAAAGGAACAGTTGTATGCTAAATTTTCTAAATGCGAATTCTGGCTTAAGGAAGTAACCTTCCTTGGGCATGTGATATCATCCGACGGAGTTCAGGTGGACCCGAAGAAAGTCGAAGCAATCTTGGAATGGGAAGCCCCTAAAAACGTGAAGGAAGTCCGAAGCTTCTTAGGACTTGCTGGATATTATCGCCGCTTTGTAGAGGGATTTTCCAAAATTGCTCGTCCGCTCACTCAGCTGTTACAGAAAACTCAAAAGTTCACGTGGAATGAGAAATGCCAGGCTGGTTTTGATGAACTTAAGAGGAGACTGACGACAGCACCTATTTTAGCATTGCCAGAGGGAACTGATGGATTCATGGTATACAGCGACGCTTCAAATCAGGGTTTGGGTTGTGTGTTGATGCAGAAGGATAAAGTGATTGCTTATGCTTCTCGGCAGTTGAAACCGTACGAAGTAAATTACCCGACTCATGATCTGGAGTTAGCAGCTGTGGTTTTTGCTTTGAAAATTTGGAGACATTATTTGTACGGCACTCATTGTCAGATCTTTACGGATCATAAGAGCCTCAAATACATTTTCAGTCAGAAGGAATTAAACATGAGGCAGAGAAGGTGGCTGGAATTGATCAAGGATTACGACTTGGAGATTCTCTATCATCCGGGGAAAGCAAATGTAGTAGCCGATGCTTTGAGCCGTAAACCTGTTTCTCTTCGAGTGTTGGAAGCTCTTACGCCCCAGACCAGCATTCAACGAGAACTGAACCGCGAAGGGATTGAAGTATGTGCACCAGGAATCCAAGGGCGACTTTATGTGATGGAACTGACTTCATCACTAGTCGAGAAGATCAAGTCCAAGCAGTTGGACGATTCTCTGATCCTTCGATTATGTGATGAAGTAAAGAAAGGAAAAGCCCCAGGATTCGTGATACAAGATGATGGAGTTCTGAGATTTCAAAGTCGACTTTGCGTTCCCGACGATGATGATTTGAGACGGACTATTCTGAAAGAAGCTCATAGCGCGCCCTATTCTATTCATCCGGGCGTGATAAGATGTATAAGGATCTTAAACAAAACTTACGGTGGGGAATATGAAGAAGGACGTAGCAGATGCGTTTCGAAGTGTCGACTTGTCGGAGTCAAGATTGAGCATCGGCGACACTGTAGGGATGTTAAAGCCGCTTAGATCCTCGAATGGAAGTGGGAGGACATTTCGATGGATTTCATCACTAGTATGCCAAGGACTAGAGCAGGAATGAACATGATTTGGGTCGTAGTTGATCGACTAACCAAGTCGGCTCATTTCCTAGGAATCAAAGATACATGGGGACCCGAGAGATTGGCGCGAGTATTTATTGCGGAGATAGTCAGATTTCATGGGACGCCGAAGACCATTATTTCGGATCGAGATGGTCGTTTCGTGTCGCACTTCTGGAAGGCAGTCCACAAGGCTTTGGGGACTGAGCTCAACTTTAGCACAGCTTATCATCCCCAAACAGACGGTCAGTCCGAAAGGACTATTCAAACTGTAGAAGACATGCTTAGAGCTTGTGCGTTGGATTGGTCAACTGATTGGGAAGTTCACTTGCCCTTGATCGAATTCACTTACAATAACAGTTGGCATGCTTCTATTAAGATGGCACCATTTGAAGCTTTGTACGGGAGGAGATGCCGATCGCCTCTGTGTTGGGATGATTCTTCGGATCTGATCGGGACGGAACCGGAATTGATTATTCAGACTCAAGAGAAGATAGCTTTGATTCGAGAGAGACTATTGACTGCCCAGAGTCGACAGAAGTCTTATGCCGATGTACGTCGTCGTCCTCTAGAGTTCGACGTTGGGGATCATGTGCTATTGAAGGTGTCTCCTACACGAGGGATTTTCCGTTTTGGGAGGAGAGGCAAGCTTAGTCCGAGATATATCGGACCATTTGAGATCCTAGATAGAGTTGGGGATTTAGCGTACAGGTTGGCCTTACCGCCATCGCTGAGTCATGTTCACAATGTGTTTCACGTATCCCAACTGCGGAAGTATGTACGGACCCGATCCGTCATTGATTTCGACGAGATCGAGATAGCTAATGATGGCACCTTCGAAGAGAGACCAATCAAGATACTTGAGAGCCGGATCAAACAATTGAGGAATAATCCAATACATTTGGTTAAAGTACAATGGTCACGACATGGAGTCGAAGAGGCCACTTGGGAAACGGAGGACGGTATGAAGGCTAAATATCCGGAGTTGTTTTCATCCTAAGTTTCGGGACGAAACTTCTTTTTAGGGAGGAAGGATGTAATACCCGAGATTCTGTTATGTAATTGGAACTTGTGATATTGTAATGATTGTACTTTTGTATGAGTACTATTCTCCGTATTTCATAATCCGACGTTGTCGAGCATATAATTTTGTGTATGTGATTTGAAGATTGAAATTCTGTGCATGTAGCGCACGCTACAGGCTGAGGATAGCGTACGCTAACGTGGTTTCATAGCGCACGCTACCGAGTGTAATTAGCGCACGCTACGCGTGGTCAGATTGATTGAGACGCGCGGTAGGTGAGAATCTGTCCGGGGGACCCTTGTCGGATCTTGTCGAATGTATCTGGACGGCTTTCGGGAAAAGCCGAGTCAACGCCTTAGCGCACGCTACAGGTATATGCGTAGCGCACGCTAAGTGCCGAGTACAGTTTAGACTGTGAGCCGTTAGCGCACGCTACGGACAGCGTATAGCGCGCGCTAATAGCCATTTATTATAAATAGGACATCATCCTATTCGTGATTTCAGTTCCTTCTCCTCCCACAACCCGAACTTTGACACATAGAACATAACTACTTTCGTCCTAAACACTCCGTATCAACCTCCTAGTTCGAGACTGAAGATCATACATCGTTGGAGATTGGTGTTCAAGCCTTCGGTGTTGGATTGCTTCATTTCATCCGTGTTCTTCACTACTTTGAGGTAGGTGATTCTTCACCAATGATTAGTATTGTTCATAAGGAAGTTTGAATCATGTTTGGATAGCAAGTATTTCGTTTTTATCGGTCATCACATGTTAGAAGGATACTTTTGACGTATCGGTACTAGATGTCGAATGAACCTTTGAACCATCTTGTTATAAGGACTCCTAAGCATGTTTAAATCGATTTATGATCAAGTAATCGGATATTACCCAGTTGATACGTTGTATACGTTGGAATCATGTGTTTTGGAACGAAAGACGATGGAACTTAGATTATTTCTTGAAGATCGTAGAGGAATTGTGATATCGAGATAACTATCCGTATATTGGTATTTCATAATCATAAATCTTCCAGAAACCTTATTAGCATGATATGCCCGAGGATAACTTGTAATATCACCATAGGATTCATGAGTTCTTCACCATTCAACCCAATTTTCGGTTTGCAGTATTCTGCCATGCAAGGTTAGCGCACGCTAACATGTGTGAGGTAACGTGCGCTATCGAGGTTCGGTTTTTGCACAAAACGTACGTAGCGTACGTTATGAGGCGGCCAAGTCGATCGCCGATTCGTGGCTAGCGCCGCTAGTCTTATACGATAGCGTCACGCTAACGGTCGGCTTAAGCGCACGCGTTACGTGAAGTACGTAGCGCGCTAAGCAATCCAGACTTGTTTAGTTTGAGCTTTTCGGCCGTAGGCCAATTGTTTAAACCATTGTTCGACTCGAGATGATTTGTATATCGTTCCTTTTGTTAAGGTTCGAGCTTGTTACGTTGATCGGAGGGGGGCGGCCTTCGAGTGCGTCGAGAGCATTGAAGTATATCGTTCTTGCCATCTTCGAGGCAAGTATCGTGATATGTTAATATCGGTATTTTTGGAGTATGCGTATGATTATGCATGTTATTGAACATGATATTTATTTCGTTGATTTTTCATGATATTGGTCATAACGTGTTTATATGTTCATGTTGATGAACAAAATGATTTGGCATATGTGTATGCATGAGTTGTGTTTGTATACGTTGTACGATCTATGCTGAGGGCGCTGGATCGGATGTCCACCTCGTGTTGGTCCGACGGGATCATCTTGGGATCTAGGCTGAGGGCGCTGGATCATTGGACGGGTTATTTCCACCTCGTGTTGGTCCGACGGGATCATCTTGGGATCTATGCTGAGGGCGCTGGATCATTGGAATACCCATGCTGTGTAATGGAATCTTGTAGATTCGCATTGTCGGATTCCGGTAGCGGAAGTCCGTGTGATGTATCTTGTTATGTATTGTTGATGCATATTCGAATTGTTTAATATGATACTTGTACTAGCATCGTTTTGCTAACCCCTTCAAAGTGGACATTTGTTTTGATGTTCGGGTAGCCAGGAGCAGGGAAAGCGACCACGATGCGACGTGACGACGAAGGGGTTCAGTGATGTTTATTGTTATTGGAGATTTGTTGTCTTGGTTTGGTTTCTGTACTCGAGTACGCGTGTCCTTTTGATATTATTCGATATGGTTGTATTAATTACCCGTTGAACCAGTTGTACGTTTTCATAAACTTGAATTTTCGCAGTATTGATGTCTTATATTTACTTTCCTTTTTAATCAGCCTTATAAATCCTTACTTAAAGGGTTTACGGCGCTGTAATTATTCCGAATATCTCGGGGTGTTACAGGCAGGGGGATGCTTATACTGGAGAAACAACGAAGTTGAACGCGCAAAATGAAAGACACAAGTTGTCTTTTTATAACAGCATAGTTCGTTACGTACGTTATACACCAAGGATAACGTACGTTAGCAGCTTTACGTACGCTACACCAAAAGTGTTACGTACGTAAGCTAAGTCCAGAGGCTACTGGACTAAAATACGAACATCATTACGTACGTTATTGCTTGGAGCATTATGTCCGTAATGTAGGTCAACTAGGTTGCCTCCAATGGATCAGATATTCGAATCACGCCCGACCCCACACACCGAAAGTTGAGATTGGATACGACTACAAGTATTACGTACGTAAAAGGCACCACCTTACGTACATAAATCTCAAACTATAACGTACGTTATGCTAAAGGGTTAGCGTACGTTAAGTACAGAATTACTAGCCCAAAAATGCACTTATCTATACAACGCTGAAAATTCAATCATAGTGCGAGTGATAGTTTTTATTAAGTCTATTATGATATATTCCAACATCAATAAACATTAAACAAAAGCGACAAGACTATAACAGTATTGAATTATCCGAATAATACAACAATAAGCAAGAATTTTCGTCGGATATTACATACTCCCCCCTTAGACTTCTGTCGGCTTTGAGCCATCAACAAACGACTCCTAATCAGAGCGATCTTCTCACGGGCTGCTAACAACATATCGGGTTCCGTACTCAAGGTACAATGCTTCATAAGGTGCCATCTGAATCGAACCGTGCCAGCTATTATTATAAGTGAATTCCACCAAAGGTAGTTGGGCCTCCCAATCATCCTTCCAATCGAGAACGCATGCTCTCAACATATCCTCTAGAGTTTGGATAGTCCTCTCAGTCTACCCATCCGTCTGCAGGTGAAATGCTGTGCTGAAGTTCAATTGCGTTCCTATCGCACGATGAACTGCTTTCCAAAAATGTGACACGAATCGCCCGTCACGATCTGATGCAATACTCTTAGGGGTACCATATAACCTTACAATCTCTTTGATAAATAGCTGGGCCAATCTCTCGGGTCCCCAAGTGTCTTTAATCTCCAGAAAGTGGGCTGATTTGGTCAGACGATCCACAATCACGCAAATTGTATTCATCCCTCGTCGACTCATCAGCAAGCTGGTGATAAAATCCATCGATATGTCCTACCATTTCCATTCGGGAATCGGGAGCAGTTTCAGCATTCCTGCAGGTCGCTGATGCTCAACCTTAACTTGTTGATAGGTTAAACACCTCGAAACGAATTCTGCAACTTCACGCTTCATACTTCCCCACCAATAATATTGTTTCAAATCCTTATACATTTTGCTAGACCCCGGGTGAATGGAGTATGGGGTATCATGAGCTTCCCTCAGGATAGAGTTCCTTAATTCATCGTCTGCAGGTACACAAACTCGGTTCCTGAAGCATATCAATCCATCCTCGTGGATCACAAAGCCAGGGGCTTTCCCTTGAGTTACTTCATTCCGAACTCGAGATAAAAATGGGTCCGTCACTTGCTTCGATTTAATTATATCCTCAAGGGATGATGAAATCTCAAGTGTAAAGAGTTTTCCTTGAATACGCTGTAACCAGACTTCTATTTCTAGCCTCACCAAATCTAACTGCAATTTTCCCTGAACTGTCAAGCGGGCAAGCATCTGCTCCTGTACTGTTTTACGACTCAAAGCATCGGCAACTACATTTGATTTGCCTGGATGATAAAGGATCTAGATATCGTATCTTTGATGAGTTCTAGACACCTTCTCTGCCCCTTGTTTAACTCCTTCTGAGTAAAAATGTACTTCAGGCTCTTGTGATCGGTAAAAATCTGACAGGTAACTCCATACAGATAATGACGCCAGATTTTTAAAGCAAACACCACGGATGTAAGTTCTAATTCATGGGTGGTGTAGTTGACCTCGTAAGGTCGTAGCTGTCTCGATGCATAGGAGATCACCTTCCCGTTCTGCATTAGTACACACCCAAGGCCCTGTTTAGATGCGTCACTATACACCACAAATCATTCCGTTCCTTTCGGTAGGACCAAAATAGGTGCCGCAATCAACCGACTCTTGAGTTCATCAAAACTCCGCTGACATGCCTCTGACCATAAATACTTCTTATCCTTCCTCAGCAAATTAGTCAATGGTTGGGCAATTTGGGAAAAACCTTCCACAAACCGTCGATAATAACCTGCTAGTCCCAAGAAACTGCGTACTTCCTTAACGTTCTTTGGTGGTATCCAGTCTCGGATAGATTCTGTCTTCTGTGGGTCTACTCTCACTCCATGAGCTGATATCACATGTCCGAGAAAGATAACTTCACGCATCCAGAACTCACATTTAGAAAATTTTCCATAAAGTTGCTCCCGCCTTAACGCCTCAAGAACTAGATGGAGATGACGCTCATGCTCTTCATGGTCACGAGAGTAGATCAAAATGTTGTCAATAAAGACGACTACAAAGTGATCCAGATAATTAATAAAGACTCGATTCATCAACTCCTTGAATACTGCCGGTGCATTTGTCAGTCCAAAAGGCATCACTACGAACTCATAATGCCCATAGCGAGTACGGAAAGCGGTCTTCGAAATGTCAGACTCACGAATCCTCAACTGATGGTAACCAGACCTCATGTCGATCTTAGAAAACACAGCAGCCCCCTGAAGCTGATCCAATAAATCATCAATACGTGGCAATGGATATTTGTTCTTAATGGTTACCTGTTCAGCTCACGATAGTCAATACACAGACGTAGGGATCCGTCCTTCTTCCGTACAAATAGTACTGGTGCTCCCCAAGGGGACGCACTTGGTCTAATATAGCCCTTCTCGGTCAAATCCTCAAGTTGGCTCTTCAGCTCCTGCATCTCAGTCGGAGCCATACGATACGGTGCTTTTGAAAGCGGGGACGTATCGGGCTCTAACTCAATATTGAACTCTACATCACGATGTGGAGGTAAGCCTGGCAACTCATCTGGAAATACGTCTGGGTAGTCTCGGACTACCGGAATATCGGCCAATTCGACTAGTCGATCCGCTGCTTTGGTCATGAAACACAAATATCCAATATACCCCTGATTAAGTAGTTTCACTGCTTTCATAGCGCTAACGACTCTCCCGGAACGGCTGGGATTGTCACCCTAGAAGGTACACTCAACACCATCGTCAGATGTGACGGTCACTGTTCGTTTGCGGACACTAAGTATGGCATCATGACGGTCCATCCAATCGATACCCAAGATTACATCATATTTAGGTAAATCAACCACAATTAAATTCGACGACCACTCACGGTCGTTCATGCGAATCGGACAGTTCTACACTTCACGATTCCCAACAATTCTTCTACCATCGGGTAGACCAATTATATAAGGTTCACAATTGGTAACATGATCTAATTGCAAACGACTCAAACAAGAAGCAAATAAAAAGGAGTGTGAAGCACCAGTATCAAAAAGAACACAGATAGGCTGAGATCGCATCTCGAGAGTACCTCCAATCATGCTGGCTTCGGGATCGTCGGCCTTCTTCATCTCGTAGACCCTGGGTTTTGCAGCCCCGATACTAAATGCACCAGCTTGATTTCCATGGCCCATTCTTCTGTTTGCCCCGATAGTCTGATAAGAAGCGGATGGAGGTACACGGTCCTGGACGGAAGACTGAACTGGAGCATGAGGTGTTGCTGGAGTACGTCCTGTCCAATCCTATAATAACGAGCACGATGTCCATTCTTCCTACAAGTATGGCATGCCACGACTGGCCTTGGGCATTATGAATTGATGTGCCCCTGGTCTCCACAGTTATAGCACACAACGGATAGGCTGACAGCTCGAGGTTGCGATCCAGTTGGCTTCAACGTCATGGGTGGTCGATCAGAAGTATTTGGCACAGGTTGGGGCCTCTTGAAAGTTCCCCAGTTGCTGTCTGACTGGTTCTGGTTCCTGAATATCTTGTTGTTGGACTGCGGTTGCTTCTTGGAAATTTCTTTCACGGTCAATTCGTACTGCAGAGCTTTCTCAATGAACTCCAGTAGGGTCGCACAGTGATGGTTCAACAGCTGCATTCTCATTCGGGGTTTAAGCCTTTTGAGAAAGTATTTGATCTTATCAGCCTCCGTTCGGACAATCGTCGTGGCAAAAGGAAGGAGTGCCTGGAATTTCTCGGCAATAAATAGTACGTCATCATCTTCGGACGGGTCTGGATTCAGCAATTCCGATAGTTTGGCCTCGCGGAGAGGACTCGGATAGTAATGGTCTAGCATGAGATTCTTAAATTCCTCCCAAGTACATACGCCATTAGCTGGCTCCACCGAAAGCCGCCAAGTGTGGGCGCCCTTGCCCAGGTAGTAAGCTGCTATGGAGACGCGATTCTCTGCTGGATAGTCTACCATATCGAACAATTTCTCGAAGTGTTCAATCCAATGCACGATATCAGCAGGCTCAGAGGAGCCTTCAAAAGTCGGGGATCGCTGGCGAGAGATGTCACTGATAATCCGACTCACCGGTCTGCCATGTACAGGAGGTGGCCCCTGTTGTTGGTGCATAGTTTCCATTAACTGACCCATTTGGGTCATCTGAGCCATCATGCCCTGCATCACAGCGTAAGGATCAACACGAGCATCCTCGCGTCCAGTGTGGTGCGATTGGTCCCTAGAAGGCGAATCACTGCCTGTGGAACTATGCTCTGCATTCGCACGTCTACTGGCTCGTGGTATCGGGATTCGGCCCCTTCCGCGGCCTCGTCCTCCTCTGCCACGGCCTCTCAAATTTCTTTCCATATTGAAAGAATCAATTCGTAAAGATAACCATAAGTACAGTTCATGATACCAATCAGAATTCATGCTAAGTAATAGCAACAAGAAATTACATATTCAAGAAAACAGTTCGCAATAATATTATCGACACTACGAGTGTCACATAGACAGAATATCATATCGACGTTGAGTCGAACAATTTAAATCATATAATAAGTTCAAAATTCACTTCTAATTATCAATCAGATAAATCTTGCCGCAAATCCTCGAAAACGACAAGATCAACAAGGAGATTCATTGTAATATCAATATCATGCCAGTTATTAAATTATGGCTCATAAAGAACGTACCGCATTTGTCTCGTAGGATCAGGCGCTTGCACAGGTCACACGTGTAATGCCCGGATAATAATGGTGTATTTATCTAGTATTCGACCTTGTATTATTCAACTTCGTGATGTTATTAATCGTAGATTAGTTTCCCGTATTCGTACCCTTACGTTTTTATATCTACAACATTTTGCATGCATGGTTCTGCACGTGTTTACGTACGCTACGAATTACGCATAACGTATGCTAAGTTTGTTGTATAACGTACGTTATATGTTGAGCTTAACATACGTAAGATCAGTCAATTCAAGATCCGACAAGGGTCGGCGTGTGGGGACCGGATGAAGATTCGTGGAGATCGCCAGCATGAACCTGGACGGTTTCCCAGATATGCAAGTCAACGGCTTAACGTACGCTAAGGAATAGTGTTAACGTACGCTAAGATTATAGTCGTTACGTATGTAAAACCTTTAAAATAACGTACGTAAGCCAACACCAGAAACAGTCCAGTGAGCTCTGGCCAGACGTTAACGTACGCTAATGTTGGAGTATAGCGTACGCTAATAAGGTTACGTACGTAATAGGCTTCTGGTAACGTATGTAATGGCTTATAATTCTATTTATAGACCTCGATCCCATTCCATTTCTCATCCTTACCTTGGTCGATTTTTGGGTTCTGACGACTATCCTTCACCATTTAACTCACTTATCATCATCCTAGCTCGAGTTTGAAGATCATAGACCATTGGGGATTGGTGTTCAAGCTCTCGGTGTTGAGTTTGTTCAAGTTTCTCCTTGTTCTTCACCACTTTGAGGTAGGTGATTCTTTACCAACTGGATTAAGTATTCGTAGGGATGTTTTGAGCATGTCTTGAGATTATCAATTCAGTTATATTCAAGCATAGTCGAACATCATGTTGTTAGAAGTATAATTTCGGTTATGTTTCGGCTCTTTTCCATTGTTTAGAATATTAATCGAACCTTGTAGTGTTTGGACTCCTAAACATGGTATCATGAGGCTACGGACCTGATTATGGCAAGTTTATGAAGATTATAAAGTTCTTACGTATTACATGATGAAATAATGCGTATTGGGACATTTAATGGATTGAACTTAGGATTACTTCCTTGAAGAAGAAGATGATAATCTAAGAGGAACCTAGTGACTAAGTTCTTATGATGATGCGTAGAAGTGTTTCGATATCTTAGTATGGAAGAAATTGATTAGAAACCTTCTAAGATGAATTTCATGTATCCGACCGAAAGATGCGTTTTAACTTGAATAGTGTTCGACGAAGATGTCGTTCGGACGGGTAGCGTAGTATTGATTCAACCGATCGAATTGGGGCAGATTTAGTTCACTCACCACGATAGGGCATAACATGTCTCGTAAATGATCCGTTTGATGGTTAAAACGATTATTCGGAACCGTTAGTTATATTGGTATTATTGTTCGTTGAAGGTTTAGATTTTGGTGAGCCGATCAAGTGAGAATTCTTTGAGCGGATTGAATCCTATTCGTAGTAGCAATTCTTATTGCCATTTCTAAGCCAAGTATCGTATTTTGAGATTTTCGATCATGTGTACTGTTTGTTCATATTGTTGGATATGAGATTTATTTTCGTTAAATTATCCTGATATTCGTTATCGATTGCTTGTATGTTCATGTTGATGAACATAGTGATTTTCATACATGTATGTATAAGTTGTGTTTGAGTATTGTTGTGCGATCTATGTTGAGGGCGCTGGATCGGATGTCCACCTCGTGTTGGTCTGACGGGATCATCTTGGGATCTATGCTGAGGGCGCTGGATTGTTGGATGGGTTTTTCTACCTCGTGTTGGTTCGATGGTATCATCTTGGGATCTATGCTGAGGGCACTGGATCATTGGAATACCCATATTGTGTTAATGGAATCATGTGGATTCGCATTGTTGGATTCCGGTAGCAGAAGTCCGTATTGTGTAATTTGTTATGCATTGCTGTTGCATATTCGATTTGTGTAATATGATACTTGTACTAGCATCGTTTTGCTAACCCCTTTGGGGGTGGACATTTTCTTTGATGTTCAGGTATCCAAGGAGCGGGAAAACAGCCACAGTACCGACATGACGACGAAGGGGCTCAGTGATGTTTATTGTTGTTGTGACTTGTCTTTATGGTTCATTTTCAGTACTCGAGTATGTGTGTCTTATTAATATTCTGAGATGGTTGTAATAATGGACTCATTTGATCTGTTTGAACCAGTTTTGTATTTTGAAATTTAATGGTACTGTTGTATTATTTTTACGTTTCTTCAAATTAGCCTTGTAAATTCTCACTTAAAGGGTTTACGGCGTTGTAATTATTCCGAATATCTCGGAGTGTTACAAAATATGGTATCGGAGCTAAGATTCATGGATATCTTGGCAGTCGGGTTTAGTTGGGTCTGTTTACGTTATTTGATTTACGAGTCGTTTGTAACATCACTGCTCAGCCAGCGTCGTCATGTGGACCGTGGTTGTAAGTCTCCTAATCTCTTATACCACCGTTTTACTTAATTTCTGTTTTGTGAATATTGACGTACTTTATTTTTGAAAATTTTGCCCTGGATATTGAGTATTCGTGTTTACAGTATGTTGAGGGGAGGTCGTGGACGCGGACGCGGTCGTGGTAATGCGAGACAGGAGGATTCAGCGTCTACCCCAGAATTATCGGCTAGTCTAACCGATTCGCATTCTGGAGGACAACAGGGATCAGCGAATGACAACGCAAATCCTAACATGCCGGGAGTGCTTCAACAGGTGGTTACTCAGATAAACCAGTTTGCTCAGGTAGTTGACCACATGCAGACGGAGATGGGACAACAGCATAATGAGGATAATCGGGGAGACAGATGGCTTACTGATATGGTCAAATTGCACCCGCCAAAATTTGACGGTTCTGTTGAGATGCCTACTTGGGATCACTGGCTGAAGGATTTGGAAAAGATATTTGCAGGGATCAACTGTCCCGATGACCAAAAAGTTCCTATTACCCAGTATTTTCTGACTGGGGAGGCTTTTGACTGGTGGGAAACTGTTCGACCTGAGGATCATAATGCTGACTGGATAGAATTCAGATTAATGATGGACTCGACCAGTTAGAGAGGCTAGAGTCCGAGAGTTCTTCTCCCCGCAGAGTTCGGAGGCATCTGTGACAGACATAATCAAGACTTTTAATCACCAGCTGACTTGTGTGCGACACTTGGTCAGGACAGAGGCGGAGAAGATTTTTCATTTTGATATGCGGATGAAGCCGAAGATTCAGCAGTATATGTCCGGATTCGAGTGTACTACCTTGCGACAGTAACAGGACAAAGTGCTGGCCTACGACATGAAAGAGGCGGCGGTGGAGAAATCGATGGAGGCAAAGAAGCAGAAAGTGTCCGGCAACTTCTCGAAGAACAAGAGTAGTGGGCCCCGCAAGGGCCAGTCTTCATTTTATTCATCTAGGAAACCTCTGCATCCTTCTCGAGGTGGAAAGAAGTTCCGGACAACATCAACAGTTTCGGACGCATCAAAGAAGTGCTATAACTGTGGTCGAGCAGGGCATATTCGGCGTGATCGTCCCGTTCCTTCTGTAACTTGTTTCGAATGTGGTCAAGAAGGGCACCGTACGAACTTTTGTGGAAATGTGACTAGATCATTTGGTACTCGCACTCCAGCACCAATTACCGAAATAGAGTCATTTCTATCATTGCTGATGACGGATCTGAACATTTATTCAGAGTATGGAGACCGGGAAGCTCGGGAAAATTAATCAAAGCTATGAAAGCAGTGAAATTACTGAAGCAGGGATGTCACGGATTTTGGTGCTATGCCAGGAAGAAAGAAGAAGGAGTAGAGCTCTCGTCTATTCCAGTTGTGAACGAATTCTCAAAGGTATTCCCTGGCAAACTACCTGGGTTTACCTCCGCAGAGAGAAGTAGAGTTCAATATCGAATTAGAGCCTGGAGCCACTCCTATTTCCAGAGCACCATACTGTATGGCGCCAACCGAGATGTATGAACTAAAGAAGCAGCTGTAGGAATTATTGCAGAAGGGTTACATTCATCCTAGCGTTTCTCCTTGGGGAGCGCCCGTTCTCTTTGTCCGGAAGAAAGATGGATCCCTCCGATTATGTATTGATTACATGGAGCTAAATAAGGTGACAATCAAGAACAAGTATCCTATATCATGGATCGACGACTTGTTTGACCAACTACAGGGGGCCAGAATATTCTCGAAGATTGACTTGCGATCGGGATACCATCAGTTGAGAATTAAGGAATCGGATATACCAAAATCTGCTTTCAGATCCCGGTACGGGCACTATGAGTTCGTGGTGATGCCATTCAGACTTACCAATGCTCCTGCGGTATTCATGCAATTGATGAATCGAGTATTCTTAGAATACTTGAATAAATTTGTGGTCGTTTTCATCGATGACATCTTGATCTATTCTAAATACATAGAGGAACATGCAGAGCATTTGCGTATCGTTTTGAGCACTTTGAGAAATGAACAGCTTTATGCGAAACTTTCTAAATGCGAGTTCTGGATAAGGGAAGTAACCTTCCTTGGGCATGTAATATCAGCTGACGGAGTTCAGGTGGACCCAAAGAAAGTCAAAGCAATCTTGGAACGGGAATCTCCTAATAACGTGAAAGAAGTCCGAAGCTTCTTAGGACTTGCAGGATATTATCGCTGTTTTGTAGAAGGATTTTCCAAAATTGCTCGTCCGCTTACGCAGCTATTGCAGAAGACTCAAAAATTCATGTGGAATGAGAAATTCCAGGATATCTTTGATGAACTTAAGAGGAGACTGATGACATCACCTATACTAGTGTTACTAGATGGAACCGAGGGATTCATGGTATACAACGATGCTTCAAATCAGGGTCTGGGATGTGTGTTGATGTAAAAGGATAGGGTGATTGCCTATGCCTCTCGGCAATTGAAACCATACGAAGTAAACTACCCAACTCATAATTTGGAGTTAGCAGCTGTAGTCTTTGCTTTGAAGATTTGGCGACATTATTTGTACGACACTCATTATCAGATCTTTACAGATCATAAGAGCCTCAAGTATATTTTCAGTCAGAAGGAATTAAACATGAGGCAGAGAAGATGGCTGGAATTGATCAATGATTACGATTTGGAAATTCTCTATCATCCAGGCAAAGTAAACGTGGTAGCTGATGCACTGAGCCTCAAATCGGTTTCTCTTCGAGTGCTGGAAGCACTTACGTCCCAAGCCAACATTCAACGAGAACTGATTCATGAAGGAATCGAAGTATGGTCACAGAGAGTTCAAGGGCAACTGTGTGTGATGGAACTAACTTCGTCATTGGTCGAAGAAATCAAGTCTAAGCAGTTGGATGATTCTCTGATTCTTCGATTATGCGACGAAGTAAACAAAGGGAAGGCCCCAGGATTCATGATACAAGATGGAGTTCTGAGATTCCAGAGTCGACTGTGCATTCCCGATGATGATGTTTTGAGACAGATGATTCTAAAGGAAGCTCACAGCGCGCCCTATTCTATTCACCCGGGTACCACTAAGATGTATAATGATCTAAAACCAAATTTCTGGTGGGGAAACATGAAGAAGGACGTAGTAGAATACATTTCGAAGTGTTTAACTTGTCAGCAGGTTAAGATTGAACATCAGCGACCTGCCGAAATGTTAAAGCCACTTCCGATCCCTGAGTGGAAGTGGGAGGATATATCGATAGACTTCATCACCAATATGCCAAGGACTAAGACGGGAATGAATACGATTTGGGTTGTAGTTGATCGACTAACCAAGTCGGCTCATTTCCTAGGAATTAAAGACACATGGGACCCGAGAAATTGGCACGAGTATTTATTTCAGAGATAGTCCGATTACTTCGTACACCGAAAACCATTATTTCAGATCGAGATGGTCGCTTCGTGCCGCATTTTTGGAAGGCGGTACATAAGGCCTTGGGAACCGAGTTCAACTTTAGCATGGCCTATCATCCTCAGACGGACGGTCAGTCAGAGAGGACTATACAGACAGTAAAAGATATGTTAAGAGCTTGCACTTTAGATTGGTCAACCGATTGGGAGGTTCATTTGCCATTGATTGAATTCACCTACAACAATAGTTGGCATGCTTCCATTAAGATGGCACCGTTTGAAGCATTGTACGGAAGGAGATGCACATCACCCCTATGTTGGGATGACTCTTCTGACTTGATCGGGACAGAACCGGAATTGATAGTTCAGACTCGAGAAAAGATAGCTCTGATTCGTAAAAGGCTGTTGACTGCCCAGAGTCGACAAAAGTCTTATGCTGATGAGCGCCGTCGCCCACTGGAATTTGAGACTGGGGACCGTGTACTATTGAAGGTTTCTTCTATCCGTGGAATCTTCCATTTCGGAAGGAAGGGAAAGCTGTGTCCTAGATACATCGGACCATTTGAGATCCTGGAAAGAGTTGGGGAGTTGGCGTACAGGTTGGCCTTACCGCCATCGCTGAGTCACGTTCATAGTGTGTTCCACGTATCCCAATTGTGGAAATATGTACCGGATCCCAGTCATATCATTGATTTTGGCGAGATTGAAATGGCTAATGATGTCTCGTTCGAAGAAAGGCCAATCAAGGTACTCGAGAGTCGAGTGAAATAGTTGAGGAATAAACCGATCTCCTTGGTAAAAGTTTAGTGGTCTCGACATGGAGTCGAAGAAGCAACTTGGGAGACGAAGGACAGTATGAAGTTGAGATACTTAGAATTGTTTTCGTTCTAAGTTTCGGGCCAAAACTTCTTTTTAGAGGGGTAGTATGTAATGCCCGGATAATAATGGTGTATTTATGTGGTATTCGACCTTGTATTATTCAACTTCGTGATGTTATTAATCATAGATTGGTTTCCCGTATTCGTACCCTTATGTTTTTATATCTACAACATTTTGCATGCATGGTTCTGCACATGTTTACGTACGCTACGGATTACGCATAACGTACGCTAAGTCTGCTGTATAATGTACATTATATGTTGAGCTTAACGTACGTAAGCTCAGTCAATTCAAGATCCGACAAGGGTCGGTGTGTGGGGACCGAATGAAGATTCGTGGAGATCGCCAGCATGAACCTGGATGGTTTTCCAGCTATGCAAGTCACCGGCTTAACGTACGCTAAGGAATAGTGTTAACGTACGCTAAGATTATAGTTGTTACGTACGTAAAACCTTTAAGATAATGTACGTAAGCCAACAGCAGAAACAGTCCAGTGAGCTCTGTCCAGACGTTAACGTACGCTAATGTTAGAGTATATCATACGCTAATAAAGCTACGTACGTAATAGGCTTCTGGTAACGTACGTAATGGCTTATAATTCTATTTATAGACCTCGATCCCATTTCATTTCTCATCCTTACCTTGGCCGATTTTTGGGTTCTGACGACTATCTGTCACCATTTAACTCACTTATCATCATCCTAGATCGAGTTTGAAGATCATAGACCATTGGGGATTGGTGTTCAAGCTCTCGGTGTTGAGTTTCTTCAAGTTTCTCCTTGTTCTTCACCACTTTGAGGTAGGTGATTCTTCACCAACTGTATTAAGTATTCTTAGGGATGTTTTGAGCATGTTTTGAGATTACCAATTCAGTTATATTCAAGCATAGTCGAACATCATGTTGTTAGAAGTATAATTTCGGTTATGTTTCGGCTCTTTTTCGTTGTTTAGAATATTAATCGAACCTTGTAGTGTTTGGACTCCTAAACATGGTATCATGAGGCTACGAACCTGATTATGGAAAGTTTATGAAGATTATCAAGTTCTTACGTATTACATGATGAAATAATGCGTATTGGGACATTTAATGGATTGAACTTAGGATTACGTCCTTGAAGAAAAATATGATAATCTAAGAGGAACGTAGTGACTAAGTTCTTATGATGATGCGTAGAAGTGTTTCGATATCTTAGTATGGAAGAAATTGATTAGAAACCTTCTAAGATGAATTTCATGTATCCGACCGAAAGATGCGTTTTAACTTGATAGTGTTCGACGAAGTTGTCGTTCATAAGGGTAGCGTAGTATTGATTCAACCGATCGAATTGGGGAAGATTTAGTTCACTCGCCATGATAGGGCATAACATGTCTCGTAAATGATCGTTTGATGGTTAAAACGTTTATTCGGAACCGTTAGTTATATCGGTATTATTGTTCGTTGATGGTTTGGATTTTGGCGAGCCGATCAAGTGAGAATTATTCGAGCGGATTGAAGCCTATTCGTAGTAGCAATTCTTATCGCCATTTCTAAGGCGAGTATCATATTTTGAGATTTTTGATCATGTGTACTGTTTGTTCATATTGTTGGATATGAGATTTATTTTCGTTAAATTATCATGATATTCGTTATCGATTGCTTGTATGTTCATGTTGATGAACATAGTGATTTTCATACATGTATGTATAAGTTGTGTTTGAGTATTGTTATGCAATCTATGCTGAGAGCGCTGGATCGGATGTACACCTCGTGTTGGTCCGACGGGATCATCTTGGGATCTATGCTGAGGGCGCTGGATCGTTGGACGAGTTTTTCTACCTTGTGTTGGTCCGACGGGATCATCTTGGGATCTATGCTGAGGGCACTGGATCATTGGAATACCCATATTGTGTTAATGGAATCAAGTGGATTCGCATTGTTGGATTCCGGTAGCAGAAGTCTGTATTGTGTAATTTGTTATGCATTGTTGTTGCATATTCGATTTGTGTAATATGATACTTGTACTAGCATCATTTTGCTAACCCCTTTGGGGGTGGACATTTGTTTTGATGTTCAGGTAGCCGAGGAGCGGGAAAACAGCCACAGTACCGACATGACGACGAAGGGGCTCAGTGATGTTTATTGTTGTTGTGACTTGTCTTTCTGGTTCATTTTCAGTACTCGAGTGCGCATGTCTTATTAATATTTTGAGATGGTTGTAATAATGGACTCATTTGATCTGTTTGAACCGGTTTTGTATTTTGAGCTTGAATGATACTGTTGTATTATTTTTACGTTTCTTCAAATTAGCCTTGTAAATTCTTACTTAAAGGGTTTATGGCGCTGTAATTATTCCGAATATCTCGGGGTGTTACAACACGTGACACGAAGGTCTCTTGATACTAGTTCAATACACAAAGACTCAAAAGAAAAAGAAAAATGACTTTGCTCTCTGATACCATCTTCTGTAACACCCCAATAAGACGGCCATTACAGTGCCGTGGACCACACACTGGGACCCACCAGGCGATACCCAAAATACAGATTAAATACAAAATACATGTGATACCGAACCACAATACATAGTACTTACTCCGATTAGGAGTTTACAGTAGTATGGCCAACGACCGTATTATACACAGGATCCAAAATATAAGTATAACCCATATGGAGATGGAATATACTTTAAATAACAATACATTTGTTCATAATTAAAATAAAGTGGAAAGATAACGTTACACGGTACAAACATGACCGGACAACAAAATACTTGGGCCCCCCGAACTAGTATCCTTCGAACCCTTCGCCATCACCCTAATCTTCCCGTGCCTTGCCTTTTCCTCGACCTAAAATACAACACAAGTATTTCGCCCAACACAGGGTCAGATATACATGATAAATGGTTTCTCAAGATATTATACAATTCACATATATAAGATTTCAAGGAAAACAACCCGAGTAATGAACATACCCCTCGAGCGTATGAACGCTTAGTCACAAAACGTCGAACACATCCAAATAAATGGACTATGAACGACTAAGATAGTACGGCTCAAGATGGACATCACAGTACGCCCGATCCGAAAATGTGTCAGTGCACATGTCCACCCCGTATACGGAATCCAGGATATATGTGGGACAATGTACCTAATTAGCCTCACGAACTATGTCTCGTGTGCACAGTCCAATACGGAAACATCCATGCATGACTATATATGTGCCTGGCTAAAAATCCTACACAATAACCAATCGGAACGCAAATATGATTCCGGATATATCATGATACAACATGACAACGAATTCAATAAATCACATATCAGATTAAGGATCAAGATACTCACCGAAATGACAATAAGGGTCAATGACAACAATGGTTCAAAATGACGAACTTGGGAATGCAATCCCACGATGGAAACGGGACATATTCAAAAATAATATCAATTCACGGATCACAATTTCATAAGTGTTTCATATACATGAAACGCATAATCATCACAAGAATCCAAACATTATTATAACCAAGCAAGATAACTTGCCTCAATACGGAGGCGAGAATAGTCCTTCCTTGACAAACGAACGAATGGTCCTCAACTTAATATCGGTTACTCGAACAATCAACCTTGTAAGGGATACAATCCATTCAATAACACATTTTCATAACTATCAATGTCTAGTTCAGCGAATCTATATCCTAAATTCAATTCACTTAGTTCGACTATCTTTGCATTAATTCCATTTTAAAGATTCATACTAACTTCAATTTATACTCATTATTGGTTATCATTCAAAGTGCTCTCAAACACTCATGTGGTTCAAATGAATGAGCATTTATCAAGGGCAATCTTCAAGGAGAACTTGCTAAAATGGATATGCCGATAGAATTTCTTAAAATAAACATCAATATTTTGAAAGATATAATCCGAACAACTACATTCATAAAACATTGATTAAAACGAAGGTTACTCGGTGATTATCATTGCTCAACGAATCATGAGTTTGTAAAATTAATACTATGTTCATCGATTATGAGTTCATCAAGTTAGTTTAGTGATATAGTTGAGTTATTCATCACAAGATCATTACAAAATCATCATCAAGGTGAATTAACATCTCTGAACTATAATCTTATGTTGATGAAATCCAATGTTCAACCAATTCTAATGAGGAACCTAAGTTCATCTAGTTCAAAATCTCTCTAAACATGATAGTTGATTCAATATAATGATAAAAATTCTACACATTAACTTATCTAAAATGGAGTTATTGATTATTATCATCTTAGTAATGTTAATAGTTCAGCAAGGAGAGTGAGTTTCTATTTGCCATGATTACTACCATTTAAAATATTAAGAATTCACCATATCAAACCTTGTTCTCCATATTCATCATTAAGTTGTTGAAAAACTTAACTACAACCATATTTATCTTGAATGATTTATCATTAGGTGGAGTATATATTATCACTAACATTATAACTACAAAACTATATAGTGAATTCGTATAACATACCTTCAGAAATGAAGAACACTACACCAAAATTACAAGAACACACTCTAAACTTCAAGAATGACTCCAAACTTCCAATCAACAAGCTTCAAACCAAGATGAATAGCTCAAACACAAGTGGAAAGAAGGTAGAAGTGATCTAGGGAGGCAGGGGGATGCTTATACTGGAGAAACAATGAAGTTGAATGTGCAAAATGAAACACACAAGTTTTTTTTTTATAACAGCACAGTTCGTTACGTACGTTATACACCAAGGATAACCTACGTTAGCAGCTTTACGTACGCTACACCAAAAGTGTTACGTACGTAAGCCAAGTCCAAAGGCTACTGGACTAAAATACGAACATCATTACGTACGTTATTGCTTGGAGCATTACGTACATAATGTAGGTCAACTGGGTTGCCTCCAATGGATCAGATATTCAAATCAGGCCCGACCCCACACGCCGAAAGTTGAGATCGGATATGACTACAAGTATTACGTACGTAAAAGGCACCACCTTATATACGTAAATCTCACACTATAACGTACGTTATGCTAAAGGGTTAGCGTACGTTAAGTACAGAAATAATAGCCCAAAAATGCACTTATCTATACAACGCTGAAAATTCAATCATAGTGCGAGTGATAGTTTTTATTAAGTCTATTATGATATATTCCAACATCAATAAATATTAAATAAAAGCGACAAGACTACAACAGTATTGAATTATCCGAATAATACAACAGTAAGCAAGAATTTCCATCGGATATTACATCGTGTGCGAGTGTGGCTCTTTTATTTGAAAACTTTTAAGTGATGCATGATTTTATCAATTATGAGAAAGTGGAAACAGTTACAATTACATCGGAATTTTATAAAAACAATAATCATTAAGTAGTTGTAATATTATAATCCTGTCCCCGTGGATGGATGTCAAGTCAAAAAGTCAGTCAATCAGTCAATCCAGTTTCAAATCCTTTCGATGTGGACTTTGGATTCTAGACTCTCCTTATTACTCCTAGCAATATAGGCCGTCGCCCCAAGATTTGGACCGTCGCCCCAATAGCTGAGCCTTCACTCTCACACTTAGCGTGTGCTTCCTTATCTCTTATCTGGGCTCGGTATATCCTTAGTTTTGGGTCAATACCCGGATCACACTATAATCGCGATTATACCCCAAGTTTACGACCCAGGTCCCTCGGAACACTCCGTTTCTCGGTTATGGGAATAAGAAACAACGATAGCCTCGTTCATGAACTGCATCCACGCTACTCGATCCAAGACTCAGTCTAACTGTACAGACTCGATTTGGGACTCTAGAGTTGGTTCCTACAACTCAAGAGGTGTCCCCCAGATTGTAGGTCGGCTCCCTGTTTCGTATGAGCTCAAGAGGTGGCCCCGCCCGTCGATGTGGCACTAGAATTAGAGGCAGACCCGTCCGTGGCACTTTGTTTGTATAGAACTTAATTTCCGGACAGTCACAGTTATCAAATTGACGCATTTCACAAGTATCACGTAAACATTCGGTCAGTGAGGTTAATAACGTCTTTTGATTAAGTATGGAATATGGTTACTTATATTTGTGGCACGATAATACGAGATAGGACTTGTATATAATTTGAAAATACTCTCAAATTTTATTAATGGTTTGTTGGGTTTAGGTCAGATATATTAAATGGGTAGGTTCGTCGAAACGAAATGAGGGTTTTCTGAAATAGGTTGAAAGGTCGTTTTTACCCTTAGGTTCGAGCCTAAGTGTTTGGAGTATGAAACGAAATTGGATGGTTATGAAAATTTATGAGGAAGCCAAAAATATTTCCTCGACTCCATATTAAAGGGAAAATTCAGAAATTTTCAGTTTCGAGACTGAAATTTCCAGAAATTATGGTATCGCCCTAAAACTTAAGGAAATCGTTCCGAGACTTATAGAGCTATGAATTTAGCTCGGAATTTAACGAAATTTTACGAGATGACTCTTGATGAACCTAGAATTCCAGATTTGCAAAAAGTCCAGAAATATTCGGATTAATCCAGAAGTTTTGAATTCTTGCATTTTGACCCGTAGATTGTTTTAAAATTACGATATGACTAATAAGTTTAGATATCGAACTCCGGATTACTTGAAAAATTACGAACAGACCATATATGATATAATATGTACTTTTCAAGGTTCACAATTTTTTATTTTCATAAATTTCAGTTTAGTATCCAAACTTTAAGAAATTACGAATTATGCCCAAGAGTTCCGTTTACCCGTTTTAAGTCCCGTTTTGGCCACAAATAATTTATCCACATACCATATATTAGTCATTTAACACAAGTTCCAGATTTTTGATAGAGTTTATAAGAAATTACGAAGAAGTCATGAAATCTCAATTTTTCACATAATCGGAATCTGACCACCAAATCGGATGTCATTTAAATTCACTAAAATCGTATTGCATGTTAAAATAATCATATAATACATCTTTAAAACATCCATTCATATAAGAAATTCAGATTAGTGCATGCTCTATATTTGATAGAACTTTCAGATTTATAACATGCATCACAAGCAAAAACAAGAGTTATTAATTTAAAAGTTTGAAAGAGTTTCACCCACCTCGATTCTTGCCGAAAGTAGTCGATTCTAGGTCCCGTAAGTGGAAAAACGATCTCCTCTCTTACTCTATATGGTTCGTCCGATTCATGCATCCAAGATGTATGCTTTGTTTGCATGTTTTAAGATTTAGTTAGATTATGATGGTAGTAACTATAATTTACAAAAGGAAATGTGGGAAAAGAATTACCTATTTTTTTTGCTTGAATTTTCTTCTTCTTCCTCCTTCTTCCTCTTGGTTCGGCCCTCACCTCTCTCTCTAGTCTCTCAATGCAGATTTTTAGTTGTTGTAGTAAGTGTAAAGGGTGTTAGGAGTATGCCCTCGAATGCCACTCAGAGGATGTTTAGTGAGGGTATTGTACTTGTTATTATGTAAATCATTAATATAAGTTAATGGATGTTTCTTTATTTACTGGTAGTTACTGGCATTCCTAATTTGTAAATATACATATAGAAACTAGTCCGTGTATTTGATAGAAAAACGTTCCACTCCTTATTGGATAAAGAGGTCGGAACTGGAAAGGTTTATAGCTCAAATACTTAATCGTTCGCAAGTCGATGAAACTTGACTGGGCATTAATTTTATGTGAAGACTTGTATGACGTGTTCTTTGACATGGAGAGTGCCTGTTGAACACTAATGGTTAGATAGAGCACACGTTATAGGTATGCTAATTGGATTAGTATACTCGAACTGACTCACCCTTGATTTGTCACATGGATTTCACTCCGGGACAGTCAATGACGGAATCGAAAGTTTGTGATAGGTACTCTTGAACCTTCGACTTGAGGATTTAGTAGGGATGTGCTTGTGACGTCAAGATTTTCATTAGAGTAGTTCAACCCTGTAAACCGGGAGGTGGGGGTCAACCTCGACGTGCGTCTTGACAGGCAAGTAGCAGATCCTACTGAATACCAAGATAGAATTCTTTCTCCTGTTAGTGAGCGGGTTATATGTCCTATGCGGTTATTGGCAGATGAGATCATAAGTCTTTGGCCAAAGAATTGGAGCTAGCTGTATTAGATACATGAGAGCTCGATGATCTCGATTTGCATTAACGCATGCATAGCGTCAAGTATAGATAGGGTTTGACTGACCGTGACCCTATACTTGATCGGGACATTTGGAAGAAGGGTTTATACATATACTTATATTCACGACAGAATGGTTCTTGAATGATCCCATCATTCGTTCTCAGTTGGGGTACAGTGTAGGCCGCCAGGCTGGCTAGGTGGTGCTACTACTCTTTGGTTCCTCCCATTGCTGACTGAGACGAACCTACCGAGTCACGCAATAGGATTGACGACGGAATGAATCAAGCTAATTCTCTCATTGTGAATATTAGATATTGGATATCTAATTTGGGACATTAGATGTCTAAATCGATTTATTGGATAAATTGATTTACGGCCTAATGAATTAAATAAATTACTGGGTGATTAATTTAATTCATGAATATAATTATTTCTTGGAGAAATTAATTATGTCATTTTGTATTTGATATTTTTAATTAATTGGATTAATTAAATGATATAAATACATCGGAACAGAATCGGAGTTTATCTATTTGGACTCACGGAAGTCCGAAACGGACCGAACTCTTCCTATCATTAATCTTGGCCGCCCCCCACTTATATCCATGTGTGTGTAATGACTTGTCCCCATCATGATGTTTGGAATCTCATGTGTTGAGGGGACAAGCATCATGCACATTATATGGTTGGGGTTGTTTTATATTATAAAATGGAGAATACAATGAGAAGACACATCTTGATGAGATACACTTTGACACACACACACACACCCATCGTGAGTATTGTGTAAGGGAGAGAGAAAAGTGTTTCTCAAAGTGTTCTTCAACATTCCTCATTTTTCCATATATTTTCTTGGAGGAAATTGTAGTGAAATTGAGAGATCATAGATTATATACTTGGAGTGTTATAATCTTGATAAACAAGCTCCTATAATCTTGTTCTAGCCGTATCCTTGGAGGATAACGAGGTTTATTCATTCCGATCGTTTTTTCGGCGCGTGGCAAATAGAGACGCGGTCTTTTCGGCGTTGGATCATCCAAGAGCTTGGAGTGGATTGGATTCGTAGAGATCAAGCAAAGCTCGGGGAATAGCTCAAGAGAAAGATACCATTTAATCAACGGACTACAAGGGTATGTTTTCTCGTATCTCTTGTGTTTCGTATTATATTCGTATATACATAGATCGATCGATCCTCGTAGGGATTCGGATCGAATTAATTTTCATTTTACCGCTTCCGCTGGGCCTTCGTTTTAGGCACCGAATCCTAACAAAGGGTGGTTAGGTTAGTGTGTAAGTATTTGAAGTTAGGATAATGAGGGTTGGGAAGTAAAATGGGAACATGTGTCAAGAGTTTTGCATGAAGACTCTAGAATTCCTCATTCCCCCCCCCCCCCTTGGCCGCCCATATGTGTGTGTATCATTTTTTTTGTTAATTTAAGAGTATGATTATAATTGTAATAGTTGGTAATTTAATTAGTTGGGTTGGGCTAGTTAGTTAGTTGTAAAGTATCTTGGGTTGAGCCCAATCTATTAAGTTTATATTTTAGGTCTTGGCCCATTAGTTATTTTAGTATGTTATTTAATTAATATGTGGGCAAAATATTTAATAAAATTTAAATTTAGGCAATTAACAATTAATCGATCGAAACATCAAGGGGTTCGTAACAAAATTTATTCATAACAATGAGATGATATCTTACAACTATATATACTAAGTCTAATACATACATGATTTTTTTTGTGGGGTTTTACATACTCCCCTCCTTCAAAGAATCTGGTCCCCAAATTCCTTCTCAAATAGTTCGGGATAGGATTTCTTCATCTCTTCTTCAGTCTCCCACGTAGCATCTTCCTCTCTGTTGTGATTCGACCAGACGACCTTGAATAAGGGAATTCGCTTCTTCCTCAATTCGCGTACTTGCTGGTCGAGGATCTTGATTGTCTTCTCTTCATAAGACAAGTTATCTTTGATCGGCGGGATGTCAGAAGTAAGAATGTACGTCGGGTCTGGATGATACCTCTTTAACCTCGGGACATGGAAAACGTCATGCATTCCAGCTAGATTGTATGGTAGCTCTAGCCGGTACTCCAATCGTCCAATTCTTTCTGTGATTTTGAATGGTCCAACGTATCGGGGACTCAGCTTTTCTCCTTTCCTTGACGCTATTAAACTCTTTCGCGGGGTTAGCCTTAGGAAGACTTGATCTCCTACTTCAAATTCTATATCCTTCCGACGTTGATCGGCGTAACTCTTCTGTCTGCTCTGCGCTGTGCGGATCCTATCCTTGATTAGTCATACATTATCCACCGCTTCCTTCACCAAATTTGTACTCATTACCGAAGGTTCTGTTCGTTGAGTCTTCGGCGTCCAATGGTCATCAATTTCCCAATGGAGCAGGGATCGACACTTCCTCCCATACAGAGCTTCGTAAGGTGCCATTCTGATTGTCGCTTGGTAACTGTTGTTGTATGCAAACTCGGCCAATGGTAGATGATAATCCCAATTTCCTTGAAAGTCTAGTACGCAGGCGCGTAGCATATCTACAAGGGTTTGAATGGTTCGCTCAGATTGCCCATCGGTCTGGGGATGCGCACTTGTGCTGAAGCTTAAGGAAGTTCCAAATTCCTTATGAAAGACTTTCTAAAAACGAGATACGAATCTAGGATCTCTGCCCGATACTATGCCAGCTTTTGCAGATTGTCGTCCTTTTTAACTGGCACGAAATGTGATGATTTCGTCAATCTGTCGACGATCACCTAAATGGTTTTATAGCCTCCCCTTGTGGTTGGAAAATCCGTGACAAAATCCATGGTTACCATTTGCCATTTTCATTCAGGTACTTCTAGTGGTTGTAGTAGTCCTGAGGGTCGCTGATGTTCAGCTTTGAGTCTCTAACATGTGAGGCTTCACGCCACGAATTCTGCCACTTGGTTCTTCATGTTCACCTACCAAAAGTGGTTCTTCAAGTCTCGGTACATCTTGTTACCTCCTGGGTGTATCGTATATCTCGATCAATGAGCTTCTTCTAGAATCCTTCCTTTGAGCTCCTCGTCATGAGGTATGCATAATTGTCCCTTACACCTTACAATTCCCTCCTTGGTAATCGTAAACTCGGGTTTCTCGCCCTTAGCAATCTTGTCCTTAAACTCTTGAAGTTTTGGATCTCTCTCTTGGGCTAATCGAATATCATCCAATAGATTCGATCTAACTGTAAGATTGGCGCAAATTAAACGAGCACCTTTATGAATGGGTTTCAGGTAGCTCAGTTACTCGAGAGCTTGCCATTCTCCAACCATGAGTCGGGCCACTCTAGCCTTTCTACTTAGGGCATCGGTCACGACATTCGCTTTCCCCGGGTCATGTCGAATCTCACAATGGTAATCTTCTAAAAGCTCTGCCCATCTTCTCTGTCGGAGATTAAGTTCCTTCTGATAAAATAGGTACTTGAGACTTTTATGATCCGTAAACATGGTGAATTCAATGCCGTATAAATGATGTCGCCATTTCTTTAAGGCAAATAATATTGTAGCAAGTTCGAGGTCATGCGTTGGATAATTCCTCTCGTGCGTCTTGAGTTTCCTAGAAGCATACGCGATAACTTTACCATTCTGCATCAGTACGGCACCGAGGCCATCCTTTGAGGCGTCACTATATACGACAAATCCTTGGGTTCCTTCTAGAAGTGTCAGTATTGGTGCGGTGGTAGGTCTCTTCTTGAGTTCCTGGAAACTTGACTCGCATTTATCCGTCCATTCAAACTTTACTTGTTTCTGAGTTAGCCGGGTGAGGGGTCCTGCTATCTTTGAGAAGTCTTTGATGAATTTGCGGTAGTAGCCGGCAAGTCCAAGAAAGCTTCTGATCTCAGTTACATTTTCTGGCCTCTTCCAATCCATAATAGTTTCTATTTTAGATCGATCTACTGCAATCCCTTCTCCAGAAATAATGTGGGCAAAAAACGCCACTTCCCTCCACCAAAATCCACACTTGCTGTACTTGGCGTACAACCTGTGCTGCCTTATTGTATCCAACACTAGTCTAAGATATCTCTCATGATATTTTTCCGACTTAGAGTACATGAGTATGTCATTGATGAAAATTACTATGAATTGGTCGAGATAGGGTTGAAATACTCTGTGCATTAAATCCATAAATGCCGCAGGAGCATTCGTGAGTCCAAAAGGCATCATTACAAACTCGTAGTGTCCGTATCTAGTTTGGAATGCAATTTTAGGAACATCTTCATTCTTAATCTTTAACTGGTAGTATCCTTGTTGAAGATCGAACTTGGAATACACCGTAGCTCCTTGGAGTTGTTTCAACAACTCATCTATCCTCGGGAGAGGATACTTATTTTTAACTGTAATGTTGTTGAGTTCACGGTAATCTATGCAAAGCCTCTATGTTTCGTCCTTCTTTTTGACAAACAATACTGGAGCTCCCCATGGTGATACACTGGGTTGTATGAAACCCACATCGAGCAACTTCTGCAGTTGGACCTTCAACTCTTGCAGCTCCAGTGGTTCCATTCGGTATGGTGCCTTTGCAATGGGTGCCTTCCCAGGCATGATCTCGATATTAAATTCAACTGCTCTATCAGGTGGTAAAGAAGTTAATTCCTCAGGAAAAACGTCAGGGTATTCGGATACTACACATATGGTTTTTATGCCCGACTTACTCTTGGGCTTGTTAATGATGAAGGCTAAAAATCCGGTTGTCCCTTTGGCAACTGCCTTCCTAGTCTTGATAGCTGATATTATAGGTGCTAGGCTGACTCTAGCATCTCCAATTAATTCCACAATTGGCTTGTTAGGTTTGCAAAACCTAACTATCTTAAAATGACAATCCAATTATGCGTAGTGTTTGGACAGCCAATCCATTCCTAGGATGACATCATACTCCAATATTGGAACCACTACTAAATCGGTAGAGTAACAGTTACCACTGATGATCACATCACACGTAGAATGGACTTTATCCGCTAGATGACTAACTCCTATCGGGGTAGATACTTCTAGGCATAATGGTAAGGATTCTAACGGTCTATCAAGTTTCTTAGAAAAATGCGATGCAACAAACGTGTGGGATGACCCTGTATCTATAAGTTTTCGTGCAAGTTGATTAGATATCAGGAGTGTACCTTCCACCAAATCGTTGTTTTCTGGTGCCTCTTGGCCAGCTATAGCAAACACTCGTGATGGGGCTTTCCCTCGGCTGTTTCTTGGCTTAGCTGCTGTAGCTGGTTTGACCGCCAGGGGGTCTATATTTGGGCATTCTTGAATTTGATGATCTGAACTGCCGCAACGTGGGCACTTTCCGAGCTTCCTCCAACACAAATATGACTTATGCCCTTTCCTACCACAGTGGGTGCATGGCGCTGTTGGTTTGGTGAGAGCTGGTGCTTTTGGTCCGCTTGGATTCTCCTGAGCTCTCGTCCTCTTAAACTTCTGTGGTAGCCTTGATGTTGATCGGGTAGCAGGCCTCTTGGTATTGTTGGAGAAACGGATTTGCTGTTGAGCTAGTCTTGCCATTCCGCTTTCGATCCGAGTGGCAGCCTCCACAGCCTTGGCAAGTGTCGTTAGTTGAACATTTAAGAGGCTCTGTTGAAGCGACTACCTCAGTCCTCTAGTGAATTTGTACAGCTTGCCTTCCTCAGTTGTTACCAATCTGAGTGCATATTTAGATAACCTATTAAATTGGGCTTCATATTAAGCGACTGGCATGGCTCATTGCTTCAAGTGGTAGAACTCATCTCGTCTAGCTTCTCTGGCTGCTGCTGACACGTATTGAGTTCGAAAGTCGGTCAGGAAGTTAGCCCATGTCCTGACACGGTTTTCTCTCATCCAGTGCTCGTTTACACTTCTCCACTAGTCATGAGCTGCAACCTCGAGTCGGAATGTAGCTAGTGACATCCGCTGTTCATCACTATACTGAAGGGCGTTGAAAATTCCTTCAATTCTCTCTAGCCAGAGTTCGACTTTGATATCGCCGGGTTCCCCATCAAAGGTAGGCAGGTTGAAGCGTAAGAATCTTTCCAAGGTGCAATCATGAGTTTCGTTGTTGTTCCCGTTGTTAGCAGCCTGCTGTTGTAGGAAGTTTGTCAGTTGAGCGAGGGCTTGATCCATGGCATCGTTCCCATTTCCTCCTCGTAAAGGAGAGCGTGTGCGATCATCGCATAGATGATGCTCGTCACCATTCATGCGTGGGCATTCACGTCTTCGGTCAGCCATCTATTATAAGTTAGGGAATATGTGGGGATTTACGGTCTAATGTGAAATTATTAGTATTCTATGTTGTTATGCAGAATTAAGTGCACGATTGAACACTAATAATTTGTATATAATGTGATTATAACATAAAGATGGAAAAATAGTTGGTATAATGTGATAAAAGTTAGTTGTTGTTTTTAAAGATTTGTTAATGAATCAAGTTAATATATAAAACTAACTAAGTGCATATCAAATGATAATCGTTGCTATAAGTAACTACATTTTTCTATTAATCAAGACCATCATATTCAAACAAGTTTATCGTCAATGCACAACCGTAACACACCAAAATACGAAATTTAATCGTTTAGTCTCACACTCTAGGAAAATATCAAATAGAAATAAATAACATAACTTCATAACCAAGTCTCTAGTCCTCTCCGGAACCCACCCTCACATCCTCCTCGGGGTCCTCCTCCAGATCCTCCTATAAGCCCTCCTCTGGATCCTCCTCAAAATACGTAGGGTCCGTCGGTGAAGCATGTGATGCCTCCCCTACCTCAGTCGTGGAGTATGAGAATAGTCGCATCACCATAGCTAATTTCTTCCTCGCCACCATCTGGAACTCTTCATGCTCGTGACGTGTGGAACGAATCATATTCTCTAGCATTTTGATCTTATGCATCTGGAAGAATTTGGTTGTGCGAAGCTAGGCAATAGTTCGATCCTTTAGGCGTAGCTGACTCCCCATGGATTCCACTTTATGCTCTAGATCCAAGTACTCCAGTCTCATATGCTCTAGTGCGTCAAGTAGTTCGTTCCTCTGACTGCGGAATGTCGATGCATCCTGATGCACACGTGTGAGAGCCTCCCTCAAAGACTGGATCTGTCTCTCACGGGTGTCAGTCAAGGTCACCGCATCCATGAGGGGTGTCATAACACTCTCAATCTGATCCAGTTCCCGTCGAAGCTGATCTTCAGTGATCGTCGCCGGCAGAGTAGACGTATCCTCATTTTTCTGGGTTACAACCTTCTTATCTTTGGGGTCCATCTAGTTAATAAAATGAAACTAAGTTAGTATCTCGCAAGATCTAATATCCAACACAAGACTCTATTAAGCATGGATAATCATTAAGGCAGTGAACTTAATGATTCAACAAATGCTTATATGATACTAACGACAAAGGAATAATAATACTCCATTTTAAGAAAGTAATGAAGTTTAGAGGAGTTTAAAGGAACTTCATCAATTTCGAATGAATAGTGATATGACTTTGAGAAATGGATAAGTGAAATAAACTATATCCGTTTCAAGATTTCAATAAACGAATTGATTCAGTCGGGGAAATGCCGTGGATACTTAATAAAGTACCTTGGCCAATGACTTAGGAAATTTGAATTTGGCTATGCATATTCCAAGTAAATAGCGGTAAGTCGAAAGAGATCTTAACGAGAATTGACTCGAGAAATCTATTTTAGGTCTCAATCCTACGGTTCACTTTGTCCTAGGTGGAATTCCCATCTAAGTCTGAAGAACCTTATCCTGGTTAGCCTGTTGTAAGAGTCCTTCTCACAAAGCGTGCTCCAATACCACTTTTGTCACTCCCCAACATCGGGAAGGATGAGGGCGCGACGCATCGGTTGATCAATCAATCAAAGTGCAATAATAGATAGCGGAAGCAAAATAACGATTGGATAATATTTCAAAACAACAATCTTAACCCGATGTTCTAAGATTCATTGTGACAAAATCTAATAATCAAAATTACACTGATCATAAGTTTGCAGTAGAAAAATACCAAACGAGTTAAGTACAAAGCATAATTATCTATTACAAGTTGGGATAACAACAGAAATTCTAAGTCTTGATGGCAGTCTTCTATTCAGTCTCTTCCTCGAAAACTTCTTCGTCTTCGACTGGTGGCTCATGCTCTGGTTTTAAAAGGGAAAACGGTGGGGTGAGACAAAGGATCTTAGTGAGTTGGTGAACATGTCCGAGTGTGGCTATTTTCTTTGAAAAATTTTAAGTGATGCATGATTTTATCAATTATGAGAAAGTGGAAACAGTTACAATTACATCGGAATTTTATAAAAACAATAATTATTATGTAGTTGTAATATTATAATCCTGTCCCCGTGGACGGATGTCAAGTCAAGCAGTCAGTCAATCAGTCAATCCAATTTCAATTCCTGTCGATGTGGACTTTGGATTCTAGACTCTCCTTATTACTCCTAGCAATATAGGCCGTCGCCCAAAGATTTGGACCGTCGCCCCAATAGCTGAGCCTTCACTCTCATACTTAGCATGTGCTTTCTTATCTCTTATCTGTGCTCAATATGTCCTTAGATATGGGTCAATACCCGAATCACACCATAATCGCGATTATACCCCAAGTCTACGACCCAGGTCCATCGGAACACTCTGTTCCTCGGTTATGGGAATAGAAAACAACGGTAGCCTTGTTCATGAACCGCAGCCACGCTGATCGATCCAAGACTCGGTCTAACCGTACCGACTCGATTTGGGGATCTAGAGGTGGCTCTTATAACTCAAGAGGTGGCCCCCGAATTGTAGGCCGGCTCCCTGTTTCGTATGAGCTCAAAAGGTGGCCCCCGTCCGTCGACATGGCACTTTGTCCCGATAGAGTTAGAGGCGGACCCGTCCGTGGTACTTTGTTTGTATAGCACTTAGTTCTAGGACAGTCACAGTTATCAAATTGACGTATTTCACAAGTATCACGTAAATATTCGGTCAGTGAGGTTAATAGCGTCTTTTGATTAAGTATGGAATATGGTTACTTATATTTGTGGCACAATAATACATGATACGACTTGTATATAATTTGAAAATACTCTCAAAATTTTATTAATGGTTTGTTGGGTTTAGGTCAGATATATTAAATGGGTAGGTTCGACGAAACGAAACGAGGGTTTTCTGAAATAGGTTGAAAGGACGTGTTTACCCTTAGGTTCGAGCCTAAGCGTTTGGAGTATGAAATGAAATTGGATGGTTATGAAAATTTGTGAGGAAGCCAAAAATACTTCCTATACTCCATATTTAAGGGAAAATTCGGAATTTTCCTATTTTGGGACTGAAATTTCCAGAAATTACGGTATCGCCCCAAAACTTAAGGAAATCGTTCTGAGGCTTATAGAGTTATGAATTTAGCTCGGAATTTAACTAAATTTTATGAGATGACTCTTGATGAACCTGGAATTCCAGATTCGCAAAAGTTCCAGAAATTTTCGGACTTGGTCCAGAAGTTTTGAATTCTTGCATTTTGACCCCGAAATTGTTTTAAAATTGTGATATGACTAATAAGTTTAGATATCGAACTCTGAATTACTTGAAAACTTACGAACAGACCATACATGATATAATATGTACTGTCCAAGGTCAAGAATGTTTTATTTTCATAAATTTCAGTTTAGTACCCAAACTTAAAGAAATTACGAATTATGCACAAGAGTTCCGTTTATCCATTTCAAGTCCCGTTTTGGCCACAAATAATTTATACACATACCATATCTTAGTCATTTAACACAAGTTCCATATTTTTGATAGAGTTTACAAGAAATTACGAAGAAGTCATAAAATTTTAATTTTTCACGTAATCGGAATCCGACTACCAAATCAGATGTCAATTAAATTCACTAAAATCGTATTGCATGTTAAAATAATTATATAATCCATCCTTAAAACATGCATTCATATAAGAAATTCATATTAGTGCATGCTCTATATTTTTCATAACTTTAGAATCATAGTTCATGAAGAAAACGATATATATATATATATATATGTGTGTGTGTGTGTGTGTGTGTGTGTGTGTGTGTGTGTGTGTATTTTTAATACAAACTTTATAGCATAAATTCTAACATGATGTTTTCACAAATTTCTCAACATAATATATGAAGAACTTTCAGATTTATAACATGCATCACAAGCAAAAACAAGAGTTATTAATTTAAAAGTTTGAAAGAGTTTCACCCACCTCGATTCTTGCCGAAAGTAGTCGATTCTAGGTCCCGTAAGTGGAAAAACGATCTCCCCTCTTACTCTATATGGTTCGGCCGATTCATGCATCCAAGATGTATGTTTTGTTTGCATGTTTTAAGATTTAGTTAGATTAGGATGGTAGTAACTATAATTTACAAAAGGAAATGTGGGAAAAGAATTACCTATTTTTTTGCTTGAATTTTCTTCTTCTTCCTCCTTTTTCCTCTTGGTTCAGCCCTCACCTCTCTCTCTAGTCTCTCAATGCAGATTTTTTGTTATTGTAGTAAGTGTAAAGGGTGGTTAGGTTAGTGTGTAAGTATTTAAAGTTAGGATAATGAGGGTTGGGAAGTGAAACGGGAACATGTATCAAGAGTCTTGCATGAAGACTCTAGAATTCCTCCTGTTTTCCCTCCCCTTGGCCGCCCATATGTGTGTGTGTGTTTGTATCAACTTTTTTTTTTGTTAATTTAAGAGTATGATTATAATTGTAATAGTTGGTAATTTTATTAGTTAGGTTGGGCTAGTTAGTTAGTTGTAAAGTATGTTGGGTTGAGCCCAATCTATTAAGTTTATGTCTTAGGTCTTGTCCTATTAGTTATTTTAGTATGTTATTTAATTAATATGTATGCTAAATATTTAATAAAATTTAAATTTAGGCGATTAACAATTTATCGATCGAAACATCAAGGGGTTCGTAACAAAATTTATTCATAACAATGAGATGGTATCTTACAACTATATATACTAAGTCTAATACTTACATGATTTTTTTTGTGGGGTTTTACAATAATCGTGGTGTATGTTTTTCGTTCGTTGTAGCTGTATTTTTTGTAAGTTTATGTCTAAATATAAACCTTTAATTTCTGGGAAATGTGATTTATATTGAAGATATGAAAGTCGGAAAATATTAATATTGGATATCCGGTCGAAAATCTAGCCCCGAATCATCATTGGACGACCTTTCTGACAAGGGGTAGGAAGCTGCCAGGCTGACCCGACCGTGCCAGGTAGGCCAGTCTCGGAAGACTGTTGGGGTGACCCGACCGTGCCAGGCTGGCCAATCTCGGAGACTGTCGGGACAACCCGACCGTGCCATTCGGCACGGGCCGTGCCAGGCCGGCAGACTGCTGAGGATTACTGTACTGTGTCATTTGACATGGCCGTGTCCGGCAGGCCAGCTTTAGAAGCTGTCGGGGGAACCCGACCGTGCCATTCAGCACGGGCCGTGTCTGGTCGGAAGACTGACGACACAACTCGACCGTGCCATTCGGCACGGGCCTTGTCCGATATGTAGATTAGCTTCGGCTCGATTTTTTCATGTATTTCAGAAAATTAATCTCTCGAATGTTAAATTGGATTATATATGATTAAAATGATTTATGGTATTTCATTTTATAAGGGAAATTTGATGAATTGAAATACTTCTGATCGACCGAATTGTTTTGAACGTTCTCATATTACCGGTTGTGTGAATTGATTGGATCAATTCTATTTGTTTATTGGATCAATGTATCTCTACGCTTTCCGTTTATATAGTAGTTATTGGATGAATGTTTTTGAATGGAGATGTGGTTCATGAACTTAGTTTTGAATCGTTCGGTTTTATTCGATTGGGTTGTAAAGGCCGTTTTGAGCCTATTTATTTTACTAGAAATATTTGTATCTAGGATGCAATTTTTCAATGTAAAATTTATATGTAATGACAAAGACCGGAGGAAGATCCGTTTCGAGAAGAAGACCGAAGACTTGTAATTAGATTACGGAGTTTTTGATTCTAGGAACCCTCCATGAACTACATGTTGGTAGCAACTAGGTTGTGAATGTTTATTCATATTATATGAATGCGCAAACGTGCTTAAATGGATTAATGTGCAAAGTGTAACATTAATCGTGAAAATTCTCCCACGATAAATTATTAAGTTTATAAGGTTTCAAGGTTTTTCTTGCCTCCATCGAGCTTTCGGGAAATTGAAATACAAACCAGATATGCTATGCTTCCGAGTTATCGGAGTAGTCGTTGGGGGAGGATGGATAAATTACTGGGAGCGCATTGGATGCCTTCGATTGGAGCAAATTTTATCCCTAGAAACCAGATAGGTTGCCGGATAAGATTCAATTGTGATAATTATTTGCGTCAATCGTATAAACTTAACTTATTCACGAACCATAGAAACCTATAGGTTGAGGGGAATGAACAAGGGGAGAAAAAGGATCGAATCATCCATTAGATGGGTTGGTGTTGGACACCACTTTATCAAAATTAATAGACTAGAAACCTGTTCAGTTGTCCTCTATTAAGATTTATAAAGAACTCGATCACCACTATGAAGTAGAGCGACGATACTTCCGGATTTCACATAGGAGTGTGTTATTCCGATAAAAATAGTGGGAGCTGGATAACAAGATAAGAAAAGACCTTAATTCTATACTCAAGTCATAATTAAACGAGTTACTAATTAATGTGTCGTACTTAATGCAGACATAACTCTCAATATGAAAATGAACCCACTCGCAATTCTACTCGAAAAGAACACCTTGATCGGACCTAACTTTGTGGATTGGCTCCGCAATCTGATGATAGTCCTCAGTATAGAGGCATTGGAATACGTCTTGGAGATGGACATTCCGGCACCTCCGGTGCGGACAAGAGTCAATCAGGAAGAGATTGAAAACCACGAAAAGTGGGTTAAGGATGACGTAAAAGTCCGTGCTTACATGATGGCTTCTATGTCTAATGAGCTTCAGAGAGCTCATGATAAAATGACTTCTGCTAGGCAGATTCAATCTCACTTAACCGAGCTTTATGGTGAGCACAGTCGAAAGGCTAGATATGAGATATCCAAGCAACTGTTTGGTGCAAGGATGAAGGAAGATGAGAAGGTTGGGGACCACGTCCTCAAAATCATATCTATGATCGAGAGATTGGAGGGTCTTGATTTTAAGATGGATACTTCTCTTCAAACCGACCTTATCCTACAGTCTCTTTTTGATTCCTTCTCGCAGTTTGTTATGAACTTCTACTGCAATGAGATTGCATGTAACTTAGCAGGGCTAATGAACAAACTAGTGACCGCCCAGTCTCAGATGAAGACTCCACGGATGAAGGAGTCCGCCCTTGTGATTTCTTATGGATCTCAGAGGTCCAAGAATAAGAAGAAAAAGACCAAGAAGCGGACGGCATCACAAGTCATGGACCTTAAGGGTAGGGGCAAGGCCCCGATGGTTCTGAAGAGCAATAAGAAGGACGCTTGTCTCAAATGTGGTGAGCTGGGCCACTGGGCAAGAGACTGTCTGATTCTTCATGGCGCTTCAGGTACAGAACTTTTTGTTTTAGAAGCAAATTGTTCTGCTACTGTATTTTGTACTTCTTGGATATTGGATTCTGGTGCTAGTTCTCATATTTGTACCGTGAATTAGGAATCTGGAACAAAGTAGGAAGCTTAGAGATGGGGAAGTGATTATTACTGTCGGAAGTGGGGATAGTGTCGAAGCAACTGACATAGGATCACTTCTTTTAGGTTAAGAATCCGGGTTTATTTTAACTTTAGAAGATGTACTAGTTTTGCCCAAGGGGCATAAGAACATTGTATCCATTCAAGTCATGGACCAGAAAGGCTTTTCATTTTTCATTGGTGATGATCCTACAAAATTTATTTTAGAAATAAACTCGTGGGCACCGCTACATTGTTAAATGGACTGTATCATCTAAACCTTAGTAACAAAGTAGTTGTGAATACTATGACTAGGGAGCGTGGTAGGGATGAAACTAATCAAGTTTTGAAATGGCATCTTAGACATGGTCATGTTGGTCAGACCAAGGTTTACAAAATGGAAAAAGATAGACTTATAGGTCCATTGGGATCGTATCCCTTTCCTACTTGTGAATCTTGACTTAAAGGCAAAATGACTAAGTCCCCCTTCACAGGGACTTTTGAAAGAGCCGCTAATAAGTTAGGATTAATCCATACCGACGTACGTGGAGCTTTGGAAACAGCACGTGATGGATATCAGTATTTCATTATGTTTACAGATGATCATACTAGGTATAGTTATGTATACTTAATGAAACATAAATCTGAGGCCTTTGAGAAATTCCAGGAATTTAAGGCCCTAGTCGAGAAACAAACTGGAAATCACATCAAATCACTTCGGTCGGACTGAGGTGGTGAGTATATGAGTACGGAGTTTGATGAGTTCCTTAAAGAACATGGAATAGTATCACAACTAACACCTCCAGGTACTCCTCAGTTAAATGGTGTATCAGAAAGAAGGAACCGGACTTTGTTGAACATGGTCCATTCCATGCTAGGCTATACTGACTTACCGATTTACCTGTGGGGATATGCACTCCTGACTGCCGCTTATATCTTGAACAGATGTCCTTTCAAATCCATTCCGAAAACTCCACATGAGATGTGGGAGGGCAGGAAACCAAGTCTTAATCATATTAGTATTTGCGGATGTCCCGCCTATGTCAAGAAGACTAAGGTGGAAAAGTTGGAAGCGAGGTTCGCAAAGGGACATTTCATTGGATTTCCATCTGGGATGATAGGTTATCTATTCTACATGCCTGAAGATCGAAAGATCGTTGTTGCTTTGCAAGCACACTTCCTGGAAGATGAGTTCATTTAGGAAGGCGGAGCAGGTAGAAGTATTTCTTTGGAAGAATACAATGAAACTCCTCATAAGACACCTGTGCAAGAAATTGGATCCGAACCTTCTGAAACACAAGTACAACCACCTCGTAGGTCTAGTAGGGTGTCTCATTTACCTAAGAGGTATGGCCTTGTACACTTGGAGGAGCTGGGTCTCCATGAGGTTCCAAGTGATAGCCAAGAGACCGACTCAACGACCTATGACCAAGCGATGGTGGATGTAGACTCCGCGAAATGGCGTGAAGCTATGGAATCTGAGATAGACTCGATGCATGTAAATCAGGTCTGGACTCTAGTAGACCGCCCCAAGGGCATAGTGCCTATTGGGAATAAGTGGATCTACAAGAGAAAGACTGATGGTGATGGCAAGGTTGACGCCTATGTAATACCCGAGATTTCTGTTATGTAATTGGAACTTGTGATATTGTAATGATTGTACTTGATTTGAGTATTATTTTCCGTATTTCATAATCCGATGTTGTCGAGCGTTTAATTCCGTGATTGTGATTTAAAGATTGTAAATCTGCGCATGTAGCGCACGCTATCAGCTATGTTTAGCGTGCGCTAACGTGGGTTCATAGCGCACGCTACTGAGTATCCTTAGCGCACGCTATGCGCGGTCAAATTGATTGAGACGTGCGGTAGGTGAGAGATGGCCGGGACCCCTGCCGGATGGTGTCGGGATACCCGGACGGCTTTCGGGAAAAGCCGAGTCAACGCCTTAGCGCACGCTACGGTATATGCGTAGCGCACGCTAAGTGCCGAGTACGATTTAGTCCGGTGAGCCGTTAGCGCACGCTACGAGCGTGGTCTAGCGCGCGCTAATAGCCATTTATTATAAATAGACAAACATCCTATTCGTGATTTGATTCTCTCTACTCTCATTACCCGAATTCCTACACGTAAAACATAACTTCCCTCACCCCAAACACTTCATATCAACATCCTGATTCGTGATTGAAGATCGTTCATCATTGGAGATTGTTGTTCAAGCTTTCGGTGTCGGATTGCTTCATTTTCCTCCGTGTTCTTCACTACTTGAGGTAGGTGATTCATCACCAATGTTAGTAATGTTCTTAAGGACGTCTGATCATGCTTAGATAGCCAGTTATTTCGTTTATGATTGGTCATCACATGTTAGAAGGATACTTTGACGTATCGGCACTATTTATCTTATGAACCTTTGAACCATCTTAGTAGAATGGACTCCTAAGCGTTTTCAAACCAATTTATGATCAGTAATCGGATATTACCCAGTTGCTAAGTTGTACATGTTGGAATCATGTGTTTTGGGACTTGGAATAATCGGAACTTAGAATACTTCTTGAAGATCTTAGAAAAGATATGATATTGAGATGACTATCCGTATATTTGTATTTCACGATCATAAATCTTCCACAAACCTTATTAGCATGATTTGCCCGAGGATAACTTGTATTATCACGGTAGAATTCATGAGTTCTTCACCATTCAACCATTTTGGTTTGCGTATTCGCCATGCAAGATTAGCGCACGCTAACACGTGTGAGTTAACGTGCGCTATCGGTCGATTAACGCCAAACGTCGTAGCGTGCGTTATGAGACCAGCCGAGTCGATCGCCAGACCGTGGCTAGCGACGCTAGTCTTACACGATAGCGTCTGCTAACAAGCCTGCTTAGCACACGCATGAGAGTACGTAGCGCACGCTAAGCGAGTGCAGATTGGTTATTTTGAGCTTTTCGGCCGTGAGACCAATTGTTAGGCCATCGCATTTACTTGAGATGATTTGTATATCGTTCCTTTTGTTAAGGTTCGAGCTTGTTACGTTGATCGAAGGAGGCGGCCTTCGAGCGTGTCGAGAACATTGAAGTGTTTCGTCCTTGCCATTTTCGAGGCAAGTATCATATGTCGAGTTCGATTTATCATGCTTGTGGTTTTATTCATATTGTTGATTATGAGATGTGTTTCTGAGAAATTTCGTGATATTCGTTGTTGTTTGTTCGTATTGATGAACATATTGAAATGCATATGTGTATGCATAATTGTTTGATTATGGTATAAATGATCCGAGGGGGTCATGAGGATCTATCGAGGGCGCTGGATCGAATGTCCACCATGCGTTGGTCCGACGGGATCATCATGGGGATCTATGCTGAGGGCGCTGGATCGCTGGACGGGTTTTCCACCATGCGTTGGTCCGACGGGATCATCATGGGGATCTATGCTGAGGGCGCTTGATCGCTGGATTACCATATATTGTGTTGATGGAATCGTGAGGATTCGCATCGTTGGATTCCGGTGGCGGAAGTCCGTTTTGCATGTTTTGTGATGTATTGATGATTTATTGTATGATGATACTTGTACTAGCATTGTTTTGCTAACCCCTTCGGGGCTGTACATTGTATTGATGTTCAGTTAGCCGAGGAGCGGGAAAGCAACCACGATCGACGGAGACGATGAGATGGCTCAGTGATGTGATTGGTGTTATTGTGTTTGGTCTTCTTGGTTCGTTTAGTACTCGAGTACGTCTATTGTAATAAAGTCAATTCGATATGGTTGTATAAGTTAACTTATTTGATTGGTTGAACCAAATCTGTATTTGAACTTCAGTTGTTCGATTGTATTGTTTTTACACTTCTTCTAAAAATAGCCTTGTAAATCCTTATCTAAAGGGTTTACGGCGCTGTAATTATTCCGAATATCTCGGGGTGTTACAGAATATGGTATCGGAGCTAAGATTTATGGATATCTTGGCGATCGGGTTAATTGGGTGCATTTACGTTATTGATTATTGGTCGTTCGTAACATCAACTTGAGCCAAAGATCGTCAAGTGGTGTGGTTGTAAGTTTCCTAATCTCGAATACTACTGTTTTATTTAATTTATGTCTTGTAAACATTGATGGATGTACTTTTAGAACGTTTGCCCTGGATATTGAGTATTTATGTTTACAGTATGTTGAGAGGAGGTCGTGGACGCGGACGCGGTCGTGGACGCAGACGTGGAAATGCGAGGCAAGAAGAGTCGGTATCTACTCCTGAGATAGCCGCTAGCCAAACGGATTCACATTCCGGGGGACAGCAGGGATCGGCAAATAATAATGCAGACCCTAATGTGCCGGGAGTACTTCAGCAGGTGGTTGCCCAGATAAACCAGTTTGCTCAAGTTGTGGATCGAATGCAGACGGCGATGGGACAGCAGAATAACGCGGATAATCGGGGAGATAAATGGCTTACCGAGGTGGTTAAATTGCATCCTCCGAAATTTGACGGTTCCGCTGAGACGCTTTCGTGGGATCATTGGCTGAAGGAATTGGAAAAGATTTTTGCAGGGATTAACTGTCCCAACGATAGGATGGTTCCGGTCGCCCAGTATCTTTTGGCCGGGAGGCTTTCGATCGGTGGGAGGCCATTCGACCAGAGGAGCACAATGTTGACTGGACGGAATTCAAAGTGATGATGGAGGCACGATTGTCCTCGTCCAGATTAGAGAAGCCCGAGTTCGGGAATTTTCTCACCACAAAATTCGGAAGTATTCATGACGGACGTGATTAAGACTTTTAATCACCGGTGACTTATGTGCGCCACTTAGTCGACCGAGGCGGAGAAGATTTTTCATTTTGACATGCGAATGAAGCCGGAAATTCAGCAAGATATGTCCGGATTTGAATGTGCCACCTTGCGACAAGATGCAGACAAGGCGTTGGCCTATGACATGAAAGAGGCGGCAGAGAGAAATCGACGGAAGCAAAGAAATAGAAGGTGTCTTGCAACTTCACGGAGAATAAAAATAGCTGGCCCCGCCTGGGTCAGTCATATTTTCACTCATAAAGGAGACATACGCATCCTTCTAGAGGATGAAAGAAGTTCCGGCAGACCGACAAGCTTCTGACGCAGGAAAGAAGTGTTACAACTGTGGCAAGGCGGGACATGTTCGACGTGATTGTTTCGCGCCTGCTGTGACCTGTTTCGAGTGTGGACAGGAAGGACATCGCGCAACATTTTGTGGGAATGTGACCCGATCTTTTGGTACTCACGCTCCAGCTCCAGTCCCGAAGGAGACGAGTGTGAACCAGACGCAGCAGAGTGGATTTCAGCAGCAGAACGCTGGGAAGAGAGAGGCATCCAGTGCTGGGTCCGTTCCTCCACGCCTGTACGAAATGAGGAAATCTGATGATCGAAACACAGCTGTTGCATCAGGTACGATTCAGATCCTTTTGCAACCAGTTAGTGTCTTGTTCGATTCGGGAGCTACGCATTCTTTTATATCTTTGAACTGTGTTAATCGTTTGAACATCTCGTGCTTGCATAATTGTGAACCTTATGTTGTGGGATTGCCGAGCGGAGAGAAAATTGTGGGAACACTAGAAGCTAGGGATTTCCCAGTATCTATTGAAGGAAGAGATTGGCCATCGAATCTTATTGTAGTTGACATATGCGGTGACGATTTAATTCTCGGAGATGATTGGCTCAACCGTTATGGAGCTGTGCTGAATTACCGAGAGAGAGTCATTTCCATCATTGCTGATGACGGATCTGAACACTTATTCCGAGGATGGAGACCGGGAAGCTCGGGGAAATTGATCAAGGCAATGAAAGCCGTGAAATTATCAAGCGAGGATGTCACGGACTTTGGTGCTATGCCATGAGAAAAGAGGAAGGAGTAGAGCTCTCGTCTATTTCAGTTGTGAATGAGTTCTCAGATGTATTTCCTGACGAACTACCTGGGTTACCTCCGCAGAGGGGAGTGGAATTCACTATCGAGTTAGAGCCGGGAGCAGCTCCTATTTCCAGAGCACCATACCGCATGGCGCCAACCGAGATGTATGAACTCAAGAAACAACTGGAGGAATTGTTTCAGAAGGGTTATATTCAACCGAGCGTTTCTCCTTGGGGAGCGCCCGTTCTCTTTGTCCGAAAGAAAGACGGATCCCTCCGACTGTGTATTGATTACAGGGAACTCAATAAGATGACAATCAAGAACAAGTATCCTATACCTCGGATCGACGACTTGTTTGATCAACTGCAAGGGGCAAGGGTATTCTAGAAGATTGACTTGCGATCAGGATACCACCAGTTGAGAATTAAGGAATCGGATATACCGAAATCTGCATTCAGATCCCGGTACGGGCATTATGAATTCGTAGTGATGCCGTTTGGACTTACCAATGCTCCTGCAGTATTCATGCAATTGATGAATCGGGTATTCTTGGAATACTTGGATAAATTTGTGGTCGTCTTCATTGATGACATCCTGATATATTCGAAAAACGCAGAGGAACATGCTGAACATTTGCGTGTGGTTTTGAGCACCTTGAGGAAAGAACAGCTATATGCAAAATTTTCAAAATGCGAGTTCTGGCTTAAGGAAGTGACCTTCCTTGGGCATGTGATATCAGCCGATGGAGTTCAGGTGGACCCGAAGAAAGTCGAAGCGATCTTAGAATGGGAAGCTCCTAAGAACGTGAAGGAAGTCCGAAGCTTCTTAGGACTAGCTGGATATTATCGCCGCTTTGTAGAGGGATTTTCCAAAATTGCTCGTCCGCTCACCCAAATTATTCTGAGAAAACTCAAAAGTTCATGTGGAATGAGAAATGCCAGGCTGGTTTTGTCGAACTTAAGAGGCGGCTGACGACAGCACCTATATTAGCGCTGCCAGAAGGAACTGACGGATTTATGGTATACAGCGACGCTTGAATCGAGTGCAGGTTGTGTATTGATGCAGAAGGATAAAGTGATTGCTTATGCTTCTCGGCAATTGAAACCATATGAGATTAATTACCCGACTCATGATCTGGAGCTAGCAGCTGTGGTCTTTGCCTTGAAAATCTGGCGACATTATTTGTATGGCACTCATTGTCAGATCTTTACAGATCATAAGAGCCTCAAGTACATTTTCAGTCAGAAAGAGTTAAACATGAGGCAGAGAAGGTGGCTGGAATTAATCAAGGATTACGACTTGGAGATTCTCTATCATCCGGGGAAAGCAAACGTAGTAGCTGATGCTTTGAGCCGTAAACCTGTTTCTCTTCGAGTGTTGGAAGCACTTACGTCCCAAACCAGTATTCAACGAGAATTGATCCGCGAGGGGATTGAGGTATGGGCACCAGGAATCCAAGGGCGACTTTATGTGATGGAACTGACTTCATCATTAGTCGAGGAGATCAAGTCTAAACAACTGAACGATTCCCTGATCCTTCGATTGTGTGACGAAGTAAAGAAAGGAAAAGCCCCAGGATTCGTGATACAAGACGATGGAGTTCTGAGATTTCAAAGTCGACTTTGCGTTCCCGAGGATGATGATTTGAGACGGACAATTTTAAAGGAAGCTCATAGCGCGCCCTATTCTATTCACCCAGGCAGTAGTAAGATGTATAAGGATCTTAAGCAAAACTTCTGGTGGGGGAATATGAAGAAGGACGTAGCAGAGTACGTTTCGAAGTGTTTGACTTGTCAGCAGGTTAAGATTGAACATCAGCGACCTGCCGGAATGTTAAATCCGCTCCCGATCCCTGAATGGAAGTGGGAAGATATCTCGATGGATTTCATCACTAGTATGCCAGGGACTAGAACGGGAATGAACATGATTTGGGTTGTAGTTGATCGACTAACCAAGTCGGCTCATTTCCTAGGGATCAAAGATACTTGGGGACCCGAGAGATTGGCGCGAGTATTTATTGCGGAGATAGTCAGATTGCATGGGACGCCGAAGACCATTATTTTGGATCGAGATGGTCGTTTCGTGTCGCACTTCTTGAAAGCAGTTCACAAGGCTTTGGGGACTGAGCTCAACTTTAGCACATCTTATCATCCCCAAACGGACGGTCAGTCCGAAAGGACTATTCAAACGGTAGAAGACATGCTTAGAGCTTGTGCATTAGATTGGTCGACTGATTGGGAAGTTCACTTGCCCTTGATCGAGTTCACCTATAATAATAGTTGGCATGCTTCAATTAAGATGGCACCATTTGAAGCTTTGTACGGGAGAAGATGCCGATCACCCCTGTGTTGGGATGATTCTTCGGATTTGATCGGGACGGAACCGGAATTGATTATTCAGACTCAGGAGAAGATAGCTTTGATTCGAGAGAGACTGTTGACTGCCCAGAGTCGACAAAAGTCTTATGCAGATGTACGTCGTCACCCTCTAGAGTTCGACGCCGGGGACCACGTACTACTGAAGGTGTCTCCTACACGAGGGATTTTCCGTTTTGGGAGAAGAGGTAAGCTAAGTCCGAGATATATCGGACCATTTGAGATTCTAGAGAGAATTGGGGATTTAGCATACAGGTTGGTATTACCGCCATCGCTGAATCACGTTCACAATGTGTTTCACGTGTCCCAACTGCGGAAGTATGTGCCGGACCCCAGTCACGTCATTGAGTTTGACGAGATCGAAATAGCTAATGATGGCACCTTCGAAGAAAGACCAATCAAGATACTTGAGAGACGGATCAAGCAATTGAGGAATAAACCAATACCCTTGGTTAAAGTACAATGGTCACGACATGGAGTCGAAGAGGCCACTTGGGAAACGGAGGACAGTATGAAGACTAGATATCCGGAGTTGTTTTCATCTTAAGTTTCGGGACGAAACTTCTTTTTAGGGAGGAAGGATGTAATACCCGAGATTTCTGTTATGTAATTGGAACTTGTGATATTGTAATGATTGTACTTGATTTGAGTATTATTTTCCGTATTTCATAATCCGATGTTGTCGAGCGTTTAATTCCGTGATTGTGATTTAAAGATTGTAAATCTGCGCATGTAGCGCACGCTATCAGCTATGTTTAGCGTGCGCTAACGTGGGTTCATAGCGCACGTTACTAAGTATCCTTAGTGCACGCTATGCGCGGTCAAATTGATTGAGACGTGCGGTAGGTGAGAGCTGGCCGGGGGACCCCTGTCGGATGGTGTCGGGATGTACGAGGATGGCTTTCGGGGAAAAGCTGAGTCAACGCCTTAGCGCACGCTACAGGTATATGCGTAGCGCACGCTAAGTGCCGAGTACAGTTTAGTCCAGTGAGCCGTTAGCGCACGCTACGAGCAGGGTTTAGCGCGCGCTAATAGCCATTTATTATAAATAGGACAGCATCCTATTCGTGATTTCAGTTCTCTCTACTCTCATTACCCGAATTCCTACACGTAAAACATAACTTCCCTCACCCCAAACACTTCATATCAACATCCTGATTCGTGATTGAAGATCGTTCATCATTGGAGATTGTTGTTCAAGCTTTCGGTGTTGGATTGCTTCATTTTCCTCCGTGTTCTTCACTACTTGAGGTAGGTGATTCTTCACCAATGTTAGTAATGTTCTTAAGGACGTCTGATCATGCTTAGATAGCCAGTTATTTCGTTTATGATCGGTCATCACATGTTAGAAGGATACTTTGACGTATCGGCACTATTTATCTTATGAACCTTTGAACCATCTTAGTAGAATGGACTCCTAAGCGTTTTCAAACCAATTTATGATCAGTAATCGGATATTACCCAGTTGCTACGTTGTACATGTTGGAATCATGTGTTTTGGGACTTGGAATAATCGGAACTTAGAATACTTCTTGAAGATCTTAGAAAAGATATGATATTGAGATGACTATCCGCATATTTGTATTTCACGATCATAAATCTTCCACAAACCTTATTAGCATGATTTTCCCGAGGATAACTTGTATTATCACGGTAGAATTCATGAGTTCTTCACCATTCAACCCAGTTTTCGGTTTGCAGTATTCTGCCATGCAGTATTAGCGCACGCTAACACGTGTGAGTTAACGTGCGCTATCGGGGTCAGTTAACGCCCGAAACGTACGTAGCGTACGTTATGAGACCAGCCGAGTCGAGGCGGACCGTGGCTAGCGCACGCTAGTCTTACACGATAGCGTCGCTAACAAGCCTGCTTAGCGCCGTTACGTAAATACGTAGCGCCGCTAAGCGATCGAGCAGATTGGTTATTTTGAGCTTTTCGGCCGTAGACCGAATTGTTAGGCCATCGTACGACTTGAGATGATTTGTATATCGTTCCTTTTGTTAAGGTTCGAGCTTGTTACGTTGATCGAAGGAGGCGGCCTTCGAGCGTGTCGAGAACATTGAAGTGTTTCGTCCTTGCCATTTTCGAGGCAAGTATCATATGTCGAGTTCGATTTATCATGCTTGTGGTTTTATTCATATTGTTGAATATGAGATGTGTTTCTGAGAAATTTCGTGATATTCGTTGTTGTTTGTTCGTATTGATGAACATATTGAAATGCATATGTGTATGCATAATTGTTTGATTATGGTATAAATGATCCGAGGGGGTCATGAGGATCTATGCTGAGGGCGCTGGATCGAATGTCCACCATGCGTTGGTCTGACGGGATCATCATGGGGATCTATGCTGAGGGCGCTGGATCGCTGGACGGGTTTTCCACCATGCGTTGGTCCGACGGGATCATCATGGGGATCTATGCTGAGGGCGCTGGATCGCTGGATTACCATATATTGTGTTGATGGAATCGTGAGGATTCGCATCGTTGGATTCCGGTGGCGGAAGTCCGTTTTGCATGTTTTGTGGTGTATTGATGATTTATTGTATGATGATACTTGTACTAGCATTGTTTTGCTAACCCCTTCGGGGGTGGACATTGTTTTGATGTTCAGGTAGCCGAGGAGCGGGAAAGCAACCACAGTACCGACAGGACGATGAGATGGCTCAGTGATGTGATTGGTGTTATTGTGTTTGGTCTTCTTGGTTCGTTTAGTACTCGAGTATGTCTGTTGTAATAAAGTCAATTCGATATGGTTGTATAAGTTAACTTATTTGATTGGTTGAACCAAATCTGTATTTGAACTTCAGTTGTTCGATTGTATTGTTTTTACACTTCTTCTAAAAATAGCCTTGTAAATCCTTATCTAAAGGGTTTACGGCGCTGTAATTATTCCGAATATCTCGGGGTGTTACAGCCTATAAGGCCAGGCTTGTGGCAAAGGGTTATACCCAGAAGGAAGGGATCGATTACCATGATACCTTCTCGCCCGTAGCTATGATCAAATTTATTCACATGATGCTTGTTATAGCTGCCTACAATGATTCTGAGATATGGCAAATAGACGTAAAGACGGCTTTCCTTAAAGGATTCCTCGAGGAGGAAATCTATATGGAGTATCCTAAAGGCTTTGTGTCCGAGGTCGATATTCAGAAAGTGTGCAAGCTTCAGCATTCCATTTATGGACTGAAGCAAGCGTCGCGTAATTGGAACCTTCATTTTGACGAGGCGGTCAAAGAGTTTGACATCGTGCAAAATGAAGAGGAATCTTGTGTATACAAGAGGGTTAGTGGGAGCAAGATCGCATTCTTAGTACTATATGTAGATGACATTCTACTAATAGGAAATGATGTGGGAATGCTCAGTTCTGTGAAAGCTTGGCTTTCGAGTAATTTCTCCATGAAAGACTTGGGAGAAGCCACCTATATTCTTGGTATTCGGCTCTACCGGGATAGAGTAAGGATAACGATAGGTCTTTCCCAAGCCCTCTATATATATAAAATTTTAAAGCGATTTAAGATAGATAATTCTAAAATAGGGTTCCTACCGATGCAACATGGAATAAAACTATCCTCGAAGATGTGTCCTCAAGGTGAGGAACAATGAAAGTAAATGAGTAATATACCATATGATTCGGCCGTGGGTAGCCTTGTGTATGTTATGTTGTGTACGAGACCTGACATTGCACATGCTGTGAATGTGGTAAGTAGGTTTCAGGCAAACCCAGGTAAGGAACATTGGACTGCCGTAAAGAACATTCTCAAGTACTTAAGAAGGACTAGAGATATGGTTTTTATGTACGGCGGTGGAGAATTGGATGTGGTGGGATTCACTGATCCGGACTTCCAAGGACAGAAAGAGGACTCAATGTCTACTTTTAGCTACATATTTACTCTTAATGGAGGAGCAGTATCTTGGCATAGCGCCAAGAAAAGCGCGACTGCTGATTCCACCTGTCAGGCTGAGTACCAAGCAGCCCCGGAGGCTTCCAAGGAAGGGTTCTGGATTAAGAAGTTTCTGAGAGAACTTCAAGTGATACCATGTGCTGAGCTACCTATTCTGCTCTACTGCAACAACGATAGAGCTGTAGCACAGGCCAAGGAGCCGAGGTTTCACAACAGCACCAAACACATTGAGAAGAAGTATCATCTCGTAAGAGAATTTGTTTGCAAAGGATATATTGTGCTGCATAGAGTAGACTCAGCCGACAATGTCGCTGATTGACTGACCAAGCCACTTTCTTAGACTAGCTTGGAGCGTCATCTGGAGAACATGGGTATTAGATACCATAGTGTGTGGCATTGAGTGCAAGTGGGAGATTGTTAGGAGTTTGCCCTCGAATGCCACTCAGAGGATGTTGAGTGAGGGCATTGTACTTGTTATTATGTAAATCATTATCATAAACTTAACGCCGAGTCAAGTTTCATCGACTTGCGAACGATTAAGTATTTGAGCTATAAACCTTTCCAGCGCCGACCCCCTTATCCAATAAGGAGTGGAACGTTTTTCTCTCAAATACACGGACTAGTTTCTATATGTATATTTACGAGCTAGGAATGCCAGTAACTAGCAGTAAATAAAGAAACATTCATTGCCTTATAATAATGATTTACATAATAACAAGTACAATGCCCTCACTCAACATCCTCTGAGTGGCATTCGAGGGCATACTCCTAACAATATCCCACTTACACTCAATGCCACACACTATGGTATCTAATACCCATGTTCTCCAGATGACGTTCTAAGCCAAATCCGAGAATGTGGCTTGGTCAGTAGATCAACGACGTTTTCGGCTGAGTCTACTCTATGCAGCACAATATATCCCTTTGCGAAAAATATTCTCTCACGAGATGATACTCTCTCTCAATACGTTTTGTACCATTATGAAACCTCGGCTCCTAGGCCTGTGCTACCAATCTATTGTTATCGTATAAAAATGAAAACAGGCAGTGCAACACATGGTGTCACGTGAAGTTCACCCAGTAACTTCATAACCCTTCATTTGGAGGCCTTCAAGGCCGCTTTATAGTCAGCCTAACAGGTGGAATCAACAATCGCGCTATGCTTGGCACTATGCCAAGATACTGCTTCTCCATTAAGAGTAAAATATAGCCAGAAGTAGACAAAGTCATCTTTCTGTCCATGGAAGTCTGAATCAGTGAAGCCCGTCACATTTAGTTCTCCACCACCATACATAAGAACCAGATCTCTAGTCCTTCTTACTTGAGAACGTTCTTTACAGTAGTCCAATTTTCCCTACCTGGGATAGCCTGAAACCTACTTACCACGCTCATAGCGTGCACAATGTCAGGTCTCGTACACAACATTGCATACATAAGGCTACCCACGATCGAAGCATATGGTATATTTCTCATTTCCTTTCGTTGTTCCTCACCATGAGGACACATCTTCGAGGTGAGTTTTATCCCATGTCGCATCGGTAGGAACCCTCTTTTAGAATAATCCATCTTAAATTGCTTTAAGATTTTATCTACATAGAGGGCTTGGGAAAGACCTACCATTCCCTTCGCTCTATCCCAGTAGATTCGAATCCCAAGAATATAGGTTTCTTCTCCCAAGTCTTTGATGGAGAAACTACTCGAAAGCCAAGATTTCACAGGACTGAGCATTCCCACATCATTTCCTATTTGTAGAATGTCATCTACATATAGTACTAAGAATGCGATCTTGCTCCCACTAACCCTCTTGTATACACAAGGTTCCTCTTCATTTTTCACGAAGTTAAACTCCTTGACTGCCTTGTCAAAACGAAAGTCCCAACTATGTGAAGACTGCTACAATCCATATCACGGAGTCTACATCCACCATCGCTTGGTCATAGGTCACGGGGTCGATCTCTTGGGTATCACCTGGAACCTCATGGAGACCGAGCTCCTCCAGGTGCACAAGGCCATACCTCTCAGGTAATTGAGACACCAAAATAGACCTACGAAGTTGTTGTACTTGTGTTTCAGAAGGTTCTGTTCCAACTTCTTGTACAGGTGTCTCCTGAGGAGTTTTATTGTATTCTTCCAAAGAAATACTTCTAACTGCCCCGCTTTCCTGAATGAACTCATTTTCCAGGAAGTCTGCTTGCAAAGCAACAATGATCTCTCGATCTTTGGGCATGCAGAATAGATAACCCATCATCCTAGATGGGAATCCAATGAAATATCCCTTCACGGACCTTGCTTCCAATTTCTCCACCTTAGTCTTCTTGACATAGGCGGGACATCCCCAAATCCTAATGTGATTAAGACTTGGTTTCCTGCCCTCCCACATCTCATGTGGAGTTTTAGGAACTGGCTTGGAAGGACATCTGTTCAAGACATAAGCAGCAGTCAGTAGTGCATAACCCCACAGGTAAATCAGTCAGTCGGTGTAACGAAGCATGGAACGAACCATGTCCAACAAGGTTTTGTTCCTTCTTTCTGACACACCATTTAACTGAGGAGTTCCTGGATGTGTTAGTTGTGATACTATTCCATGATCTTTAAGGAACTCGTCAAACTCTGCACTCATATACTCACCACCTCAGTCCGACCGAAGTGATTTGATATGATTACTAGTTTGTTTGTCGACTAGGGCCTTAAAATCCTGGAATTTCTCAAAGGCCTCGGATTTATGTTTCATTAAGTGTACATAACCATAACTAGTATGATCATTTGTAAACATAATGAAATACTGATATCCGTCACGTGCTGCTTCTAAAGCACCACATACGTTGGTATGGACTAATCTAAGTTTATCAGTGGCTCTTTCAAACGTCCTTGTGAAGGGGGATTTAGTCATTTTGCCTTTAAGGCAAGATTCACAAGTTGGAAAGGGATTCGATCCCAATGGACCCATAAGTCCATCCTTTTCCATTTTGTAAACCTTGTTCTGACCAACATGTCCAAGTCTAAGATGCCATTTCAAAACTGGAATAGTGACGTCCCTACCACACTTCCTAGTCATAGTATTCACAATGACTTTGTTATTAAGGTTCAGATGATACAGTCCATTTAACAATGTTACATTGCCTACTAGTTTATTTCTAAAATAAATTTTGCAGGAACCACCACCAATGAAAAATGAAAAGCCTTTTCGATCCATGACCGGAATAGATACAATGTTTATGCCCCTTGGGCAAAACAAGTACATCATCTAAAGTCAAAACAAAGCAGGATTCTAAATCCAAAAGAAGTGATCATATGTCAGTTGCGTCGACACTATGCCCGCTACCGACAGTACTCATCACTTCTCCAGCTCCAAGCTTCCTACTTTGTTTCAGATCCTGATTCACGGTACAAATGTGAGAACTAGCACCTGAATCCAGTATCCAAGATGTAGAAAATACAGTAGCAGAACAATTTGTTTCCAAAACTAAAAGTTCTGTACCTGAAGTGCCATGAAGAATCGGATAGTCTCTAGACCATTGGCCCAGCTTACCGCATTTGAGACATTCGTCCTTCTTCTTCTTACTTTTTGGAACCATTGGGGCCTTGCCCTTACCTTTAAGGTCCTTGATTTGTGGTCCCGTCTGCTTCTTGGTCTTTTTCTTATTGTTCTTGGACCTCCGAGGTCCAGAAGAAATCATCTGAGACTGAGCGATTACCAGTTGTTCATCAACCCTGCTAAATTGGAAGCAATCTCATTGTAGTTGAAATTCATAACAAACTTTGAGAAGGAATCAGGAAGAGACTGTACGATAAGGTCGGTCTGAAGAGAAGTATCCATCTCAAAATCAAGAGCCTCCAATCTCTCGATCATAGAGATCATTTTGAGGACGTGGTCCCCAACCTTCTCACCTTCCTTCATCCTAGCACCGAAAAACTCTTTAGATATCTCATATCAAGCAGTTCCACTGTGCTCACCATAAAGCTCGGTTAAGTGAGATAAAATCTGCCTAGCAGAAGTTATTTTCTCATGAGCTCTCTAAAGCTCATTATACATAGAAACCATCATATAATCACGGACTTTTATGTCATCCTTTACCCACTTTTCGTGATTTTCAGTTTCTTCATGATTGGCTCTAGTCCGCACCAGAGGCGCCGGAATGTCGGTCTCCAAGACGTATCCCAGTGCCTCTATACTGAGGCCAATCACCAGGTTGCGGAGCCAGTCCACAAAGTTAGGGCCATTTAAGGTGTTCTTATCGAGTAGTATAGCGAGTGGGTTCATTGTCATATTGAGAGTTGATATTTGTCTGCATTAAGTACGACAAATTTATTAGTGACATCATGATCTGAGTATAGAATTAAGGTCTTTTCTATTCTTTTAACCCAGCTCCCACTGTTTTTATCGGAATAACACACTCCCTTGTGAAATCCGGAAGTGTTGTTCGCATTACTTCATAGTGGTGATCGAATTATTTGTAAATTTTAATAAAGGGCAACCGAACAGGTTTCTGGTCTATTAATCTTCATAAAGTGGTGTCCAACACCAACCCATCTAATGGATGATTCGATCTTCTTTTTCCCTTTGTTCACTCCCCTCAACCTATACGGTTTCTATGGTTCGTGAACAAGTTAAGTTTATACCATCGACGCAAATCAGTTTCACAATTGAATCTTATCCGGCAACCGAACAGGTTTCTAGGAATAAAATTTGCTCCAACCGAAGGCATACAATGCGCTCTCGGTAATTTATCGATCCTCCCTGAACGACTACCCCGATAATTCGGAAGCATAGCACATCCGGTTTGGATTTCAATTTTCCGAAAGCTCGATGGAGGGAAGGAAAACCTTGAAACCTTTTAAATTTAATAATTTATCATGGGAGAATTTTCGCAATTAATGTTACACTTTGCACATTTATTCATTTAAGTGCGTTTGTAGTATTCATACCATATGAATAAATATTCACAACCTAGTTGCTACCAACATGTAGTTCATGGACCGTTCTTAGAAAAAAAACATCTTAATCTAATTACAAGTCTTCGGTCTTGAATTTTCGTCTTCTCGAACAGATCTTCCTCCGATATTCGTCATTACATATAAATTTTACATTTTAAAAATTGCATCCTATACAAATTTTCTAGTAAAATAAATAGGCTCAAAACGGCCTTTACAACCCAATCGAATAAAACCGAACGATTCAAAACTAGGTCCATGAACCACATCACCATTCAAATATAATCCATCAGACACATTAAAATAAATGGCATTCATAATTAATCTAAATATTGATCCAATCAATATAAATTAATCCATCCAAATGAATTAATCCAATTAATTCAAACAACCGTTACTTTTAACTTGTTCCAGACGAGAAAATATTTCATTAATTAATTCCCCTAAGAATAAAATTACCATAATTATATCTTAGTCAAATTAAATCTAATTTAATTTGTGAAAAATTAATTACCGAACAAAATACAAAAAACAGAGTCGAAAAACACGGCCGGGCCAAGCCCGGGACACTGCCCAACAAGCTGCCAACAGGCTGTCGAGCATGACCGGCCAGGATCTCAATCCACTGCCTGGCAGCGACCGGCAGGCTGCCGATCAGGGCTGGATCGAGATCCGCTGCCTGGGACCGCAAGACAGCGCCCGACCAGCTCCAAGCTGTCGGGTCCGTTTACATTTTCGGCTCGTTTTTTCGCCCCGATTCCAAAAAAAATATTTTTTTAATCTTTATATTACACATTAAATCAGTTTTTCGAAAGAAAAATAGATTTATATTGTAACATAAAATCATAAAAAAATAATTTTTAGATGAACAATAAAAAATCAACGATTAATACGATTATGATTCCAAATCATAAGAACATCCAATCAAGCATTCCAAATGCTAAATATCGTATATACGATCGCAAGACCTCACTCCGATACCACTGTTGGGATTCGGTGCCTAAAACAAAGGCGCAGCGGAAGCAACAAACGAATTAAATTCGATCCAAATCCCTTAAGAGGATCGATCAAGTTACGTATATACGAAAATTAAAATGAAACAAAGAAATATTCGAAATCATACCCTCGTAGTCCGTTGATTAAATGGTTGAGAAGATCTCGGTGACCAAAAATTCAACTTGATAAGTCCTCGATGATGTCCCTTACGAATCCAATCCGCTACAAGCTCTTGGATGATCCAACGCCGAAAAGACCGCGTCTCTACTTGCCACACGCCGGAGAAACAATCGGAATGACAACCACCCAATTAACCTATAAGGTTAAGGCTAGAACCGGATGATGAAGCTATCAATTGTGATTATAACACTCTAAGTATGTAACTCACCATCTCTCAATAATCTCTCAATTTTTCTCCAAGAAAAACTCAAGAGGGATGAAGAAGAAAATGAAGACTTCGAGAAAAACTATTCTCTCTCTCTCTCTCTCTCTCTCTCTCTCTCTCTCTCTCTCTCTCTCTCTCTCTCTTTTTGTTGCCAAAACCATGGGATCACCTTATTTAGGGAAGAAGTGAAGTCTTCTTATTTATTCTTCATCACTTCAAAGACCAAATCACTTTCAATATAAAAACATATCATATCTTTTATTTTCTTTGGTCTTCCAATTATTAAAATGGAGACAAAGACCAAGAGAGAAGGCGAAGTACGTGGGGCGGCCTCTAGAAGAACCGGACGAGTTCGATTCGTTTCGGACTTCCGTGAGTCCAAACAGATAAACTCCATTCCGTTTCGATGTATTATATCAATTAACTAATCCAATTAATTAATCATATCAAATACAAAATAATATAATTCATTTCTCTAAGAAATAATTATATTCATGAATTAAATTAATCACCTAGTAATTTATTTAATTCATTAGTCCGTAAATTAATTTATCCAATAAATTAATTTAGACATCCAATGTCCCAAAATTAGTTAGACATCCAATGTCCAATGAATTAGATATCCAATATCTAATATTTAGAAAGAGAGAATAAGCTTGATTCATTCCATCGTCAATCCTACTGTGCGAATCGGTAGGTCCGTCTCAGTTAGCAATGGGAGGAACCAAAGAGTAGTAGCACCACCTAGCCAGCCTGGTGTCCTACACTGTACCCCAACTGAGAACGGACACAAGACGTGGAGTCTCGGTCTCGGCCATGTCATATGACATAGCCCGTGTCATGCTGAGCCGAAAGATCAAAACTCGCTGCCTGCCGGACCCGATCGTGTCAGGCGACACGGTCGTGTCACACTCTTCCGGATAGTCAAATCTCGCTGCCCGACCAGCCCGACCGTGCCAGGCGACACGGTCGAGTCCTACTCGTCCAGAAATGCCGGAACGTCTGCCCAGGCAACCCGGCCGTGTTCCATGACATGGTCGAGTCCTGCTCGACCAAGATTCCTTCCGCACATATAGCCGCGGCCGTGTCAATTAACACGACCCGTGTCCACCCGACAATTTTCTTTTTTTATAGTCTTTTGTGTTTTGTTTGTCTTTTCTTTTCTTTCTTTACTCATTTTAGGGATTGTGTTTCCCCTAAATTGTGATTTTTGTTCCCCTTTGTATTTTATTTTGGTTTGTTATGATTATTCAAAGATTTTATAATCTTTGAATTATTTTCTTTAATTGTGGTATGGAGACTTGGGTTTTCCTATAAGTAGGCTTTGATAATAATGTATGAAGATTGAATGTTGAAATAAGAATACACCTTGTATTTCTATCCTTGTTGAATGATTTTCATCAAACTCTTGATTTTTATTCGACGCATTTTCGATTATTAATCCGATCGATTCTCAATAGGTCTTGAGAAGAAATCATCTTATCGAATTATAGGTCTAATTCGATAAACCTTTGTTCTTTATTGTTCGAGTCTTCTTGATCGTATTATTACCTTATCCGATATTACATCCATATTCATATGTTCGATTTATCATATTCACAAAATAAGACTACGGCTACGATATAATTCCATACCTATACAATTTCCAACCGGTATATATTCACTTTCCAAGCAAATTCGTATCATTAGTGGCATCGGAGCCCAAGGCTATTTCCTTGGCAATTATATTGACGATTTCTTGTTCAAAACTATCTATTGAATCTTGTTATGGATTTCTCCGATCCCGATTTCTTGATGAAACTCCGTGACGCACTAAGCAGTCTACCGTAGCAATGTATGCAAGTAAGGCGCGGAGACGACGCACGTTCAACACACCATGCAGATGAGTTTAAAGTAAACAAACTTCCGGAGTTCGTTGGAGGTACCGATCCCGAAGCTTATTTAGAATGGGAACGGAAGATTGAGCACATGTTTGAATTCAAAGAACTTAACGACGAGAAACGTTGCAAATATGCAATTCTCAAGTTAGGGAAGGGAGATTCTCTTTGGTTCGAAGGAGTAAAGACACAAAGAGCTCGGGCGGGAAAAGCAAAGATCCGTTCGTGGGAATCTTTAAAAAGAAAATTTGTAAGAGGTATGTGCCAACATCACATCAGTTAACCTTGTATCGGAAGATTGCCGATTTCATGCAAGGAAAACTAAGTGTTGGTGAGTACATTGAAGAGTTCGAAAGCTTGGTCTTAATAGGTGAACTAGAAGAAAACGAAGAGCAAAAGATGTCACATTTTTTACGTGGCTTGAATAAAAACATAGCTAACACGGTGGAATTGTACCTATATAAAGATTTCGATACTTTATGTGGATTATGTGTGAAGATAGAGGCCCAAAATAAGGTGAAGTTTTCAAGACCCGAATTTCCTTCCAAATTCGGAAATCCAAGTGCCGGTTCAAGTTCGGGCACTAAAAGTACCACGCCAAGTCCTGTCCCCATCACGGCACCTAAGGCTCCCTAAGTACCCAAGGAAAAAAGTTTGGCGAAGGTACGATGTTTCAAGTGTCAAGGGTTCGGTCATTACCAAAATACGTGTCCAAACAAATGGGTGGTGACACTAAGAGAGGCTTTTGAGGTCCGGGAAGAATTATTGGCCGAGGACTAAAGAGAAAGGCTCGGTGACATGTTTGATGTGGATGCTGAAGAAGAAGAAGAGTGCGAGGCTTACAATGCTCCGGATTATGACACGAGTCTAGTACTTCGCACTTTACAAGTCAAAACGGTTTCGAGGGACACGGAACAACGAGACCAAATATTCCACACCAAGTGTCAAATCAAAGACAAATGGTGTAGTTTGATAATCGATGGAGGAAGTTGTACTAATGTTGCTTCAAGTGAGATGGTGGCGAAGCTCGGACTCATCACTACTACTCATCCAAAACCATACGCGTTACATTAGCTCGATGATGGGAGTAAAGTGAAAGTTTTGAAACAAGTATGGGTCGGTTTAACTATGGGCTCATATGGTGACAACGTACTATGTGATGTACTCCCGATGGATGCATGCCACATACTCTTGGGACGATCATGGATATTTGATAGAGATGTTTTACATCAAGGGACAAGTAACGAATATGAATTACGGGACAAAGGCAAGAAGATTGTGCTTAAACCAATGGCACCCCAAGCCATTCGTTCGATGAGTTCTAGCCAAATGGAAAACCGAAGCTTATTATGTTTGCTAGTGAGAAAGAGGTTAAACACGCTATTGAAGATGGTGAGCATGTGTATTTGTTTATGATTAAAGAAACACGAGACATTGACGCGATTGTACAAGGCAAAGGAGAGATTGATACCTTGCTAAACGAATTTGCGGATGTCTTTCCGAAGATTTACCGCCGGGTTTGTCACCCTTACGTGGGATTGAACACTAAGTCAATCTTGTACCGGGTGCATCACTCCCTAACAAGGCCGCCTATCGATGTAACCCCGAAGAGACGAAGGAGTTACAAAACAAATCGAGGAGCTAATAAAACGCGGGTACGTGCAAGAAAGTTTGAGCCCTTGTGCGGTTCCGTTTTTTCTTATCCCGAAGAAATATGGTCCATGGCGGATGTGTATAGATAGTAGAGCAGTGAACAACATAACCATCAAATATCAATTCCCAATTCCGAGACTTGATGATATGTTGGACGAGTTGCATGGTTCGGTGATTTTTTCGAAAGTTGATTTGAGAAGCGGCTATCACCAAATTCGCATGCGAGAAGGGGACGAATGGAAGACGGATTTTAAAACAAAACATGGATTATATGAGTGGCTCCTCATGCCCTTTGGCCTTACGAATGCACCAAGTACTTTCATGCGATTAATGAATGAGGTACTTAAGCCATTTTTGGGAAAGTTTGTCGTCGTATACTTGGATGACATCTTGATTTATAGTCGATCATTGCAAGAACATACTGGGCACTTGAGGCAAATCTTAGAGGTCCTTAGGGATCAAAAACTTTACGGGAAGAAGGAGAAGTGCTCGTTTCTAGTCGAGAGTGTATCCTTTCTTGGCTACATCATTTCTAAAGAAGGAGTGTCGGTTGATCAAGCCAATATCGAGGCGATTAAATCTTGGCCTACTCCCAAAACCATCACGGAAGTCCGATCCTTTCACAGACTTGCTTCATTTTATCGGAGGTTCATACGAGACTTAAGCACCATTTCTAGCCCGATAACGGAATGCTTGAAAAAAGGACCGTTTTTGTGGAGCGGGGCTGCCTAAGGAGCGTTTGAAAAGTTGAAAACAAAAATGTGTGAGGCACCTATCTTGGCGTTACCCGTTTTTTCACAACCGTTCGAAGTAGAATGTGACGCAAGTGGAGTGGGTATTGGGGCGGTTCTCGTCCAAGGGAGACGACCGATTGCATACTTCTCGAAGAAATTGGTGGAGCTCGACTCAACTATTGTACTTATGACAAGGAGTTCTATGCCATTGTGAGAGCTCTTGATCATTAGAGCCATTACCTTCGGCCGAAACATTTCATCCTACATTCGGATCATGAGTCTTTAAAATATATTAACGATCAACAAAAGTTGAGTCCGAGGCATGCTAAATGGGTGGAATTCTTGCAATCGTTCCACTTTTCCTCGAAATACAAGGATGGCAAGAGCAACATTGTGGTGGATGCATTATCTAGACGGTATGCCTTGCTCTCTATTCTTGATATTCGTTTGCTTGGGTTCGAAACATTTAAGGAATGCTATGATGGTGATACGGATTTTGGTGAGATTTTTATTCGTTGCAAATCTGGTCCGTTTGGAGAGTTTACAATACAAGAAGGCTTCCTTTTCAAAGGAAATCATCTTTGTTTATCCAAACACGCGATTAGGGAATTATTGGTTTGGGAAGCTCACGGTGGAGGCTTGGTCGGCCATTTTGGTTCGGCTAAAACGTTGGAGGTACTTAAGGAGCATTTTTATTGGCCAAAGATGCAAGGGGATGTACACGACATAATTAATAAGTGGGTAACATGCCCTATTGCAAAGAGTTCGTTCAAACAGGGAGTATACATGCCTTTGCCGATTCCGAAAAGGCTGTGGGAAGATGTCTTGATGGATTTCATTGTTACTTTACCTCGTACTCAACGAGGAAGAGATGCTATTATGGTTGTTGTAGACCGATTTTCGAAGATGGCTCACTTTGTGGCTTGCCACAAGACGGACGACGCGAGTAACATCGCCGATTTATATTTTCGAGAGATCGTACGATTGCATGGGGTCCCAAAGATGATTGTTTCGGATCGGGACTCAAAATTCCTTAGCTATTTTTGGAACACCTTGTGGAGGAAGGTGGGAACCAAAATCCTATTTAGCACATCACATCATCCACAAACGGACGGCCAAACCGAGGTAACCAATCGAACCTTGGGCACTTTATTACGTGGTCTTGTGAGAAAGACACAAAAGGATTGGGATTTGAAGCTTGCACATGCGGAGTTTGCTTATAATCGTTCTCCTACTCATGCCACGGCACACTCTCCGTTTGAAGTATTTTATGGGATAAATCCTTACATGCCGTTAGATCTAATTCCATTGCCGAGTGACGAGTTGGTACATAAGGATGCGGAGTCAAAACTGAAATCAATGATGAAATTACACGAGCAAGTACGTAATAGAATCAAGGAAATAAACGAGACTTACAAAAGAAAGTCGAACAAACAAAGAAGGCAGAGATTTTGGGGTTCATGCATACAAACAAAATAAAGTCGAACAAACAAAGAATGGTGAACGACAACGCATACAAATTGGAACTTCCGGGAGATTATGGGGTTCATGCAACCTTTAATGTTGGGGACCTTTCGCCTTACCTTGATGATGACAGAATTTCGGAATTGAGGACAATTCCATTTAAAGGGGGAGGAGATGATACGGGATCAATTAATACGAATGAAGAAGACGAAGTAAGGATCGACGTAAATGACCTTACAACACGCCATGCACGGACGACTACATATTTAGGCGAGAAAACGGACACAAGATGTGGAGTCTCGGTCTCGGCCGTGTCATATGACACGGCCCATGTCATGCTGAGCCGAAAGATCAAAACTCGCTGCCTGCCGGACCCGATCGTGTCAGGTGACACGGTCGTGTCCCACTCTTCCGGATAGTCAAATCTCGCTGCCTAACCAACCCGACCGTGCCAGGCGACACGGTAGAGTCCTACTCGTCCAGAAATGCCGGAACGTCTGCCCAGGCAATCCGGCCGTGTTCCATGACATGGTCGAGTCCTGCTCGACCAAGATTCCTTCCACACATATAGCCGCGGCCGTGTCAATTGACACGGTCCGTGTCCAGCCGGCAGTTTTCTTTTTTTATAGTATTTTGTGTTTTGTTTATCTTTGCTTTTTTTTTCTTTACTCATTTTAGGGATTGTGTTTCCCCTAAATTGTGATTTTTGTTCCCCTTTATATTTTATTTTGATTTGTTTTGATTATTCAAAGATTTTGTAATCTTTGAATTATTTTCTTTAATTGTGGTAGGGAGACTTGGGTTTTCCTATAAGTAGGCTTTGATAATCATGTATGAAGATTGAATGTTGAAATAAGAATACACCTTGTATTTCTATCCTTGTTGAATGATTTTCATCAAACTCTTGATTTTTATTCAACGCGTTTTCGAGTATTAATCCGATCGATTCTCAATAGGTCTTGAGATGAAATCATCTTATCGAATTATAGGTCTAATTCGATAAACCTTTGTTCTTGATCATTCGAGTCTTCTTAATCGATATTATTACCTTATCCGATATTACATCCATATTCATACGTTCGATTTATCATATTCACAAAATAAGACTTCCGCTACGATATAATTCCGCACCTATACAATTTCCAACCGATACATATTCACTTTCCGAGCAAATTTGTATCAGAACCGAGCATTCGTGAAACACTATGCCCACGGCATACTATTAATACCTGTTCAACAGGTTAGAACATAAATCCCCAATGGAGAATCATAATTATAGAACACCACAATGAATTATACGAGCATGAACCAAACCAGAACTGAATTAAATAGGAATTACAATGCCCGAAGGCTCCAACGAAAATACCAAGACATCACAAAGGCCTGAAAGCCACCCAACCGAAGCTGTCAAAGATCACAATCACCTGAAATCAAAACAGCCCGAAGCTGTATCAATGAGGGCCAAAGCCATGGCACGAAACCGTATCACAATGAGGGCCGAAGCCACGACATGAAGCCGTATCACAATGAGGGCCGAAGCCACGACACGAAGCCGTATCACAATGAGACCATCTAATGGCCGTGACCTACTGAACTGCAGGTGTTAGGAAACCAACCGCGAAGGTTCAAGCCCCAAACTTACCCATAATGAGATCACCCAGTGACCATGACCTGCTGAATTGCAGGTGCTGGGAAACCGACTGCGAAGGTTCAATCCCCAGACTTACCCATCGAGCACTAGCCGAGACTATCCTCTAAAACACAATTAATCACAAACGACAATGATCCAAAGATTACCGAATTCACAAGAATGATAGTGTGCTGCCTTAAGTCGGCCAACACGACGATAGTAACTCAAGGATGGGTACCGTCCTCGACAGTCCCAATTCAATACCTCGATTACCTTAGAACGACCAATCGATAACAACAAACAACGGATGGGAAATATCCTTGACATTCCCAATTCAATACCTCGATTGCCTTAGAATGGCCAACCGATAACAATGATGCAGCGGATGATTCAATACCTCGGTTGCCTTAGAACGGCCAATCGATAACAATGACACAACGAATGATTCAACACCTCAATTGCCTTAGAACGGATAATCGATAACAATGATACAATGAATGACTCAGTATCTCGCCTTAGAACAGACAATCGATAACAATGATACAATGAATGCCTCGACACCTTTAATCGGTTACCGACGACGAAGATGAGAAACGAATACGCCAATGCCTTCAATCGGCCAATACAACATCAATGGAAAAACGCCAACATTAATAACAATGATTACAATAATGTCTTAGATCGACATCAATATCAACAACAACAATTGATACATCGATACCGCGAACCGGCTATCGACAATAACATTAACAATGATTATCCCAATGCCTTGAACCGGTCATTAATGAACAATAATAAACATTTGGCATAATTGTCGAAGAGTATCGTATCGAACGATCCCTTAATATCAATGAACTCATGAAGAGACTAAATCTCAGAATGATACAACACATTCATACACATATATGATGACATTAATCTCATTGACTAGTACAAGTATAAAACTTGCCTCAAACTGAAGGCGAGAAAGTCCTTCCACGATCAACGTCCTTAATGGAATTATCGGCCGCTTGAACAACCTTGAATGGCATAATTACCAACAATTCGCTTAATATACGAATCAAGCATGATCACAACCAACTCAAAAGTCGATACAACACTACCCAAACCTATTGGGGCAATCTAACAAACACGTTGTAAACAATCTTCCATTGTTTACAACCAAAACTCAATTATATAAACCTTCAATGAGTGATTCAATCCAACAAAACATCATTAATACCATCAATAATCTAATATGAATACTCCATTCGAGATTACGACAACACCTAGTCAAAACCCCCAAAATTCCTAAGTCAACATTCAAGGTGTTCTTGAATAATTACCCAAATATTCAAAACTTCTGAAAATTACATCAATGAATCCGTAAGAATACAAGTATCCAAGTTAGATAATCTGTATACAATATATTCCAACATGATAGCAAGCTAACTAGAAGAGATCGGGAAGAAAACCCTCAAATCCCGAAATTCAAGGTTCAATGAAAAGTTACCTTGATTTGGAGTGATGGAGTGGATTAAATGTTGATTAATCTCAACTAGGAGCTTGAAGATGATGCTAGATGATTGTAGCTCGAAAAGATCTTCGCGAATTGCCCAAAATCGTCCGGAATGGTTGAGAAATGAAGAAATGACGGAATGAAGAGTGAAGTGTCCTATTAATACAAAACCCAGCTTAGCGCGTGCTAGCTCCTGTGATTAGCGTGCGCTAGCGGGTTCACCGGGTACTCCAGTACCCACTGCCCGCATCGTTAGCGTGCGCTAGGAACTTGGTAGCATGCGCTAACGCCTCCTCTTAGAGTACGTTAACCTTGTGTTAGCGTGCGCTAGCTGATAGTTGGTGTCCAAAATATTGGAGTCCAGACCCTACTGTCCTCTGCCCTGCTCGCCTTAGCGCGTGATATTATGATGCCTTAGTGTGCGTTACCAGTACAGTTAGCGTATGCTACTTACCACTCATAGCGTGCGCTACGGATTTCCCAATCAGCCCAGTACCTTCTGGACTGTCTGCCTCACTTACACTAGCGAGTGCTAATGCTGAGCGATAACGTGTGCTAGCAATACTCAATTAGCGTGCGCTAACAAGAGTACGTAGCGTGTGCTACCTCACACACAGACTACCAAAAATAATGATGATGATGACAAAATTCTCGTCTTGATCTCAAACAGTGATAAATGACGAATAACAACTGATACACGATTCTAAAGGACACCGAACGATGAACACAATTGAATGAATATAAATGATGAATGATTATTAAAGAGTGAAATTTTTTTACCGAGTGCCAATTACTGAATGATAATAAATAAATTCACAACCAGGTATTAAATGATCTGATCTACTAATAACCGAATAGGACATATAACCCGTTCACTAACAGGAGAAAGAATCCTATCTTGGTATTTAGTAGAACCTGCTACTTGCCCGTCAAGATGCACGTCGAGGTTGACCCCCACCTTCCGATTTTCCGGATCGAACTACTCTGATGAAAATCTTAACGTCACAAGCACATCCATACTAAATCCTCAAGTTGAAGGTTCACGAATACCTATCACGACCTTTCGAATCCGTCATTGACTATCCCAGATTCTTGAATCGATACCATGAGCGATGGAACAACAAACGAACGCGGTCGAGCATCCCCTGAACTTCCAAGAACCCGACAGCCCCACGAACACTACGAGAATAAAACCACCACGGATCAAGTTGGGTCAAAGTATCCCCGAATCGGGGTATCTTCCGTTTCGGGAAGAGGGGAAAGCTAAGTCCAAGATTCACTGGACCATTTGAGATTTTGGATCGAGTAGGCAATCTGTCTTATCGATTGGCTTTACCTCCGGCTTTGAGCCGAATTCATAATGTGTTTCACATCTCTCAGTTGCGGAAGTATGTTGCTGACCCTAGTCACATACTTCAGTTCGATGAAATCGAGATAGCGGATGATCATACGTACAAGGAATGTCCTGTACGAGTCCTAGAACGACGAATCAAACAGTTGAGGAACAAGACGATTCCTTTGGTTAAGTTTTATTGGTCTATACATGGATTCGAAGAGGCTACTTGGGAGCGCACGCTAAGCAATTGGAGTAGCGCGTGCTAAGGCTCGAGCAGGTAGTGGACAATAGGTTCTGGACTCCCTTTTTCTGGACGCCCCCATAAAACTATCAATATTACATTCATAAAACTATCAGTATTACAACAATGTCTTAGATCGACATCAATATTAACAACAACAATCGATACATCGATACCGCGAACCGGCGATCGATAATAACATTAACAACGAGTATCCCAATGCCTTGAACCGGACATTACTAAATGATAATAAAAATTTAGCATAATTTCCGAAGAGTATCATATCGAACGATCCCCTAATATCAATGAACTTATGAAGATACTAAGTCTCGAAATGATACAACACATTCATATACATATATGATAACATTAATCTCATTGACTAGTACAAGTATAAAACTTGACTCAACCGAAGGCGATGAAATCCTTCCACGAACAACGAACGGCGTCCTCTGATAAACACAAGTACTCGAACAACCTTGAATGAAATACTATTCATTCAATAACACAATATCAATCGAAATCAACATAACAACCGAAAGAAACTCTTTGAGACATTTAATCGAACACTAAATGTTCAAAGTTCCTCAAGAACCTAAGAATCATCAATCGGGTTGAACGAATCGAAAATATGGATATACAATCCATAGAACACGATTAATGATGTTCACTAGCATCAACCGATTCATCAAAATCGGACTAGAATCGAAATCAAGAACAAATTCTCCAAAAGTCAACTTGGAGGAAAATCAAGAAATATACCTTGATTCGACGAAGAACACGGATTGAATGATGATATAGTCGACAAGAATCCTCAAAAATGCTTAGAAATCGATTGGAATCGACCAAAAACTCCACTCCCCGATTTTCCTGTCGCCAGCCGCCACCCGGGTGAAGAAATCTGATAAAAATGAAGTCTGGCCGGTCACTGCCTATATATGGTCGACAGGGTTACGGCCGTAATCGGCAGGGCCTTACGGCCGTAACCGACATTCGTCAAAATCTGCCTAGTGCCTGCCGATCGCTTACGGCCGTAACCGACAGGGCCTTACGGCCGTAACTTGGCACTTACGGCCGTACCCGGCAGGTCCTTACGGCCGTAACCGGCATTCGTCCGAACACTGCCTGGCACCCGTATGGCCGTAACTGATAGCCCTTACGGCCGTAACTGGTATTCGTCCAGCCATGTCTGCCGAGCACGTACGGCTGTAACCGGCACCTGACGGCCGTAACTCGGCCAGGCCAGGCCCTGCTCCAAGAAGTGCGGCCGTGACTCGACCGTGGCCACTCCGACGGCCCGGACGACCCCAAAACCCGAATCTGAATATGAATTGAAGATATGGTTACGAAGTACTCGCAAAGACGAATCCAAGCTCTAAGAGAACACACGATTCTGACCACCCGAAGGCTTGAAATTCGACAATGGAAAGTAATTACCCCAAACTTTGGGAAATTTTGAAAATGGCCCAAAACGTCCAAAATACACGATACACGATCGAAACACCAAGCCAAGCTCGCAACATGAATAATAACATTAAATGAACTTACGAGAAACTCGAAACAACAGTTTCAGACGAGATTCGCAATAATCAAACTCAAGTGCGGAAAAGCCGCTTAAGAACACGGAACTCAACAAAACGATACCGAAACAAACTCGGATGACAAAAAGTGCAGAATTAAATATTCTCAGAATGACGATACGGTCATGGACGAGTCATCAGAATGGATTTCTGCCAAAAAAGAAAATTACCAAAAAATCAAAATTATGGGTATTACAATGGCAGTATGGCTATAGGAGCGTTTAAGCACTTCAAAACACATCGGGGTGTTCGATTTATATCTAGACTAATGATCCTTTCTATAATTCCAACTTCGTAGACTTGCAGAGAAAGTAGGAATATCGGTACAGCTAAGGCAATTTAAAAACCACTGATTCCGTTTGAACTTTCAAAGCATAAATAAATACCGAGGATGCGCCTTGTCTTGATTAAAAGTTTTGATGAAATCCACCAATGTATCAAATTAACCAAGCAATTCATTACTGAGCAATTGTTTTGTGATAAACCAAACATGCTTTTGAAGGAAAAAATAAAATTCATTTTTGCACAATCACAGAAATTAAAAGAATTTTATTCATCATGGCCAACTTTATTACATTCATAGAAAATCCCAAAGTAGTTCTCGAAAGAAAACTAGAAACAAGACAAAACATAACCAAAGCGTAAAAACTAGTCAAACTACAATGATCAAGTCAGAGTTAGCAACATCCAAATGTTGGTCTTTGTCTGCAATGGTGAGAGGAGGGATCTCAATATGGTTCACCTCCGTATTCTCATTATCTTCCTCGATGTAATTTGACTCTTGAGTCAAGTACTGTTTATAGTGCTTGTAGTAAGCTTGGATGTTCTTTAACGCCTTGCAATTGCGGTAAGTATGCTTCTTTGAGCTGCAAGTATAGCAATTTCGGCGTTCCTATGGAGTGGTTTTAATCCTGGCGGTAGGAGGCGGTCCATGTGGTTGGGCTCCACTAGGTCCCGTGGCCGAGCCACCTTGCCTCTTCCACACATTGGTACGACGACCTCGTCTTTTCCCTCGCTTGCTCGAGTCATGCAACCGTGGTGCTTGCAAAAACTGAGTAGCGTTGCCTTTTCTATTTTGTCGTGGTGTCTTCCTGTGGGTAGCGTGATTCACTTTCAGAATCGGCTTCGTACCAGCTGGGCGCGCATTGCTGTTGAGAATAATCTCATGGTGCCTTTCTTTTTTCGGGAGGTGGGTGATAAGGTCACTAAAATTTTTAATTCTCCCCTCCTCATAGGCAATGCGCAGCTGATGAGCAATCACACTTGCTCCCACGGGAAATGTGTTAAGAGTCTTCTCGATCAAGTCTTGATCAGACTTCTTGACACCACAAAAATCAAGATCAGCGCGAAGATCAAGGATGTCTTGGTTATAAGCCTCCACATTCGCATAATCCAAAAACCGGATTTGCTCCCACTGAAGTTGTAATTCGGAGAAGCGCTGATCATGCACATTATTAAATCGTTGTTCGAGTGTATCCCGTAGTTCTTTGGGGGTTTGCAAATTCATGTAACACTTTTTCAACAACGGATGTATATGTCTACGAAGTACATTAGTGTATTAACCTTGGTTTTGTCGCTCGGTTCTTGAGCGGTAGGCTCGTTAGAGGGAAAGATGGTGGTGGTAAATCTCTTACCGACGAACGCCAATCGAACGTCTGAGACCCACATGTGGTACTCCTTACCAGCATGGTCAATGATGTCGAACTCCAGATGAACATTGGAGCTTTGTGCCATCTACAAGATATAAACAAGAGGAAGTTAGTCTTGTTGAATTTTCAGTGACAATGTAAACGGTCACAATCGATGCTTTTAAAAGCGTGTAACATAATTGTTACTCGATGTACTTCCCTTAATTGTTGTTTAGTAAAGTCGACAAAAAAACGGCGATATCAAATCGCACCCAGTTATGTGGTGTATGCAACAACCACAAGTATCGACTTTCAACAATTCTGTGACTCCCCCAGGACTGTCACACAGTTTTCTTCGACACGCAGAGATATCGACTTCTCTCTCCGTCTCATCCACCGCTAAGTTGCATGGGAGATAAAGAACCCAATAACCCATGTAAAAGAAAAAATTCCCAAAAAGAGAGAATTGAATAGGGACAAATTCAGATAATTGCCTCGATTATAAAATTAGGCACGTGATATGGATGAATTTGTGGTGTGCTTCGATCTACCGGTTGGTACTCGATGCGACGACGTGAAACCGGGGGCGCAATTTTGGCGGTTTCCGAAAATAAAATAAGTTGATCTGGTTTTTGATCCGAGATTCTGAACCGGGTCGGACTTGGCTGGGCTGGAGCGGGCCGGTGGCGGTGCTCAGCGGCGGTCCGGCGGCGGTGGTGGTCCGGCGATTGCGTTCTGGTTGGACTGGATCAGCGGCGGCGTTTCGGCGGCAGTGGTGGTTCGGCGGCAGCGGTGGTCCGGCGATTGCGTTCCGGCTGGACTGGATCGGCGGCGGAGTTCCGGTGACAGTAGTGGTCCGGCGGCGGCGGTGGTCCGGCGGTGGTGGTGGTCCGACGGTGGTGGTGGGCAACGGAGCTGAGCGGCGGTGCTTGGCGGCTGCTGGGCGGCGGCGACGGTGGATGGCTGGGCAGCGGTGCTAGGCGGCGGCGGTGGTGGCTGGCTGGGCAGCGGTGCTGGGCAGCAACGACGGTGGTGCAGGGCCGTTTTTTTTCTTTCTTCGAGCTACGTGCTGATAACGTGTTTCAGGAGAAAGTAAGAGACAACAAATCAATTGTATTGATAACAATGAATAGAGGGGCCTTTATATAGGCATTATAATGAGAGTCCTTCCATACATAGGATTCCTAGTTAAGGTAAGACATCTAACAGGATCCTACTACCTCTGGAAGGGTCTAGAACCTTCCATATCTCTATCCCCCTACAACCAGTATTAGGTAAGACACGAACACGGGAAGGATATCCCGGAACAATCATAAAATTATAAAAATCATAATACTTTGAAAAATACATTTTAGGATAAATCTATTTCTAATAATGTGACATAATAAATAAATATATATTTTCTTAAATTTATGGTCAAAATTTAAAAAGTTTGACCAGAAAAAAGTCAAATGGGTAATTTAATATGGGATGGAGGGTGTATGTTTTAGTTTTTTTAAAGAAAAAAGACAAATCAACAACCAATATATTTAATAGCCGAATAGTAACTCTACATATATTCAATAAAACTACGGGTAGTTGTTTTATTAACCATTTTCAATAAAAAAACTAATCTTTTCTTATATGTTTCTCACCACCGGAGACCTCCCGCTTTCACTTCTTAGACCAACCGCTCTCATGCCGCTCCTGGTATGTTCTTTTTTTTTCATAAGAAAGGTGAAACGTCTCATGAAATTGCCTCGGAGAGGCACTCAAGCGAGCAAGGCGAAAACCTCATAGGGTGGAGAGGCGCATCCTTGGAGGCATTTTTCTAACGACTCGCATAAAGGCGTGCGTCTTAGACATTATTTAATACATTGTCAATAAATCTAGAGGACGCGGGCGCATTTGAGGCATTTTGTCCAACTGAGGCAGGGTGTAGAGATGTTAAATGGGCTAGCCCTAGCGGGCTTCCGGCTAAACGGTTCGGGCCAAAAAATCCCGGATTTAAACGGGCTAGGAAATATCGGCTCTAACCCTAACTCTAACGGGCTTCGGGTAAACGGGCTAAATATTTAAAAAATCTATTTGTTACCAAAAAAAGAAAGTAACAATATATTTTATATATATAGTAACAACTATACTATAATAAATATAACAAAAAATACACTTTTATGTATATATATATATATATACATACACACTATATTAACAAATACATTAATAATATATATTATATATGATATGTAATATATATATATATATATTACATATATAATATTAATATATGTTATATAAATATAGTATTACTGAAATTAACAATATATATATCGGGCTAGCTGCAATTTAAGCTAAGCCCAGCCAAAAAGCTTGATTTAAACGGGCTAGGAAATATCGGCCCTAACCCAGTTTTTTGGCGGGTTAAACGGGCCAACCCGCCGAGCCCGAGCCCGTTTAACATCTCTAGCAGGATGTAGGTTTCAAGGCATATTGAGGATATAAAATTATTTGTTCAACTTTTTCCTAATTAAATTCTAAAAAAATCAGAGGGTATAATTTTGGTGTTCACTAGGTAAATGAATAGATGTGATAGATTGGTAAGTTGTGTAAGTAATGACAATGAGTGTGTAATGGAGATTAAACGATAAAATTTAATGATTGTAATGGTGTGGTGGACATTAAGTGATATGATTGTGATTGTCTCATGTAATGTGTGGGACTTATAAATGTAAAACTTCTAAAAGGGTAAAAAATAAGGTAAATGTAAAGTTTTGAGCGAGACGGGAGGGAGTATAATAACATGATTATCATTATTACAAGATCAAACAACAATTTTCCAAATATCATAACAATCTCAAACTATTACACCAAATAAGCAAATTTCATGCTACTACATAAAATGTACTCCCTCTATCCCACCCTATTTAACATTTGGTATAGAAGCGGATTATTTTAGGAGAATGACTGGATGTGACAGATATGTAAATTCTGCAAGTAGTTACGGTGAGTGTGTGGTAGAGATTAAAACATAAAAAGCATTAATGGTGAATGTGACGGATATTAAGTAATAATTTAGGGCTGGCCTTTACGAGATCTAATTCCCTTATTTTATTTGAATGTCTGAAAGTTACAAATGTTATGCTTATAAAGGAACATTTTTTGGGCTCAAATGTTAAGCTTCGGGTGGGAGGGAGAGAGTAATAATCTTAGTAAACCAAACCAAAATATTGATTTGTATATACAAGTTCTTTAATTCCAAACAATTTATACACATTATTTAATCCAAAACAATTTATAAAATTACATAACCAAAATATCGACTTCTATAAAAAGCAATGAAAAACTAATAGTAAATAAAAATATATTTGTAACAAAAAATGATATTTTGGGAAAAATCTATCATTTTGGGTTAAAAAAATAAAATATAATTATTTTGGGGTGAAAAGGTAAAAAGACAAGTCTCTCAATTCTTACAATAATTACGAAGAAGAAGAGTAGGAAAACAAAGAAGTGGAAGGACGATAGGAGAAGAGAAAAATTATCGATTAGGTTTTTGATTAATGGAAAGAAGATAACGAAGAACTTGAGAAAATGAAGGACGAAAAAGAAGAGAAAAAAGGAAGAATAGTCGAGTAGGGTTTCACTTCTCTCACACATCTTCGTCATCTTCTTCAAGTTTACTCTTTCTCTCTCCCTCCCAATGCCTCATACGCCTCGAAGCCTCAGTCATGCCTTAGATCGTAAGCCTCATAAATGAATTAAAAAAATGTTTGGGAGCGTTCTTGCCTCGCGTGCGCCTTGAGCACTGTAACACCCCCAAAATCAATCGAGAATATTACAGCACCGTAGGCCCCGTGCCGGAACCCATAAGGCTAAGAATCATTTTCTGCAAACGTTTCTAATACGCCAAAGAGGCAAGACGGTAATATTTTAAATACTCGAATATTTTCAAACATAGTTCCCAAATACCATCATAAAATACCACTTGAAAGTACAAGGCAAAGATACCCAAATGGGCATTTTGAAAGTATACACGAGTCGGTAAAATCCCAAAAGCCATTTTAAAGATACACACGCAGCGGATATAACATAATAAGATACATTAGCAGTGGAATCTAAACGACCATAAAGGAATACACGAATCCCAAATAACCATGCATAGCTAGTATCACCCGGGAATCTCATCCCTTCACGACCGCTACTAGCTCGAACTCTGAGTACCTAAAAGATAAAGCCCACAACGGGGTCAGCCACAATACTCAACAATGATAACGATCACATAAACATAAACAATTACATATCAATGTAGCAACAAGGTAAGAATGCTTCCAATATAATCTTACTGTAGTAACCCTTGCAATTCGTGGTGACTCATATCAAGTCAACCTTTATCACTGTAACACCCCCAAAACCGTATGGGAATATTACACGTCGTAGACCCTTTCCAAAAGGATCTACCAGGCTAAACATCCATAAACAACCAAATGCTTGCCCGTCCAGGGTCAAACAATATAATAATATAGACCGTTAAGGTCACTTACACATAAACACACAGACCGATGAGGTCACACAACTCTATCAACAGAACTGACTAACAACATTACCCACACAGGGGTCGAAACACAATACAGCGGAAGACTGAATCAACTCTAACAATAAAACCAAACTCTACCAACTCTCGACTCTTGATTAGTATCGCAGCTCGTTATCCCCTTGTGCCAATCCTGTGACTGCTCCCCTGTGTAATATCCGCAATTTTTATTTAACGGTAATTTTTTTTAGAGGGAGTCCATTTTGACGACTCACTTGTGACCGTTTCGTCATTCTGAGAATGTTTAATTCTGCACTTTTCGACGTCCGAGTTTGTTTCGGTGTCGTTTCGTCGAGTTCCGTGCTTTTTAGCGACTTTTCCGCACTTGACTTCGATTCTTACGAATCTCGTCCGATACTATTGTTTTGAGTTTCCCGTAAGTCCGTTTAACTTGGTTAGACGTGATGTGAACTTCGGTTTGGTTATTCGATCACGTATCGTGATTTTCGGGTGTTTTGGGCCATTTTATAATTTTCCCAAAGTGGTGGGTATCCGTATACGTATTTGTTGTCTCGACCCTTTTTATGGTCGCGTGTGAGTTTGATTGTAACTCAAGCTCTTAGTATGATCTTATTCTGGATCTTTTCGTGCGTATCTTGAACTTGGTGTTCCGATCGGAGGAATCCGTTGTTGTAATCGTCTTTGAGAGCACTGTTGCGGTCCTTTTGAGTCGATAGCGCACGCTACACCTATTGGTTAGCGCGCGCTATGGTGCGGTTGTTAGCGCACGCTACAGGTCTAGTAGCGCACGCTAACTGGTGGTGCAGAATCAGACCAGAGGCTACTGGACTGGGTTAGAACGTTGGTTAGCGCACGCTATGTGGTAACATAACGCGCGCTAGGGTGCATTGGTAGCGCACGCTGGGGGGAGGATAGCGCACGCTACCCGGTAGTTCAGGGCAGTCCAGAGGCTACTGGACTGGGTCTGGGGCCTCGTTAGCGCACGCTAATTTTTGTAGCTAGCACGCGCTATGTTGGCAGAACATTTTGTTCTGATGCTTCGATAGCGCACACTAATCAGGTAGGATTAGCGCACGCTAAACTGTCCAGTATATAAACTGGACAGCAGTCTTTAATCCTCATTTTCTTCATTTCTTCTTCTTCCTCCGCGGATTGAGACGAGGGTGACTAGGGCTTGGGCTCCTGGCCGATTTCTACTCCATCCAAGGTGTTTTGGAGTACCCTAGGTGATTATAACATCATCTAATCCATTATTCTTCACCGAATCAAGGTATTTTTTTCTTGAATCCCTAGAGTTGACTTTTTGGGAGTTTTGTTCTTGATTTCGTTTTCTATCCATTTTTGACGAACCAATTGTTGTCAAATGATGTTGTTAAACATATCCTATGGATTGTATATCCATATTTCGGTTTGGAATTCCATTTTCATGTTTTGGTCGGTCGATTTGCATTCTTGGCCGTTTGGGGGAAACTCTTGAACTTTCGTCGTTTGTTATTTGAATTCAGCGACTTTGGGTCATACTTTGGAATTTATTTTCATTGTTGTTATTGTTGTCCGTAGTTTTTTTGTCGTGGGTTAGCGTTCGATGGAGTCGGTGGGTTCGTGGTCGGTTCGTGCCAACCTACTTCGGTCGATTCTTCGCATTTGTGATTACTCGAGGCAAGTACCTTGTCCATACAATTCTTGTTTTATGAATATGATAATTAGTGATCGTCTCCTTGTGTTTATTTGATCATTTGAATCTCACTTTCATAGATTCGGTTAACCTTGTTAAAGGCCCTCTTTCAAAACACGCGTGTTTTGTGGACATTGTGTTCGTGGATGGTTGCGTGAATTACTATGAATACATTTGGTGTTGTCGTTGTGCTTTGATAATATATATGTATATATATATATATATTATCTCTTATTGGTGCGTTGTAATTTGACCATTGCGTCGTGTATTGTGTTTGTTGTCATTGAGTGAATTACTTGGATATTATTGATGTGATATGTTATTTGTGTGAATGTGTGGATATGGTTGAAGGTCTACGGTGACACATGGCACGTGATCATGTGGTCAGGATGCAACAAGTGATTGATCCAACCGTGAGAGCCTTAGATAATCTACGGTGGCACATGGCATGCGACCATGTGGCCAGGATGTAACAAGTGATTGATCCAACCGTGAGATGTGTGTGATTTGTTTCGCTAGCCAGCTCGGGAGGGTCCTTCGAGGCCTCAAGTAGGATTTGTGGCTTCGTCCCAGTCATAGGCGATGCGCGTGTGCGATTATGTTTTGTTGATTTTTATATCCGTCGAGGACACGTGATGTTGGCTCTGGCCCTGTGAATTGTGGTTGGTTTTATTTGTGAAAACAAAACCTTTGGGCTGTGACCCCTATTGATTTTTGAAAGATAAGGATTCGGTAATCCTAAATTGTTTTCTATTAAAACTCTCGATGGCATTCTAAACTGTTTTATAAATTATTTCCATTGATTTGTGATCTTTCGGTTTTGGAATATTTTTCTCAAACTCTTGCCTAGGGAAGTACTTTTCGTTTCGTTTGAATCTTTAAGGATTCCTGGTTATTGTTATTCGTAGAATGTGAATTGTATGGCTCGTATTTGCACTTTGTTCTTGCACTAGCAAAACAGTGGAGTTTTGCTAACCCCCGAGTATTCGGGGGGTGGATGTCTGTTTTTGCATTCAGGTTTGGGAGCATAACACAGGGTCGGCACGGAGGATGATGAAAGTTGAACGATACTAATCACACGAGGACCCGTTTGATGTCATATTGGTTTAGTTGTATTTTATTTCCGCTGCAGTATTCTTTCCCTGTTGTACGGGAGTGTGTTGTATTCGACCCCTGCGTGGGCATGTATTGTAATTGAGTTGTATGTATTTATTGAAAGACCAAATCGGTCTACTGAGTCATTTTAGCCTTAAAGGCGTTGTTAAGTTGTTCAGTTTTGTTACCAGCCTGGTAGAACCTTGAGGAAAGGTTCTACGGCGTGTAATATCCCTGAGCGGATTGGGGGTGTTACATAAATGGTATAGGAGCTTAGGTTGTGGAAACCTAGGCTGTCGGGTTTAATGGTGTCTGTTGAGTTTTGTCTCGTCGGATTTTGTCTGACTGAGTCGTGTCGCGGCGCGTCATCTGAGTTTGTTGGTCGTGATTAGTATCGTGGGGCGATCATCATCTTCGTGCGACCTGTGGATGTAAGTCTCCCTTCTTTGTGATTGTGCCTCGTCTGATGCGAGTTACTTGTATGATTATACGTTAAGTGGTGGAATCCTTCTGTGGATTTTGATTTCGTGGTATGTGGTTATTTGACTCTCATATTTCGTTCATATGAGGAGTAGTGTTGCTGGATTGTGCATGTTGGACTGTGTCTCTTTTATCCGCTGCGTGAGTTCTTTTGTAATGGCTTTCGGTATTTTACCGAATGATTTTATTTCGAAAACCGATTCCCTTAACCGAGTTTTTGGCATTATGGCCTTGATCATTTTGGCGAAATTCTTATGACGGTATTTAGTATTTTGGTAAATGGATTTCGTGAGTTTTTGAAATATTACCGTCATCGGCCTTTTTGACGTTTTTGTAAATGGTTTTATCCTGGTGGATTCCGGCGCGGGACCCACGGCGCTATAATGTTTCATGTAATTACATGAAATTTTTTTTGGGCATTCTAGCCCACTGAATTGTCTTTGAAAACCTTGAGTATCTTAGAAAATAAATTTCGAGACGTACTTTTAAAATGAATTATTTTCTCGTGGTACATCTAAGGTGCCACAATATGTTTCAAAATTCTTCTACCTCGAGGACCAAAATGTTTTGAGATATTTTCAATGTTTTAGAAACACTTTTACTTAGACCCGAAGGTCGAATATTCTGAAAGTTTTCCACTAAAAGGAAAGTGTTCTCATTTTTGTTCAAACGCAAGATGATTTTCAAAGTCTCGATAATGGTGTTTGTACTACTTTTTGAAAGGTGATACTCAAGATCAACTAGTGTTTCCAGAATCTTTCTTTTTTCAAAGGTGTTTTCGTTTTTAAAACCTATCATTCCTGTTTGCAGTCCAGGAATGTATGTATGATATTCATATTGTCGTTAGAATGTTAGCTCCCGAGTATGATGGAGTTGGTGGCGTGAATGTTGAGTCGTTGCCACGCATTTGTTGTGATTAGCCCTCTGTGAGAGGTGAGATGTTGGTATTGAATGTTGTCGCTTTGTGATGATTTGTGTGTTATCGCACTTGTGCGAGCTATTGGAACTGGAGTTTGTATGATTGTGTACATACGTGGTTGTTTCATGATGTTTTGTAATTGTGCACTGGTCATCGTTCGAGTTGTTGATGTCGCCGAATGATGCCGTCGTTGCTGTGATATTCATGTGTGTATTGCCTTACGATGGTAATCAATGTATGTGTTATGTGTTATGATTTTCTGTTGTGCTGAGTGGTTACTTATTCAGTATGCCGAGGGGCCGAGGTCGTGGTCGTGGTGATCGGACGCGTGGTCGAGATCATGCTGCCGGTGATGATATCAGTATCGGTGTCGCTACTATTTTACAGCAGGTAGCCACACAGATGACTCAGTTGACTCAGGCAGTTCAGCGTGTTACAGATGTGACCCAACATACTGGTGCAAATCAGTAGCTTTGAGAAGTGGTTCGTATGAATCCCCCTCGTTTCGCTGGTTGGCTTTTCCAGTTGGAAAAGATATTTGAGATAGTTGATTGTCCAGAAGAACGTAAGGTCCCGGTAGCTCAGTATCTTTTCGACAAAGATGTCGCTAGCTGGTGGGAGGCTATTGAGCCTCAAGATCGTGTTATCACATGGGCAGAGTTCCAAAGATTCATGAGAGATGAGTTTTTTCCAGAGCCGATCAGAAATCAGAAGATTAATGAATTCTTTTCGGCGAAACCGCAGGATGTACCGCTGTCTCAAGCAATTATTGATTTTAGCAAACAGCTCGGCTATGTGCAGAATCAAATAAGGACAGGGGAGGACAAGATTTGTCATTTTAGTAGGCGGATGAAGCCGGAGAATCGTCAGTACATGGAAGGTCTCGCTTGTACTTCCTTGAGAGATTATCAGAATTGAGCGTTAGCCTATGAGCTATCCAGATTATCGACCGAGAGTATTTCTGACTCGAATAAACAGAAAACCGCTGGGAACTTTTCAGGAAATCAGATGAGTGGGCCCCTTGAGGTTGGGACTTCGTTTCGTCATCCCAAGATGGTTCCTAGATCGCGTGATCAGAGGAGTAGTACCCCTGTAATGAGTAATGTGAGAAGCTCGAAGATATGTTATAACTGTAGTCGAGCAGGACATACTGCAAAGAATTGTCGTTCACCATTAGTCAGCTGTTTCGAGTGTGGCCAGGTGGGTCATCGAGCCGTACATTGCGAGACGGTAGCTGAGAGATTTGGGGATCGAGGTTGCGTCTCTGCTCCGAAAGGACACGGAGATGCCTAGTGTGGTTTTAAGGATTTCGGCGTAGTCTGAATTGCTTATGATTGCCCTTGTGGACCGTTTGTGTTTACGTTCTGTTTTCTCGACTGTGCGCATTTCCTTGTAATAGGTACTCTGTGTTTTGTGAATGTTCGGATAATTGACTTGATAATATTATCTGTTTGATGACGCTTGTCACTTGTTGGTTTTATTATGTTTTTACCGGTGGCGTTGTGTTGGTCGTCGTGGAGCGCGTTTTCACGCCGTATATTCCTTTGTGTTGCTTGTAACGTTTCGCCGATGGATGAAGGTTACGCATTTCTTGTGTATCTCGTTGAGTTTTCTTGGTGGGATGTTGCTCCTCCCTACTTATTTTAAGTTTCAGGACGAAACTTCTTTTAAGGAGGGTAGAATGTAATATCCGCAATTTTTGATTTTCGGTAATTTTCTTTTTTCGGCGGGAGTCCGTTTTGATGACTCACTTGTGACCGTTTCGTCATTCTGAGAATGTTTAATTCTTCACTTTTCGACGTCCGAGTTCGTTTCGGTGTCGTATCATCGAGTTCCGTTCTTTTTAGCGACTTTTCCGCATTTGACTTCGATTCTTACGAATCTCGTCCAAAACTATTGTTTTGAGTTTCCCGTAAGTCCGTTTAACTTGGTTAGACGTGATGTAAATTTCGGTTTGGTTATTCGATCACGTATCGTGATTTTCGGGTGTTTTGGGCCATTTTGTAATTTTCCCAAAGTGGTGGGTATCCGTATACGTATTTGTTGTCTCGACCCTTTTTATGGTCGCGTGTGAGTTTGATTGTAACTCAAGCTCTTAGTATGATCTTATTCTGGAGCTTTCCGTGCGTATCTTGAACTTGGTGTTCCGATCGGAGGAATCCGTTGTTGTAATCGGCTTTGAGAGCACTGTTGCTGTCCTTTTGAGTCGATAGCGCACGCTACACCTATTGGTTAGCGCGCGCTATGGTGCGGTTGTTAGCGCACACTATAGGTCTAGTAGCGCATGCTAACTGGTGGTGCAGAATCAGTCCAGAGGCTACTGGACTGGGTTAGAACGTTGGTTAGCGCACGCTATGTGGTAACATAACGCGCGCTAGGGTGCATTGGTAGCGCACGCTGGGGGGAGGATAGCGCACGCTACCCGGTAGTTCAGGGCAGTCCAGAGGCTACTGGACTGGGTCTGGGGCCTCGTTAGCGCATGCTAATTTTTGTAGCTAGAGCGCGTTAACTGTGCATGTTGGCAGAACGTTTTGTTCTGATGCTTCGATAGCGCACGCTAATCAGGTAGGATTAGCGCACGCTAAGCTGTCCAGTATATAAACTGGACAGCAGTCTTTAATCCTCATTTTCTTCATTTCTTCTTCTTCTTCCTCCGTGGGTTGAGACGAGGGCGACTAGGGCTTGGGCTCCTGGCCGATTTCTACTCCATTCAAGGTATTTTGGAGTACCCTAGGTGATTATAACATCATCTAATCCATTATTCTTCACCGAATCAAGGTATTTTTTCTTGAATCCCTAGAGTTGACTTTTTGGGAGTTTTGTTCTTGATTTCATTTTCTATCCATTTTTGACGAACCAATTGTTGTCAAATGATGTTGTTAAACATATCCTATGGATTGTATATCCATATTTTAGTTTGGAATTCCATTTTCATGTTTTGGTCGGTCGATTTACGTTCTTGGCCGTTTGGGGGAAACCCTTGAACTTTCGTCGTTTGTTCATTGAATTTAGCGACTTTGGGTCGTACTTTGGAATTCATTTTCATTGTAGTTATTGTTGTCCGTAGTTTTTTGTCGTGGGTTAGCGTTCGGTGGAGTCGGCGGGTTCGTGGTTGGTTCCTGCCAACCTACTTCGGTCGATTCTTCGCGTTTGTGATTACTCGAGGCAAGTACCTTGTCCATACAATTCTTGTTTTATGAATATGATAATTAGTGATCGTCTCCTTGTGTTTATTTGATCATTTGAATCTCACTTTCATAGATTCGGTTAGCCTTGTTAAAGTCCCTCTTTCAAAACGCGCGTGTTTTGTGGACATTGTGTTCGTGGATGGTTACGTGAATTACTATGAATACACTTGGTGTTGTCGTTGTGCTTTGATAATATATATGTATATATATATTATATCTTATTGGTGCGTTGTAATTTGACCATTGCGTCGTGTATTGTGTTTGTTGCCATTGAGTGAATTACTTGGATATTATTGATGTGATATGTTATTTGTGTGAATGTGTGGATATGGTTGAAGGTCTACGGTGACACATGGCACATGATCATGTGGTCAGGATGCAACAAGTGATTGATCCAACCGTGAGAGCCTTGGATAATCTACGGTGGCACATGGCATGCGACCATGTGGCCAGGATGCAACAAGTGATTGATCTAACCGTGAGATGTGTGTGATTTGTTTCGCTAGCCAGCTCGGGAGGGTCCTTCGAGGCCTCGAGTGGGATTTGTGGCTTCATCTCGGTCCTAGGCGATGCACGTGCGCGATTATGTTTTGTTGATTTTTATGTCCGTCGAGGACACGTGATGTTGGCTCTGGCCCTGTGAATTGTGGTTGGTTTTATTTGTGAAAACAAAACCTTTGGGCTGTGACCCCTATTGATTTTGGAAAGATAAGGATTCGGTAATCCTAAATTGTTTTCTATTAAAACTCTCGATGGCATTCTAAATTGTTTTATAAATTATTTCCATTGATTTGCGATCTTTCGATTTTGGAATATTTTTCTCAAACTCTTGCCTCGGGAAGTACTTTTCATTTCGTTTGAATCTTTAAGGATTCCTGGTTATTGTTATTCGTAGAATGTGAATTGTATGGCTCGTATTTGCACTTTGTTCTTGCACTAGCAAAACAGTGGAGTTATGCTAACCCCCGAGTATTCGGGGGGTGGATGTCTGTTTTTGCATTCAGGTTTGGGAGCATAACACAGGGTCGGCACGGAGGATGATGAAAGATGAACGATATTAATCACACGAGGACCCGTTTGATGTCATACTGGTTTAGTTGTATTTTATTTCCGCTGCAGTATTCTTTCCCCATTTTACGGGAGTGTGTTGTATTCGACCCCTGCGTGGGCATGTATTGTAATTGAGTTGTATGTATTTATTGAAAGACCAAATCGGTCTACTGAGTCATTTTAGCCTTAAACACGTTGTTAAGTTGTTCGGTTTTGTTACCAGCCTGGTAGAACCTTGAGGAAAGGTTCTACGACGTGTAATATCCCTGAGCGGATTGGGGGTGTTACACCCTGAACCTGCATGTACCTGGATGCAGAACAGACATCCACCCCCCGATTACTCGGGGGTTAGTAAAACTCCATTGTTTTACTAGTGCAAGTATAAAACGATACTAAATGCAACAAGTAAATAGCAACTACGAATTTAATACGGAAAACAATTATCAAAATGTTCCCGAGAAGTTTTAGAATTTCGAACTCAAGTAAGAGATTTTTGAAAAGGAACACATCATCTCGGGGATTATTAAAGCAGAAATTCTTTTGGACCTCGAGTCCCAATTTACAAAACCTTTTCATAAACATTAGGGCCTTAGCCCGATTCTCGTTTCAGAGCACACTAGATAATATATCATTATGAGTCCGAGATCCATATTTAAAATGTTACGCAAACAATCACTGCTACACGATCATTGTTCGTACACATCATGTACCGAACTCCGGAGGCCTCGACGGACCTTACCCGGACCACACACACTGTTCGTACACATCATGTACCGAACTCCGGAGGCCTCGACGGACCTTACCCGGCCACAAACATCGTTCGTACACATCATGTACCGAACTCCAGACGTCTCGTCAGACCCTACCTAGATCACACACCTTGTTCGTACACATCATGTACCGAACTCCAGAGGCCTCGTCAGACCCTACCTGGAACACATACCTGGTTCGTACACATCTTGTACCGAACTCCAGAGGCCTCGTCAGACCCTACCTGGAACACACACACACACACACCGACACGACACAACTCATTATCATCAAATGTCAAGTCATTCCACATTACACCGAAATGTACAATCAAGTATGTAAACCAGAACAACACAAATATCATGATCATCACAACAACTCGACAATGACCAACCACTCCCGACACAAACTTAGATGATTTGCACATCCAACACAATTCCACAAAGTTAACTAAGTGAAGGTATTATCGTTACCATCAATTGTTCGTAATAATCAATTCATACGAAGCATATACACGAAAGTTAACCAATGCATCACAACCATAATACGACGTCCCTATTCACAAGACACAATTCGTATAGTAAAACACTTGCCTTAATAACTGCTACCGAATACTCCGAAGAACATGGTTCGACCGGGAAGCTCGGACCCCTAAGAAGGCAATGAACGGAAGGGTTCCGACTCGAGTTCTTCACAAGAATTTCGTTCCTAAGTCACAACGATATCAATTCAATTACAATTCTACGAAAACGTATAGAACTTCCCAAGTTCTACCCATAGAAGCATTTTATCGGACACTTTGAGGGCATAGTCCAATATAATCGTTTAACGGAGAAATACTCGAATTTGTTCCACAAAACTTCAAGGGTTGTGAATGATTTCGAGTATACAACTAAGTTCTAACAATAATCTGAACTAAAACGAATCAAATCGGCCAAAATATCGGGAAACCTCAAAAATTCCCAAAATCAAGAGTTTAGGTGTTCTTACCTTCGATCCGGACGGAAAATGATGTTAGATATGAATCAAACTTCCAAAACATGTTGCTCCATGTCATATCCATCCAAATCCATCCATTATTGACGAAGAAACGCGAAGAAATGAAGAAAAGGGGTGAAAATGGCCAGATGACTCGGTCCAGGCCCTTAAATAGCCGACCCTAGCGGACCGCTTACGTACGTAATCGGCCATGGCCTACGTACGTAATCGGCCAGGGCCGAACTCTCTGTACTGATTCTTCCGGACATGTTACGTACGTAACCGGCAGGCTGTTATGTACGTAACAGGCCTTACGACCGTTACTGCCGGGCCATTACGGCCGTTACTCGGCCAGGTCTGGCCAGCCAGGCCTCGGTCGATCCGACGGTCCGAAAAATCCCGAAACTCAGACCTGAACGTAAACCGAAAACACGATTACGAAGTAATCATTAAGGCGAATCCGAACACTAAGAGAACACACGATTCCGATCACCCGAGGGATCGAAATTCGACAACGGAAGTAAATACCCCAAACTTTGGGAAATTACGAAAATGGCCCAAAACGTCCGAAATACACGATACGTGATCGAATAACCAAACCGAAGTTCACAACACGTCTAAAAAGGTTAAACGGACTTACGGGAAACTCGAGACAGTAATTTCGAACGAGATTCACAAGAATCGAACCCAAGTGCGGAAAAGTCGTTAAGAAACACGGATCTCAACAAAACAATACCGAAACGAACTCAGATGACAAAAAGTTCAGAATTAATCATTCTCGGAATGACGAAGCGGTCATAAGCGAATCGTCAAAATGGACTTTCGCTGAGAAAAAAGAAATTATCGGAAATCGAAATTACGGGTATTACATTCTACCCTCCTTAAAAGAAGTTTCGTCCCGAAACTTAAAATAAGTAGGGAGAAGCAATATCCCCGCCAGGAAAACTCGACGAAATACACAAAAACCGAAAACTCGTGCCCAACGGCGAAACGCTGCAAGAAACGCAAAGACACATACGGCGTGAAAACACGCTCCACGACGACCAACACAACGCCACCGATAGAGACGTAATAAAACCAACAAGTGACAAGCATCGTCAAACTGATAATACAACCAAGTCGATTATCTGAACAATCACAAAACACAAAGCACCCATTATAAGGAAACACGCACAATCAAGAAAACATAAATAAACACACAAACGATCCACAAGGACAACCACAAACAATTCGGACTACGCTGAAGTCCTCAAAAACTACACTAGGCATTTCTGTGTCCTTTCGGAGCAGAGACGCAACCTCAATCCCCAAATCTCTCAACTACCATCTCACAATGCACGGCTCGGTGATCCACTTGGCCACACTCGAAACAGTTGATTAACGGTGAACGACAATTCTTCGCAGTACGAGATCAGGCAAAAACAGTCAGACAACTCCGATCAAACAACAATGATCGAACAACAACGATCAAATAACAATTATCGAACAACAATGATCGAATGACAACAGTCGAACAATGACTCTGAGGTCCCCACTTCAACTCCAGACATTAAAAGAACTGGTAGAAAGTGAAAGATGTTACTTCCAAACAAGGTCCACAAGAATCGAACCGAACTCGAAAAGGTCACGATGATAAACAGGTCAATCTGAAACAAGGTCACAACCAGTTCGAACGATGACAACTAGGACATCAAACAAGTTCAAAAAGTATCGGCGAACACGTGCAAGTCGATAGAATTTAGAAGGAGAAACTGCAGAAGTCAAATATAGTACGGGTATTACATCCGACCTCTTATAAAAGAAATGTCATCCCCACAACTCACAACAACGGAAACAAGGTCACAACATAAAAAGCATCCGACAGGAAAATCTCCCATGGGTCTCTCAGAGCCGATCCTGATATCTGTGCTGAAGCGCGAATTCCAAAAGTCTTAGTAGCCAATTCGCAAAACTGAATTCGGTGTCCCTCGAGTCCGCACTTGAAACGCGTTACTGACGAGAAGGACAATTTACACGTGCATGCCCCAGTACATCACGGTTGAAACACCTCGGCTCGGCATACCGAAAATACAAATACTAGATACAATGGGGCATAACGTCGCAAAACAATATAGCGGAGATGCCAACTCAGCACAACAAAGAATCATAACACATATCATATACAACGATCACCATCGTAAAGTAATACACACATAAACACTTACAACAACGACGGTATCGTTCGGCGATCTCAACGGCCCGAACGATAACCAGCACATAATTACAAACATTATGAAACAATCACACATGTACGCAAACGTACAAACCCAAGCTTCAACAGCTCACACTCGTGCGACAACACGCAAATCACCACGAGGCGATAAACAGTAAACACCAGTTCACAGCTCTCACAGAGGGTTAGTATAACAAATGCGTGGTAACACCTCGATGTTCATGCCACCAATTCGATCATACTTGGGAGCAAACATCATAACGACAACGCGAACATCATACATACATACCCAGCCCTCAAACGGGAATGGATAGGTTTTAAAAACGAAAACCTCCTTTTGAAAATAATTTAGAAAAACATCGGTTGATCTTGAGTATCACCTTTAAAAAAAAGTACAAACGTGAAACATCGTTATCGAGACTTTGGAGAACCATTTCGCATTTGAGAAAAATGAGGACACTTTCTCTTAGTGAAAAACTTTCATAGTAACACAACCAACCAAACATCCCAACGTCAACATAGGATGATAAATAGCAGCATGATAAAACATCAACTCCAAGTCATCACACAAGTGCACGAACTAACACTGTAATTTAAGAACTTCATTCAAAAATAATTCACACAGTCACATCAACAGAGATGTTTGGATTTTACCAAATCAAACACAGTCAAAACCATACATGTATCGTAGGGATCAAACACTAGCAACAAAAATAAAATATTTCCGGGGTATTATTCAAATGATAAAATTTTAAAATTCTCAAGTTTGAAAAATTTGGTGAAATGAAATTTTTGAAAACACTTTTAATACCCCGATCGTCTAATAAAAACCATGTATCTCAACATTTAGAAAACACTGAAATATTCTCCGGCGAGCACAATAAGACCACAAACTTATCACAACCACTAACACGTGTACATATGAAGTTCAAAATTCCAAAAACCAAAAATCATTCTGCAAAATAAAAATTTCCCAAAATCCTTTAGTTCCTAACCAAAACGACGGTAATATTTTTCATTGTCCGAAGTACTTCAAAACACATTTTTCAAATACCGTCTGATTGTGTCATTTGAAAATACACGGTCCATTTGTCAAAATTTAACAATTTTTTTTTAAAAATCCATATAAACCGTGGTTTGACCGCACCACCAAAATATTTTCCAAAAATCGATTTCTACAAAAATTCTCAAACTGTAAAGTCCTTCAGAAAATATTCTCAAACTTACCCATAGCGGACAAAAATTACAACATTCCAAAAACAGTCGAATTTAAAACCACATACTCAAATGGCAACCAGGGTCGCCAATTCAATCAAATGTATCTCGTGGTATCAAGTTTAAACACCCAGCAAAATCATTCAGCGGAGTTTCTCACAAACTCTACCGTCGGTACCTTTTCGAAACCCATCAAGGTTTACAACTTTCACAACATACCACCCCACCCGGTGGTTCAAAGATAAAACAATAATGTGCCCAGTTCTATACACATACTATGTGTCACAAGTATTAAACACAACTATATTACACAATACTGTGTAAATAAAATTATGCACCGCAATTAACTCACTAAGATAAAATCGAGATACACATGTATTACTCATAAAGGAGGAGACTTACATCCACAGGTCGCACGGAGGTGACAGTCGCCCACGATACTAATCTCGTCCGACAACATAACCGACACGTTGTGACTACGCATAACTCAATTTGTTACTGACGACTCGAACGACAAGTCAACACATTACTCGACAAATCACGACTTGACTCAACCCGACAGCCTAGGTTTCCGCAACCTAAGCTCCGATACCATAAATGTAACACCCCCAAAACTGTATGGGAATATTACACGCCGTAGACCCTTTCCACAAGGATCTACCAGGCTAAACATCCATAAACAACCAAATGCTTTCCCGGCCAGGGTCAAACAATATAATAATACAGACTGTTAAGGTCACTTACACATAAACACACAGACCGATGAGGTCACACAACTCTATCAACAGAATTGACTAACAACATTACCCACACAGGGGTCGAAACACAATACAGTGGAAGACTGAATCAACTCTAACAATACAACCAAACTCTACCAACTCTCAACTCTTGATTAGTATCGCAGCTCGTGATCCCCTTGTGCCAATCCTGTGACTGCTCCCCTAAACCTGCATGTACCTGGACGCAGAACAGACATCCACCCCCCATTTACTCGGGGGTTAGTAAAACTCCACTGTTTTACTAGTGCAAGTATAAAACAAAATGCAACAAGTAAATAGCAACTACGAATTTAATACGGAAATCAATTATAAAAATGTTCCCGAGAAGTTTTAGAATTTCGAACTCAAGTAAGAGATATTTGAAAAGGAACACATCATCTCGAGGATTATTAAAGCAAAAATTCTTTTGGACCTCGAGTCCCAATTTACAAAACCTTTTCGTAAACATTAGGGCCTTATCCCGATTCTCGTTTCAAAGCACACTAGATAATATATCATTATGAGTCCGAGATCCATATTTAAAATGTTACCCAAACAATCACTGCTACACGATCATTGTTCGTACACATCATGTACCGAACTCCAGAGGCCTCGACGGACCTTACCCGGACCACACACACTGTTCGTACACATCATGTACCGAACTCCGGAGGCCTTGAAGGACCTTACCCGGCCACAAACATCGTTCGTACACATCATGTACCGAACTCCAGAGGTCTCGTCAGACCCTACCTGGATCACACACCTTGTTCGTACACATCATATACCGAACTCCAGAGGCCTCGTCAGACCCTACCTGGAACACATACCTGGTTCGTACACATCATGTACCGAACTGCAGAGGCCTCGTCAGACCCTACCTGGAACACACACACACACACATCGACACGACACAACTCATAATCATCAAATGTCAAGTCATTCCACATTACACCGAAATGTACAATCAAGTATGTAAACCAGAACAACACAAATATCATGATCATCACAACAACTCGACAATGACCAACCACGCCCGGCCCAAACTTAGATGATTTGCACATCCAACACAATTCCACGAAGTTAACTAAGTGAAGGTATTATCGTTACCATCAATTGTTCGTAATAATCAATTCATATGAAGCATATACACGAAAGTAAACCAATGCATCACAACCATAATACGATGTCCCTATTCACAAGATACAATTCGTATAGTAAAATACTTGCCTTAATAACCGCTACCGAATACTCCGAAGAACATGGTTCGACCGGGAAGCTCGGACCCCTAAGAAGGCAACGAATGGAAGGGTTCCGACTCGAGTTCTTCACAAGAATTTCGTTCCTAAGTCACAATGATATCAATTCAATCACAATTCTACGAAAACGTATAGAACTTCCCAAGTCCTACCCATAGAAGCATTTTATCGGACACTTTGAGGGCATAGTCCAATATAATCGTTTAACGGAGAAATACTCGAATTTATTCCACAAAACTTCAAGGGTTATGAATGATTTCGAGTATACAACTAAGTTCTAACAATAATCTGAACTAAAACGAATCAAATCGGCCAAAACATCGGGAAACCTCAAAAATTCCCAAAACCAAGAGTTTAGGTGTTCTTACCTTCGATCCGGACGGTAGATGATGTTAGATATGAATCAAACTTCCAAAACATGTTGCTCCATGTCATATCCATCCAAATCCATCCATTATTGATGAAGAAACGTGAAGAAACGAAGAAAAAGGGTGAAAATGGCCGGATGACTCGGTCCAGGCCCTTAAATAGCCGACCCTGGCCGACCGCTTACGTACGTAATCGGCCATGGCCTACGTACGTAATCGGCCATGGCCTACGTCATGTCGGCGAGCGAACTCTCAGATCGATCTGCCGGACATGTTACGTACGTAACCGACAGTCGTTACATACATGTGAGGCCTTACGGCCATCGCTGGCCATTACGGCCGTTACGCGGCCAGGTCTGGCCAGCCAGGCCTCGGTCGATCCGACGGTCCGAAAAATTCCGAAACTCAGACCTGAACGTAAACCGAAAACACGATTACGAAGTACTCGCAAAGACGAATCCGAACACTAAGAGAACACACGATTCCGACCACCCGAGGGCTCGAAATTTGACAACGGAAGTAATTACCCCAAACTTTGGGAAATTACGAAAATGACCCAAAACGTCCGAAATACACGATACGTGATCGAATAACCAAACCGAAGTTCACAATACGTCTAACAAGGTTAAACGGACTTACGGGAAACTCGAGACAGTAATTTCGAACGAGATTCACAAGAATCGAATCCGAGTGCGGAAAAGTCGTTAAGAAACACGGAACTCAACAAAACAATACCGAAACGAACTCGGATGACAAAAAGTGCAGAATTAATCATTCTCAGAATGATGAAACGGTCATGAGCGAGTCGTCAAAATGGACTTTCGCTGAGAAAAAATAAATTACCGGAAATCGAAATTACGGGTATTACAATCACAAAGCCACTCCGCATTCTAAAACGATGAATGAATTAAAAAATAGCCGTCTGTACTGTATTCAAACAATGCCAAGAGGCCCAAACATAAATATGGAATAATCGCTCCATGTCAAATTCTGTCTGCTGGATTGCACAATCGAATTCCAATTCTGATAAAACCGATAATACATGATACATCTGTAGACCAACTGCCCCGAAACAAGGACAATGTCGGATATCGATAAAAATATGAATGCCCACACAAGCAATAATAATAAACAACCAATGCATCAAACGACAATATCATTGACATGATAACTCCACACAAGATCAACAAAGAATCAACCAAGAACGAGAATGCCATCGATGTAGTGAACTCCAACAAGATCAAATAAAGGATCCGCACGAATGAGATTTCCAACGATATAGTAAACTCCAACAAGATTAATAAAGGATAAACGACAACCGAGAATACCAACGAACAAGTAAATTCCGACGAGATATATAAAAGATCAGTAACGAACGAAATTCCAACGATATGGTGAACTCCACACGAGATATATAAAAGATTAGTAATAAACGAGATTACCAACGATATGGTAGTCTCCACACGAGATAAATAAAGGATCAACAACAAATGATAATATCAACGACATGGTAAACTCACACAAGATCGATAAAGGACCACATGGATAGATACACGAGAGAATAAAATCGTCCAACATATACAAATCACATATATGGGATTTCGAAGACAAACTCGACCATCGAACATATCCGTTTATACATGGACTATGAACGACCAATCAATATTACTCAAGATGGACGTCACGATATGCCTGATCCGGAAATGTGTCCGTGTACAAGCCACCCACGGGTATCGATTGAATACACGTCTGGTCACGTACCTAATCAGTCTCACGAAGTACGTCTCGTGTGCACGGTTCGATATGAGGTCGAAACCAACACATGCTACACGTGCCCGCCCTGAAAATCCTACACATGACCGATCATAACGTATCTGACTCCAGATATGTCACGACACAATGTGACAACAAAACTCGAAGAAACGCATATCCAATAAGAATCGGAAGACTTCCCAAGTGAGCAACAATAGCTCGATCATGAAGGACTGACACGACCACAAAGTAGTATTCTCGTCAGACAACGGTTCACATAATGCTCGACAATACATATAATATTAGCACATAAATCCTAAGGTCGCATCCAAGGGTAAAAAAAGCATCTACTTAGGAATACTCCGGACCGTGGGTGCCAGATTCTGGTCTTATCCCTCAACATAGTCCCACATGGGTACCATTCAGGTTTTATCCCCAACACATCGGCCCATTAAATCATAGTTCAAAGTAAGGGCACATCGAGAAATAAACCAAACAATGATGCACACTCATCACATGAAACATTAACACACACATGCAATAATGCTACAGGATGATTATCATAATTCAGCAAGACTAAATTACCTCAAAGCCGGAGACAGTACCCCTTCCACGACCAACATCCTTGAAAAAGTACACATTATACGAATAGTCCGGAATGGAGTATAGTTCATCAGTATCAACAATCCATCACCTTGAGATGAATGTCGGCACGGTAAATCGTCCTCGATATCTAACATCTCAAATAATAGGCCAAAGATAATTCACATTTCCGTTTCCACCAGACATCTTTAAATTACACACATTATGATTTATCCCAGTCCAAGCAAAGTATACATACCATCATCCCGACAATTCATATCTATAACATCATTCCTATATGAATCATATATGAAATGAAATCGAAACCATTTATTAAACATTATAAACTGGGCAAGCATAACTTGCTTCGATACCGATACGACCAAGCTGTTACAAATTCCATTGCCTTCATCCGCGAGCTCCTCAGACCCGACCAAAAGCAATCTACGAACTCTTCAACCTCAACCGCAACACAAAGATCATAATCAACTATCAATTATCGCAACCTATTGAAGTAATCTATTAACACACATTCGATAATAGTCAACGACCGATATAATCAACCAATCAAACTCAACAGCTCAAAAATACCTCGATCAATATACTAAACCAAATAACCCGACTCGACAAATTCGAATTCATATCCAAGATACAAGCCGCAAGTTTTATAATCATGATTAACAATCAATATAATCGATCAACAAGCCCAACGGTTCCACAATATCCCGAATAACGCAAATCCGAACAACCCAAATCAATCAATCACAATTCCATGACCACAATACGATTCCATAATCTGATAATCACATCAACGATCAACTTATCCCGATAACAAGGATTGCATAACATACTCTCTTCCGAATTCAACCACCTAGATGTATTAACAAGATTCCTTCTTGTTCACATTTGTAAATTCACAGTAAAATATTACTACTGACATAATCGACAATCCGAACTATCTAAATAGTTGATAATCATGTTCTAAGATTAACCATAACCTTTCCGGGTTCATCCTTATTTATCATGATTCAAATTCCATCAAGAGCATATGAAATCAACTACTACAATCACATAATATTGGTCTTCAATTATCATACCCATGTTTTATAATAACAACCATTATATATATCCTATCACATATTCCCCCTTTGATGTGATATATAACAAGAACACCAAGAACGCCCTGATTCCATAATCATGTTCATGTCAAACAACATAATCGAAGGCATATATCATCGTATTCTCCAACATACAATTCACATAACCTCAAGAATCACAACAACATCACCATAACTGTAACACCCCCAGAATTTGACCGGGAATGTCACATGCCGTAGACCCTTCTCACAAGGATCTACCAGGATAAACTTCAAAAAACTACTCAATGATTGACCGACTGAGGTCAAATATTTACAAGACAGACCGACAAGGTCATAAAATAATTCAAAACCAACTTAATTTACAACTCAACGACAATAATGAACTTGAACACGGAAAGAAATGGCAACTTGATTTAATGAATGAAAACTACACCTGTACAAGGGTGAATACTCGACCAAAAGAGAAAATACCGACTAAGATGAAACAAAAGGAAAGACTCTGACTCCTGTGTGATTAGCATCATTGTTCTCCATCTCCTTCCAATCCAATCATGTTACTGCTCCCGAGCTGCAAAACCTGAGCGCAATAACAGGAACTCACCTCTCGAAAACTCGGGGGTTAGCAAACTGGAATTTTGCTAGTGCAAGAACATAACATACAAGATACACGAAAAATATCAACACGAAAACTCAACAGCCTCGAAGCCTTAACATGATATACACATTCACACAAACAGTACAGAAGAGTATTCATTTACATAATGGAAAGATATTCATACCATCAATTTCGTTTACGGAACAATAGCACCAATGAAACTTCAAACGAGCCCAATGAGTCAGAAGATCTAGTTTGAAAACAATTTTTAAAAGGAAATATTTTAATAAGATAGTTTTGAAAACATTATTGTTGACTCGAGCTATCTTGGGATTTTGCAAATCAAATGGGAATACTTTAAGAAAATAACCTCAAGAGTCCTCGGGTCCTCAACCCAGCATGTGGAAAACAATCTTACAAGAAAATCAATTCAATATTATTCGGGGTCCTCGATCCAATTTATAGAACACTGTCACAAGCGAATCATTACAACATCTCACGGGTTCTAGACCCAATACAAATAATATCATCACGAGATCAATCATCTCAACATTTCACGGGTTTCTCGACCCATTTAACATAATATCATCACAAGATAAATCAAAGACACAATCTCTCATTCGACATATCCTGCTCAAGACCCTTGATTAATTAACCCATTGAAATCTTGTCAAATATCCTTGATTAATTAACCCTGATACCAACGTTTAGAACAAGTTGAATCAAACTTCAGAAAACACGAACCGCGGTCTATATCAAGACCAATATTAAAAAGTGAGTTGAAAGAAACTTTGAATTTCGAAAATCGTTTGGTATCGGTTCTTAGCTGTCACTCAAATATCTGTTACCAATAAGCCTGCCAGGCGCCTCCCTTGCACACCTATGTACCGGCGTTCACTCCACTATATTGGACGCCCATTGCACATGTCATCGCGCCGGCATTCACTCCCACAGGAGCCACCCCTTGCTCGCGCATTAGGTAACACCAGTGTTCACCAATCATATGGAGCCGCTAATTGCAGCGTACACCAGGCCGGAGTACACGCCCCGCACTCAAAGGTACCCAGATATGATGTCTCTCATAACAAGTATTCACATTGTTACAAATATCAAGCATGCAGTCAATCGTTGCAACAATTATCAAATCAGTTCATCAATTCACACAATTTATTCGTCAGTCCATAACCAAGCAAAATGAACAACAACTCGCATATTATTCATCAAGACTTAACACATTAAACCTTCAGCACTACCAATCAACACTACACATATATCATTAGACCGTAACTCAACCAGAATACAAACCTTACCATATTACCTCTATGAATATGATTCGTACTATAATCCAAGTTGCGTACGTCGACTAGCATTTGTATTAATCACTCATCATTCATCTCCATATGTATATATATATGTATATACATATATATACACACACACACACACACACATATATATATATATATACACACGTATGTCTACATACATACATATATTTACAATATAATATATACATATATTCGTAACATGATTCATACACTTCAGCAATAATGATTTCACGTAGTTATAATTCGTATCTCAAGGTACTTGCCTTGGTAATCTCTCGCGAATACTCTGAAAATACGACTAATTGGAACAATCTGGAACTCCAATAAAAATGAAGATCGGAAAGACTCAACACAAGATTATCATAAGGAATTCGTCCCTAATATCCTATCATTAAGTAAACAATCATTCACATGAGGAAAAACATCGAAAGACGAGCAAATCCTAACTGTACTCTTCATAACGTACGTTACACACCTATGTAGCGTACGTTACATCTGCACATTAGCGTACGTAAGCTACAAAGCCTAGCGCACGCTAAGCATGCATTTGACAGTTTCTTCTCAGCTCAGACGACTGCCTTGCCTGAGGGTATAACGTCCATAATGCATAGTGCTTAACGTACGTTATACTTACACATATAATACTTATGCGAATCTGAGTGATCCTATGGTCTTAATGTCTTCGAATTTGCAGGTTAAACATGCCATCATAAAACTTACTCCAATCTCGACTATAAATCTTCAAAGCTAGTTTGGAAAATCTGAGGTTGTTATCAATATTAATTCTACGATCATTATGGAAACACCATTCGATACGGGTTTATTAATCTCAGAAAACTTCCCTTACTTTTTCATCATAACAAGATTTGAACTATAATGTTCTTAACTCTGGTAACTAAAGCATGAACATTCCAATTTCCAACAACATGATGTTCGGTTAAAAGTCATCTATGTATCTTTATAATCCCGGTAGTATGTTTATAACATCCTTAAGAACACGAATTTAAGGTTGGAGGTAGCATTAACATACCTTAATATGAAGAAAATGCCGAGACAATAGGCAGAATCCAACTCTGATTGCTTGAGTGCCAATCTAAGGTGTTTCTTAACTTCAATGATCGAGTATATGTAATCTAAGGTGTTTTAGATGGTTGGAGACTCTCTATAAACGAAGGAAAATGAAGTACAAGTGAAAGGAACGAAGTGAAATGGAATGGGGTGTTGTCCATATATATAATGTCTTGAGCTTTACGTACGTTAGCCTTAGCACTTTACGTACGTTATCAATTTAGCGCACGCTACCATTCGTCCTTAGCGTACACTATCGTTCAATGGTAGCTTACTGTCTCATTCTGTACTCGCTTACGTATGTTACACCCTCAAGTTACGTACGTAAACAAAACCCATTAGCGTACGCTAGTTACATACCTTAGCGTACGTTAACACCCATTGACCTCAAAACTATCCAGGTTCATCCGTGGGAATCTTTCCGAGCCCACCACCAGCCGTCCATGTGCTAGCCAGCCTGTTCAGACTTCCTTATGTACGTTATGCCTAGATCGTAGCGTACGCTATCTATAGCTCGTAATGTACGTTACGCTTACCTGTTAGCGTACGTTACACTTACCTGTTAGTACGTTACGACGTAGTTGCATGTGAAGGATTAAAAGTTGATATCATGCATGTGGATACGAATACGGAAACGATCATACTTTGATTATTGATAGCACAAAGTCGAGTAATACAGGGTTCAAATACGGACAAAAATACCCAATAATTTATCTGGATATTACAAAAGCCATCATCATACGAAGAAAAACATCAACAACAATATCAAAATCCGAATCAAGGAGAGGAGTTATCCAACATACCTCTTGAAGAAGAACCACAACGATCAAACACTTCAAGAAACATCAAAGATTCCAAACCCAAAGCATATAATCAACTCATCAAGGTCTTAACCATTGTATAAGGGTCTGAAATAGGATTATGAGTGAAGAGGAATGAAGTTTGGGGGAGAAGATATGTTTCCTTTCGTGAGGAAATGAAAGACCGACCTTTGTTATATAATCTGCCCAACACGTTAAGTACGTTAACACCCATCATTAACGTACGTAAGACCTATTAACGTACGCTACATGTCCTACATAGCATACGTTATCGGCATCCAGAGCTCACTGCCTCATTTTGTACCTTGTATTACGTACGTAACACCCGCGCCGTAGCGTACGTAACACATAGTTGACTTACTACAGTAACATACTCGTTTAACGTACGCGGCATATCCTTAACGTACATAAGGCTCGAGGTTGACCCGCCTGTCCACATCCGCGGTGAAAGTTGCCGACACCGGGCCCACTAGCCGATCATAGCTCGGACCTGTCCGATTCTCATCACTACGTACGTTATGTTCCATACCTAATGTACGTTAAGCTTGCATCGCTGCGTACGTAAACTCCTCTGCTTAGCATACTCTACTCTTGCACCTTTGCGTACGTAAGCTCCTATACTTAACGTACGTAATGACTTTTATACTTAGCCATTTTTGCTCCTGTCTGTCGTCCCAATATGCCGAACATGTACACGTGACATACGGAATACATATACTCGTTCCGATAACATTCTCATACGATACACCTGACGCACGATATCCTCAATTGAAATTTTCGACCAAGTACGACAATTATACAAATACTCATACAGTATATCCGACATCGAAAGACATATCAAGCATGTAATATCCTAGAATTAAAAATAACCTCGACAGATATACTGGAACGATTTTCACAGTCCCAGAATTATTCATCCATACTGCATCGGTCCCACTCTGTACAGTACAACTCAGATAAAACAATGCGAAAAATTCGTAGCGAAATTCTAGGATATTACAAGCACCTTTTAAAACATTGCTTTATATTAGTAAGTTTATAAATATACTTAAATTGAAATGATGGATTTGTACTATTTTTTATATTTTTTATGTGATGTATTCGTACTTACCTTCAACTTATGTACGAAATACTATTTATATTTGCATAATGTTAAGTTACAACATAAGATGATTAAAAAGTACATTAATTCTATAATATCTAAAGTATAATTAAAAGTAACTTTTCTTTAAATTATGTTTACATTGATTAAAATATTACAAAGTGTGTTAAAATATTTTTTATATTATCTTCGAATATCACAAATATACTAATTACTACGAGCATGCTCGTCAAATAAATGGTTTAAAAGGCACGAAGAATCTGAGCCGTTTTGGTGAAACGAGGCGAGGCGTAAGCCTCAAGGCGCATAGGCATAAACCTCAATTAAAATAATATGTTCTTAAACAATCTAACAATGATATCATAATATTGATAAAATGGGGATATTATATCCAACTACCTTATTAGATGGCCTGTTTACATTTTAGTCCCTATTGTTTCGTAAATTACAGCGAGGGACAAATGTCTGGGTTGGTGTTAACGTCCATTAAAAAGACAAAAATGCCCCTCTATTTACTTGAATAAAACATTTCTTTTAAAATACATTTCAGATTACTCATCATGCTGTCGGGATGGCTAGGTTGAGGTACAACTACGGGTCGTTCTCATCTGAGACGGTGATTCTGCAGGCGGCGATGTGCGGCTACCGGGGGCGCTATGCTGTCTGCGGTGGTTGTAGGCTCCAATTGCGGGATCGTCGGATCTGGAAAGACGATGAGGTGGAGCACTGAGCGGGTTGTTGAGGGTCACGATCGGACTTGACGGGTGAGAATCGGAGGTTTTGTGCCTGCTGCGATGTGCGGTGGTTGAACGGTCGCGGTAGGATGAGGCGGCGAGAGGCGAGCCTGTGCTGCAGATCCGAGTCGGGTTGCGAGACTTCAGACGGGTCTTCGATTTTTTTCTTTTTTGGTGTGGTGATGGGGAACGCAGGTCGGCTCTGTGGTGATGGGACAATTGTACTGTAATTAGGATCTCTACTGGTGGTGGCTGAGTTTAGGGACTGGGGTCGCGGCTACTCGCGGCGGCAACTTTTGTGTGGAGGAAATGACGGCGGTGGTCGATGGGGCCAGTATGTGCCATCCACGTGAGGCCAAAAGTAAATGGATAAAAACGAAAAGGAAAAATAAAAGGGCAAATTCGGGATATCAGTACTCTCTCTTGTGACATCATCTGAAAGTTTGACTTTTGTCCTTCGTTGTAAATATAGTTTCTGGACAGTTGTAAATGGCCCTTGATAAAAATTACTAACACACAAAAAAATTATAAATTAGATTACTAAAATATCACAGTATGGAGGCATCAATATTATTTATTTTCTTTAGTAAAAATCACAAAGAGTATAAATTAGGTTGCTTTTTTTAATTCCATCCTTAAAAGAAATTTTAACGAATTTTGATATTTAATTATCCTTTAGTCAATTTTTTAAAATATTAAATACCATTTAATTAATCACAATTTTTTGTGTTTTATTTTTCTTTAAGAAAAAAAAAAGATCATACTCATAAATTTAATAGCCCAATAGTAACCTTAAAAATGTTCAATATAACTAAGGGTAGTTATGTTATTAACCTTTTTAAATTAAACTATAAACTGTTTCAGGAAAAAGTAAGAAAGCTGTAAATACGGGTCAATCAATTGTATTCATAACACTAATAGTGGGGCCTTTATATAGGCATTACAATGAGAGTTCTTCCAAACATAGGATTCCTAGATAAGGTAAGACATCTAATAGGATCCTACTACTTCTAGAAGGATCTAGAACCTTCCATCTATGTATCTGCAACCAGTATTAGGTAAGACATATCACGAGACTAATAATTCCCGGAACACTCCCCCTTTGTCGAGCACTAATACAACAATGGTGCAGAAGATGTTGCCTTCGTAAAAACCTATTCCAAACCAAAATAAAACCCATGGATAAAATAAAGGCTTGATGAGGAAAAGATTGCAACACACCAGTATAACATGTCATGTATACTCCCTCTGATATATATATATATACACAATGACTCCCCCTGATAAGTACCTCAAATCACAGGAGTCAGATGTCAAGCTGCCCTCACAACTATGCCAAGGAAAATTCCAGTGGAAAAATACCTCTTGGTATAAGTTGAACAGAAGTGCAACGCATCATTGTACGGATGTTCTCATAGTTCGTCTTGTTAAAAACCTTACCAAGTGAAAACCCAATGGGAAAAAATAAATCTTGATCTAAGGACAAAAAGAGCGCCACACATATAAAGTGCAGAGTCGTTAAAGACTTATCAAGTTTTCTAAAGTCTTGTCCTTCATGCACTAAATCAATCATAACTTCTTCGATTCAATAAGTATCAAAGAAACTGTAAGAACTTATGAAAACTAGACACCTGTAGCTTTTCATTCACATACAATACGTACCCTAGATCGACCTAAGCACATCACAAAGCTCTATCGAAGTTGACTCAGCAAATTACCAGATATATCCTGTCCTACTTTACAACAATAGTCATATGTCACTCAGCATGATGGATGTGATCAAATGGTTGATGTCCTTGGAAAGTAGACACAAATCTTTCCAATGGTACCAATTTCACCCTTTTCCAACAAGTGAGCTGCCCTGTAGGTCATATGGGAGATAGACCAATACATTCTGGGCAAATTCGGGTATCAATTTTCAAGTGTCCTTTTATCGAGATAGAGCGAGCTTCAAGCTTATTGTCAATCACAGACATTGCGTGAGCGCAGCCTAGGCCATCATCACAGTAGCTTTACCGGATTATTACGAATGAGTACATCGAGTCAAACATGAGTACATAATACCATACTTTTCTCTTAAGACTGCATCATCACTTAAGTGAACCAAATTTTATGATGACTTCGACTAATCATCGGGAATCATATAGGCATTATTTTATCGTCTCTTAGGGAAACCATCCCATAGATTGCCTTAAACCGATTGACGAATGTAATATCCTAAATTTTAGAATAATATTTTATCGTTGACTTTGTTGGAAGATTGATGATGTGATTTTTTCGGTAATAGATATGATATTGGGTAGACGAGAGTAAGGTGTCGGGTAGTATTTTCTAATATCGTCGAATAATTATTAACTAGTTAGAATGTGACGGTGGCGAACGTTGTATTTTCCGATAAATTATTCAACGGAAATTAGAGAAAATTATCCGGACTATATATGATCTTGTTAATTTACTTGGATGTATTAGAGATGAATTTGTGGTCCTGGACCATTTAAAATAAGGTATAAGCACCGAGAGTGTAAATAATAATAAAATTAAATATTTTCTTTGAAGTATCGCGGACAAGTATAAACGTTGAATAATCACCACGAAATTTTGGATTGTTCAAAAATTCTCAAAATTAAGACTATTTTAAATAATTGAGCTAGCTTTACAACGGTAAACGGCGAGCCAATTGGAGTCCGAACGAAGAAGTTATGATCGAATTAGTAGAGACTATCAGATGCGGAGCGCCGACGAAAGACCGCGCGCGCGAATCGCGCGTCAATGCCGGGAGGGCCCAACAGCATGCTGGGCAGGTCAGCAGGCGGGCACTAAAAGTGGCCGGCACACTTTTGCTCCATGCGGTTTTTGACTGACTAGCGAAATTTGAAACCATAAAGACCGACCTTATCTTCATTATTGTCTTATCTCGTTTGTCACTATCCATAGGGTATGTTCACCTCTTCAGCAACTTATATTTATATTCTAGTCTTGAGATTCGCAAGTCTTCCAAAAGTCTCAAAAACCCAGCGAGTCTGAGCAGCCTAATACAGGAGACGTTCGGTAGTTGGTTGACTAAATTCCCAAAGAGTCTGTTAATTCCAGGCTGGGTTGCCATCTTTGAACTCGATTATCACACAATTGGTAAGTTATTTTACCAATACATCTCGAGGATTTTGTGGGCAAGTAGCAGTCTCTACTGAATACCAAGATATAATTCTTTCTCCTGTAAGTGAGCAGATAAATGTCCTATGCGGTTAATGGCAAATGAGATTAATAGTCTTTGGCCAAAGCATTTAGAGCTAGTTGTTTTTGATACACGAGAGCTCAATGATCTTAGTTTGCATTAACAGAAAGCATAAAGTCAAGTTACAGTAGGGTTTGACTTTACCGTGACCCTAATACTTGACCGTGACATATGATTGAAGGGTTTATACATATACGGTATTCACGACATAATGGTTTTGAAATGATCCGATCATTCGTTCTTAGTTGGGTTACGGTACGAAGTACTAGACTGGCTAAGTATTACCCGTACTCCTTGGTTCCTCCCATTGCCGACTAAGACGGACCTACGGAGTCGCGCACAAGGATATTGGATGGATAAATATGTATTTATTATCTCTTCATTAATATTGGATATTAGATATCTAATTTGATTTATTTGATAAATCATGCGGTCTAGTGAATTGAAATTAATTACCGGGTAATTAATTTAATTCATAAATAATTATTTCTTGGAATATGTTTTTATAATTTTGTATTTGATAAAATTAATTAATTAGATTAATTAAGTAAGTATAAATACATTTGGGATAAAACGAAGTGTATTTAACGGACTAGACACGCGAAAGTTCGGTACACGAACCGAGTGGCTCGGCTCGTTTTCTCACCTAAACTCAAGTGGGCAGCCTCCCTCTCATGCTTGGAAATTCACCATGTATAGTGTGGGGTGTGTTAGTCATATTTTACAAAGCTGAGGACAAAATGCATGAGATTTGGAATCTAATCATTTTGATATCAATTTGTATTATGTATTGAGATGTCTTTCACACCTCATAGATGAGTTGAAAAACACACCCCCACAAAGACTTGTTCAGCCGTGAGAGAAGAGAGGAGGAGGAGAAAACTTTATTTTCTTTTTCTTGTTCATTTTTGAGAGAAAGAAAAGGAAGAAGAGAAGAGAAGAAAAATATCGTATCAATTCCTAGCTGTGTTCTTTGAGAACGATTGATATTTTATTTTTCCGATCAATATCTGACGCATGATAACGTAGAGACATTTGGCATTTTTGGTGTTGGATCATTCAACAAGCTACAACGAATTAGATTCGTGTTCGTGTCGGTAATCGAGAAAAGGCTTGCTCGGGTTTTTTTTCCTTCGAAGATTATATTATCAAAGGACTACGAGGGTAAGTATTCTTTGATTCTCTTCCTCGTTATTTATATTCATTTATATGATGCTTGATCGGTCCGTTTTTGGGGTTTGGTTTTATCCGGTTGGCCCAGTTTATTTTTCGCTGCGTAATTCGATTTTAATCACCGAATCCCAACAGTGGTATCGAAGACAGGTCTATGCAATTGTATATTCGATATTTGCATTTGGAATGCTTGATTATTTTTTATGATTTAGAATCATAATCATTTTAATTATTGATGTTTAATTGTTCATCTAAATTATTTTTCATGATTTTATGTTACAATATAAATCTATTTTTCTTTTGAAAAACTGATTTAATTGTGTAATATAAAAATTAGAAAAATATTATTTTGGGATTCGGGATGAAAAAATGAACCGAAAAATTGACGACCAGAGCTCTCCTGGACGTGGTCATTTGGTCAATTTGAAATGGCCGGCAACACTGCCAGCTTGGCCCGAGCCTTGTGTTTTCCGACTCCATTTTTATATTTCGTTCGGTAAATTAATTTTCCGCAAATTAAATTGGATTTAATTTGACTAAAATATAATTATGGTAATTTTATTTTAAGGGAATTAATTTAATGAAAAAAAAATTTTATCCGGAGCAAATTAAAATTAATGGTTAAGTTAATTAATTGCATTAATTTTAATTGTTGGATTAATTTTTGTTGATTAGATCAATTTTAGATTAATCATTATTGCTATTTATTTTAATATAATTGTTGCATTAATTTTGAATGGGGATGTAGTTCATGGACCTAGTTTTGAATCGTTTGTTTTGTTCGATTGGGTTGTAAAGGCCCGTTTTGAACTTGTTTATTTTGCTAGAAAATTTGTATAGGATGCAATTTTTCAAATATAAAATTTATATGTAATGACGAAGACCGGAGGAAGATCCGCTCGAATAGACGAAGATTCAAGACCGAAGACATGTAATTAGATTACGATGTTTTTGTTCTAGGAACGGTCCATGAACTGCATGTTGTTAGTTTTAGGTTGTGTATGTTTTCATATTATATGACAAACAAACAAACCGAAAAACCACGCTTATAGGATTAATGTGCAAAGTATAACATATAATCGCGTTAATACTCCCACTTACAAACACTAAGTTATAAAGGTTACGAGGTTTCGTACCCTCCGTCAAACTCATGGAAAATTGAAACCTAAACAGGAATATTATTCTTCCGAGTATGTCGGGGTAATATTTTTGGGGAAAGTTGATAAATTTCTAGAGTGCATTAGATGCCTTTGATTGTGACAAATCAAACCCCTATAAACTGTATGGGTTGCCGGGTAAGATTCAATTGTCAGACTAATAGGAGTTGACGGTTTAAACTTAGATAGTTCAGCGAGCCATAGAAACCGAATGGGTTGAGGGCAAGTGAACTAGGGGTAAAAGAAAATCGAATCATCCATTAGATGGGTTGGTGTTCGACACCACTTTATAAAGAATAATAGAATAGAAACCGTATGGGTTGCCCTCTATTAAACTTTGTAAAGAAATCGATCACCACTATGAAGTCACCCAAGACTTCCGGATTTAACATGGGAGTGTGTAAATACCGATAAAATAGTGGGAGCCGAGTTATGAATAAAGAAAGTCCTTAAATTCTTTACTCGGATCATGATTAAACAATCACTAACGAATCTTAAATTATTCTCTGTAGTTAACAAAACTCTCAATATGACAATGAACCCACTCGCTATACTACTTGAAAAGAACGTCCTGACTGGTCCGAACTATGTGGACTGGCTTCGGAACTTGAGGATTGTCCTAACTATGGAAATGCTGGGATACGTCTTGGATGCGGACATCCCAGTGGATCCTGCAAGAACCCGAGCCAATCAAGAAGATGTCAATGCCCATGAGAAATGAGTAAAAGACGACATAAGAGTGTGAGGGTACATGTTAGGCTCAATGACCAATGAGCTTCAACGATCCCATGAAAAGATGACGTCTTCGAGAGCCATCTTATCGCACGTGGCTGAGCTCTATGGAAAGCATAGCCGAACTGCTAGATATGAGATATCGAAGCAATTATTCGGTGCCAGGATGAAGGAATGAGAGAGGGTTGGGGACCATGTCCTCAAGATGATCTCGATGATTGAGAGATTGGAAGCTATTGATTTTCAGATGCATGCATCTCTCCAAACTGACCTTATCCTGCAGTCACTTCCTGACTCGTTTTCATAATTTGTCATGAACTTCAACTGCAATGAGATTGCATGTAACTTGCTGAGCTAATGAACAAACTAACGACTGCCCAGTCTCAGATGAAGACGAAGGGAAAGGAAGCTGCACTTGTGATTTCTTCTGGGACTTAAAAGTCCAAGAATAAGAAGAAAAAGAACAAGAAGCAGTTAGGTCCAATAGCCAAGATCGACTGTAACACCCTCAAGATATTCGAGGTGTATTACAGCGCCGTGAATCCCTATATGGGACCCACCAGGCTGAACAGCATCATACTCATCGACTCACAGAAACAACAACATAACACCACGTCATAAAGACGCAAAACAGAATAATCCACCCGGTTCACCCGGTCAACATAACATCATCATTCGACACAAACACGATAAACAACAATACAATCCAGACGAGTAAAAGTTCTTAAGTACTCGAGTACTTCTATTAGTTCAAACAAAACCACAAAATATGAAAAGGTAGAAGACACTAAGACATCACTCGTGCACAATCATCACGCTCGGCCATCATCCGCATACTGGTCCAGCGCCCGTTCGTCTCGATGAACCTGACCTGAAATGCATAAAACGAATTTCCCCAAAACGGGTCCCCAGAGGGGTTAGCAATTACGCTAGTACAAGTAACCAGATGAACGACTTACATCTTACACATATAGTATATACATGCAATCGAGAAAACATAGTTCCAAAACACTCATTTCCGGAAATGCCATAATCAAATCACATTTGTAAAAATGCACCACAATTAACCATGTATCCAAACCTCAGTGGACCCCTAACGAGACCCCGTCGGATCTAACCCGTAGTGGTTAAAAGCAAGCTCGCGGATCCACCCCTCCGTGGACCCCTACCGAGACCCCGTCGGATCTAACCCGTAGTGAGCATACACACACACACAAGTCTCATGCAATACTACTACGTTAAGATTGTAAGTTCATAAGGATACTTGCCTCGATTAATAGACGGTGACACGAACGGAACGGAAGAATCAAGCACGACCGTGGGGAACCGACGAATGAACCTAACGATTCGAATAACACAATCACAACCACTCCTAAACGATTAAGGAAATGGAATACACCCGAAAACCCGCCTACGATTCATGTATATTCATACAAAAATAACAACGAGGGCGGACCACAACCAAACCCTCTCTATTTCGCAAAACCATGAAAATATACCATGAATCCGTAGGAAAACTAATTATATCAACAAGATTAATCATATTCATCATGAATCCACCAACAAAACGGAACGAATCGGAAGGAAATCCCAAAACCCCCCAAATTATCCAAAAGTAGGGTTCTAAGAGATTTACCGTGGATTAGGACGAAAGATTCGTGTTGATGTTGATATAATACTCCAAGAACTCAAGAAGGATGATGGATGAGATGATTGGAGGAAGAAATCGCCAAGAAAACGCCTCGGAATCGCCTTCGCCGCGGAGAGAGGAAGAAAAGAGGAATTATGATTATCTCGGTCAACTCCCTGGTTTATATAGCCAGGGAGTGTTAGCGCGCGCTAATCCTCAAGGTTAGCGTGCGCTAACGGGATGAAAATACAGAAAAAACAATTTGCGTCCCGATCCGGTGGCGATTTCTGGCCGTTAGCGTGCGCTACCATACAGGCGTAGCGTGCGCTAATAACTTCTTGGTAGCGCACGCTATCGACCAATAGCGTGCGCTACTTGGACATCATCCGAGTCCAGTAGCCAACTGCCCAAACCTCACCTGACCCGTTAGCGTGCGCTACCATACCAGCGTAGCGTGCGCTAACTAGCACCTGACCGAAGTTCAAGAAGAAACTGCCCAAGATCGATGCACGCTAGCGCGCCATCAACAACTTAACGTGCGCTAGTCTCCCGACATTAGCGTGCGCTAGACAAGATAGCGTGCGCTAATCCGATAGTCCGCAGGCACGGGAGTTGAATCGCCACCCCCGGGGTTCACTCGCTAGCGCGCTCTGAGTAAACGTAGCGTGCGCTACAAAGGAACTTCTAGCGCGCGCTATGCAGAAAAATTAGCGTGCGCTAGGTACAGAACATAAACGGTCCACTACACCAGAATACGAACGAAACATCAAACGGAACACCTCAAAACGCATCATAGCATAGAATAGATCCACGGCAACCCCGAAACGGCGGTTCCGCACATCAATTACGAGAGTCAGATCAAAAGATGACGGAAAAGTTACACTGAAGGATACACGAGGGTCACTACAATCGAGAATTACACTGGAAATACAATTACAAGGGAAAGAAAAATGCGGATATTACATTCTACCCCTCTAAAAATAAGTTTCGTCCCGAAACTTAAGAAACAAACAACTCGGGGTACCTAGCACGCATGCTATCCTCGGTTTCCCAAGTTGCCTCCTCGACACCATGTCTCGACCACTGCACCTTGACCAAAGGTATGGTCTTATGCCTCAATCGTTTCTCACGATGCTCCAAAATCTTCAAAGGGCGTTCTTCAAAAGTAACATCCTTGGCGACATCAATCTCACCATAATCGATGATGTGACTAGGATCCGGGACATATTTCCTCAACTGGGAAACATGGAAAACGCTATGAACATGACTCAAGGCCGGAGGTAACGCCAAACGGTATGCCAACCCACCTACTCGCTCGAGGATCTCAAAGGGGCCGATAAATCTCGGACTCAACTTCCCTTTCTTCCCGAAACGAAAAACTCCCTTCGTCGGCGACACCTTTAGCAAAACGTGGTCTCCCACCTCGAATTCCAAAGGTCGGCGACGGACGTCGGCATACGACTTCTGTCGACTCTGGGTAGTCAACATCCGTTCCCGAATTACTTCTATCTTCCGCCTCGTCTCTAAAATGACATCCGGCTCGGTCGCGACCAAATCGGACGCCTCATTCCTACAAATCGGAGATCGGCATCGCCGCCCATAAAGTGCCTCATACGGTGCCATCCGAATCGACGCGTGCCAACTATTGTTGTACGTGAATTCGATCAATGGCAAATGCTCCTCCCAGTCTCTACTCCAATCGAGAGCACAAGCATGCAACAAATCCTCGAACGTCTGGATAGTGCGTTCCGACTGTCCATCTGACTGGGGATGAAAAGAGGTACTCAAATGTAAACGGGTACCCAACGCCTTATGCACCGCCTGCCAGAAATGCGATACAAAACGGCCGTCACGATCCGAAACAATAGACTTCGGAGTACCGTGAAGTCTCACAATCTGCACGATAAACACACGAGCTAACTTCTCCGGGCCCCAAGTGTCCTTGATGCCCAGAAAATGTGCCGACTTGGTCAGGCGATCAACAATCACCCATACCATATTCATGCCCGACCTCGATCTCGGCAAACTCGTAACGAAATCCATCGATATATCTTCCCATTTCCATTCGGACGGAAGTGATCGCAATAACCCGGTCGCGATGCTCGATTTTGACACCACGACAAGTCAAACATCTCGCTACAAACCGTGCGACCTCATCCTTCATATCATTCCACCGTAAATTTCTTCTCGTGTCCTTGTACATCTTACTCGAACCAGGATGAACGGAATAAGGTGTAGCATGGGCCTCCCGTAAAATACTCTGCCTCAACTCTGAGTCGTTCGGCACACAAAGCCGACTCTGGAATCTCAAAATACCATCCTCGTGAATCACAAACCCAGGAGACTTTCCCTTAAGAACGTTCTCTCGAATTTGAGTAATCATCGGATCCTCTGACTGCTTCAGCTTAATTTCATCGATCAAGGACGACGAAATCTCTAAAGCACGAAGTTGCCCGACGGCTCCAGGCAACAAAACTTCAACATCTAACTCGATCAAAGCCCGCCGAAGCTCAGACTGAGACGTAAGGATCTCAAGCGTTCGTAACGCAACCGGTTTCCGACTCAAGGCGTCGGCCACGACGTTCGCCTTACCCGGATGATAAAGGATCACGAGGTCATAATCCTTAATCAACTCTAACCACCTCCTCTGCCTCATATTCAACTCTCGCTGAGTAAATATGTACTTCAGACTTTTATGATCGGTAAAAATCTGACATGCAGAGCCGAAAAGATAGTGACGCCAAATCTTTAGCGCAAAAACGACTGCCGCTAACTCCAAATCATGAGTAGGGTAGTTAAGCTCGTACGGCCTCAACTGCCTCGATGCATAAGTAATGGTCTTGCCGTGCTGCATCAATACGCACCCAAGAACCTGACCCGAAGCATCGCTATAAACGGCAAAACCCTCGTTGCCACATGGCAACGCCAAAACTGGGGCTGAAGTCAAACGATTCTTCAGTTCCTCAAAACTCGACTGCCTCTCGTCATTCCAGATGAACTTCTCGGATTTCTGGAGCAACTGCGTAAGTGGCCGAGCCAGTTTCAAGAAACCCTCGACGAACCTACGGTAGTAGCCAGTTAAACCCAAGAAACTACGAAGCTCCTTCACATTCTTGGGCGGTTCCCAATCCAACACTGCTTCAATCTTTTGCGGATCCACACGAACCCCCTCGGCTGAAATCACGTGACCTAAAAACATCACTTCCTTCAGCCAGAACTCACATTTCGAGAACTTTGCATAGAGTTGCTCGGTCCTCAAAATGTCTAATACTACCCGCAAATGATGGGCATGCTCTTCCTCATTCCTCGAATAAATAAGAATATCGTCAATAAAGACGACGACGCACTTATCCAGATACTCGATAAAAACTTTGTTCATCAACTGCATGAACACTGCCGGCACATTCGTTAACCCGAAAGGCATAACTACGAACTCATAATGTCCGTACCTCGTCCGAAAAGCTGTTTTCGGCACATCGGACTCTCTCACCCGGAGCTGATAGTACCCCGATTTCAAATCAATTTTCGAGAATACCGCAGCTCCCTGCAACTGATCGAACAAGTCATCAATTCTCGGCAAAGGATACTTGTTCTTGATGGTCACCTTGTTTAGTTCGCGATAGTCGATACACAAACGTAGTGAGCCATCATTCTTCCGCACAAACAGGACCGGTGCGCCCCAAGGTGAGGCACTCGGTCGAACATACCCCGACTCAAGAAGCTCACTCAACTGCTTCTTCAACTCTGCCATCTCTGAAGGTGCCATGCGATACGGCGCCTTCGAAATCGGAGCCGCGCCCGGCTCTAACTCTATAGCAAACTCAACCTCACGATCCGGTGGCAATCCCGGTAACTCGTCAGGAAATACATCAGGAAACTCATTAACGACTGGAATCGACGAAAGCTCGACTCCACCATCCTCCGCCTTCAAGGCGTAGCACCAATAGCCGCACACCCCTTTCGCAGAGTCTCATCGCCTTCAAGGCGTTAATAACGAATTCTGGTTTCCCTCTTTCGCCCCGCGAAAGAGTGCTCGGTGCCGTCCTCGGCTAACATAGTGATGATTCTCGTGCGGTAGTTCATGATCGCACCATGCCGCTCGAGCCAATCATCCCCAAGAATCAAATCCTCACCCTCGATACTCACAACAATAAGATTAGAGGGCCAAGTCCTCTCACAAATAAGTACGAGCAGGTCTCGAACCTCCCGATCACCAACGATCCTATCACCGCTAGGAAGCTTAACGATGAAGGGTTCACAAGGCATCAAACAATCGAGACTCAAACGGCGCACACAATCCAAAGATATGAACGAATGCGTAGCACCGAATCGAAAAGCACACCGACAGATGAGAAAGAATATAAACGGTACTGCCGCCACGGTAGCCTGGTCATCAGCTTCCGCATCTCATAATCCCTCGGATGGGCGGAGCCGACACCGAAGCTCCCCCTTAGAGGGCTGACCCGACCTCTCCCCGACTAGCACTCGGCGAGACCGAGGAGCAAACGATCCCCGATTCACACTTGGTTCCCTAGCGCTGGGATGGAAGTCCGGCACCCACAATTCTCTCCCTCTCGGCACAGAAGCCGCCTTGTGGCCCGGTTGGCCACCGATTACATATCAACAAAGGACTCGGCAATTACGGCGATGTGGCCTGGTGGCCACGATTAAAACACTTCACCTCTCGAGAAGGGGCACCGCAGCCTGGGAATCCCAGAGATCGAGTGGGCGGCCACGGAAAAGTTAGCAGATCAAATTTCTGCGACCCCCACCTTGTGGCGAAAAATTCCGGCGGACTTACGCTTCTTACTCTCGCGGCCGCCTCACTCGCCGTCACAGACATATCGTAAGCAAGGGCCCTACTCGATAATCCTTCAAGGTAGTACATACGAGCCCCGACATATAGTCCCGAATCGACGACTTCATCCGTCCGGAGAAATGGAAAATTTTGTCACTCTCCTCGACAACTTGGGTCTTCACATAACCCAACTCCTTATTAAAATCAGCAATAGCTTGAGATACGGGGATATCCCGGTTGGGCATCATAAAAGCATGTACCCGAGCACATCGTGACGGCCACGGGCAATATTCGATCTCCATCAATTCTTGAAACTCAACCCACGAAGCAAAGATGATCTTTGGGCCCAACGGCCTCCCACCAGTCCGTGGCGTCCCCTGTGAGAAAGTATTGAGCAATAGGGACTTTACGGTCCTCGGGACAGTCAGTGGCAACGAAGACCTTAGATATCTCCTTGATCCACCCTTCCCAGCCAATCGGGTCTGAAGCTCCCGAAAACTGAGGAGGATGCATCTTGATGACATCTAGGAGCCAACGGTACGCTCCGCCCGATTAGCATGGGCACGATCCGGGTTGAACACTTTGAGCTATTGCCGCCATTTGGTTCACCATTTGTTGCATAACGGCCGCAATACCAAGATCGGCACGCTCACGAGAAGAAGCATGGCTATGACGGCCGCCATCGCCGGCTCCCGAAGACTGTGACGTGGCCGCCCCACCGGCTGCCCCACGTCCCCGGCCGCGTCCACGACCACGACCGCGACCACGACCTCTTCCAGCATCCATACTGGAGTTAAATAAGTAGCAAAAGCCACACGAGGATCAGTACAAGAAAAGAACAATTACAAGTCGAGAATCAAGGGTACGATACAAGGAATTAATGAACAGAGGAAGGAAAACTTACGGACACTGGTAGTACTGGAATCATGGCAGCGTGACGATGATGTGCAAAACAAAACACCACAAGACCCAATAAACCGACAAGCCTAGGTATCCATAAACCTAGTGCGCTCTGATACCATTTTCTGTAACACCCTCAAGATATTCGAGGTGTATTACAGCGCCGTGAATCCCTATATGGGACCCACCAGGCTGAACAGCATCATACTCATCGACTCACAGAAACAACAACATAACACCACGTCATAAAGACGCAAAACAGAATAATCCACCCGGTTGACCCGGTCAACATAACATCATCATTCGACACAAACACGATAAACAACAATACAATCCAGACGAGTAAAAGTTCTTAAGTACTCGAGTACTTCTATTAGTTCAAACAAAACCACAAAATATGAAAACGTAGAAGACACTAAGACATCACTCGTGCCCAATCATCACGCTCGGCCATCATCCGCATACTGGTCCAAATACTCGCCTGCCTCGATGAACCTGACCTGAAATTCATAAAACGAATTTCCCCAAAACGGGTCCCCAGAGGGGTTAGCAATTACGCTAGTACAAGTAACCAGATGAACGACTTACATCTTACACATATAGTATATACATGCAATCGAGAAAACATAGTTCCAAAACACTCATTTCCGGAAATGCCATAATCAAATCACATTTGTAAAAATGCACCACAATTAACCATGGATCCACCCCTCCGTGGACCCCTACCGAGACCCCGTCGGATCTAACCCGTAGTGGTTAAAAGCAAGCTCGCGGATCCACCCCTCCGTGGACCCCTACCGAGACCCCGTCGGATCTAACCCGTAGTGAGCATACACACACACACAAGTCTCATGCAATACTACTACGTTAAGATTGTAAGTTCATAAGGATACTTGCCTCGATTAATAGACAGTGACACGAACGGAACGGAAGAATCAAGCACGACCGTGGGGAACCGACGAATGAACCTAACGATTTGAATAACACAATCACAACCACTCCTAAACGATTAAGGAAATGGAATACACCCGAAAACCCGCCTACGATTCATGTATATTCATACAAAAATAACAACGAGGGCGGACCACAACCAAACCCTCTCGATTTCGCAAAACCATGAAAATATACCATGAATCCGTAGGAAAACTAATTATATCAACAAGATTAATCATATTCATCATGAATCCACCAACAAAATGGAACGAATCGGAAGGAAATCCCAAAACCCCCAAATTATCCAAAAGTAGGGTTCTAAGAGATTTACCGTGGATTAGGACGAAAGATTCGTGTTGATGTTGATATAATACTCCAAGAACTCAAGAAGGATGATGGATGAGATGATTGGAGGAAGAAATCGCCAAGAAAACGCCTCGGAATCGCCTTCGCCGCGGAGAGAGGAAGAAAAGAGGAATTATGATTATCTCGGTCAACTCCCTGGTTTATATAGCCAGGGAGTGTTAGCGCGCGCTAATCCTCAAGGTTAGCGTGCGCTAACGGGATGAAAATACAGAAAAAACAATTTGCGTCCCAGTCCAGTAGCCAGATTTTTGGCCGTTAGCGTGCGCTACCATACAGGCGTAGCGTGCGCTAATAACTTCTTGGTAGCGCACGCTATCGACCAATAGCGTGCGCTACTTGGACATCAGCCGAGTCCGAGCTAACCGCCCAAACCTCACTCGACCGGCAAGAAGCGCTACCATACCAGCCAGAGCGTGCGCTAATCGCACTGACCGAGTTCAAAGAAACCGCCCAAGATCGACAGTCACGCTAGCGCGCCATCGAACAACTTAACGCGGCGCTAGTCTCTCCGACATTAGCGTGCGCTAGACAAGATAGCGTGCGCTAATCCGATAGTCCGAGGCACGGGAGTTGAACCGCCACCCCTGTGGTTCACCGCTAGCGCACGCCATTTAAGTAAACGTAGCGTGCGCTACAAAGGAACTTCTAGCGCGCTATGCGTAAAAATTAGCGTGCGCTAGGTACAGAACATAAACGGTCCACTACACCAGAATACGAACGAAACATCAAACGGAACACCTCAAAACGCATCATAGCATAGAATAGATCCACGGCAACCCCGAAACGGCGGTTCCGCACATCAATTACGAGAGTCAGATCAAAAGATGACGGAAAAGTTACACTGAAGGATACACGAGGGTCACTACAATCGAGAATTACACCGGAAATACAATTACAAGGGAAAGAAAAATGCAGATATTACATCGACAAGGGAAAGGGCAAGGCCCCAATGGTTCAAAAGAGCAAGGGGGTTAAGAAAACGGATGTATGCCTCAACTGCGGTGAGCTAGGCCACTGGAAGAGGTAATGTCCAAAGCTTGACCGTAATGCGCCTTCAGGTACGGAACTACTAGTTTTATAAACAAATTGTTCTGTAACTGTATATTCTACTTCTTGGATACTTGGTTCAGGTGCGAGTTCTCACATTCGTACAATGAATCGGGATCTGTAACGAAGTAGGAAGCTGGATTCAGGGGAGGTGATGGTCACCGTCGGAAGTGGGCATAGTGTCGAGGCTTCTGATATCGGATCCCTTATGTTGGATTTGGAATCTGGTTTTATTCTTACTTTAGATGATGTACTTGTTTTGCCCAAGGGGCACAAAAATATTGTATCAATTCCGGTCATGGACCGAAAGGGATTTCACTTCTTTATTGGAGATGGGTCCTATCGTATTTATTTTAGAAATAAGATGGTTGGTATTGCTACATTATTAAATGGTTTATACCATTTAAATCTAAAGAATAAAACAACTGTGAACACTATAACTAGGAAGCGTGGTAGGAATGAAACGAACCAAGCACTTAAGTGGTATCTTATACTTGGTCATATCGGTCAGACCAAGGTTCATAAAATGGAGAAAGATGAGCTTACGGGTCCATTAGGATCAGATCCCTATCCAACTTGTGAATCTTGATTCAAGGCAAAATGACTAAGTTACCCTTCGCAGGGATTTTTGAAAGAGCTGCTGAAAAACTTGGATTGATCCAAACCGACGTCTGTGGCCCTTTTGAAGTGGCACGAGACAGCTTTCATTATTTCATTATATTCACTGATGACCATACCAGGTATGGATTCGTGTACTTAATGAAACATAAGTCTGAAGCTTTTGATAAATTCAAGGAATTTATAGCCCTAGTTGAAAATCAAACAGGTAACTGTGTTAAGACTCTTCGGTCAGACCGGGGTGGTGAGTACATGAGTACCGAATTTGATGAGTTCTTAAAAGAACTAGGAATAGTGTCACAATTCACTCCTCCAGCTACTCCACAATTAAATGGTGTATCAGAAAGAAGGAACCGAACCTTGTTGGACATGGTTCGCTCCATGCTTAACTATATTAATCTGCCGATTTATCTGTGGGGTTATGCGCTACTTACTGTTGTGCATATCTTGAATAGATGTCCTTCCAAATACGTTCCTAAGACTCCACATGAGATTTGGAGAAGTAGAAAACCAAGTCTTAATCACATTAGGATTTGGGGATGCCCTGCTTATGTCAAGAAGACTAAAGTAGAGAAATTGGAAACTAGGTCTGTGAAAGGTTGTTTCATAGGATATCCAGGGGATTCCATGGGATATCTATTCTACATACACGAAGATCATAGGATCATCATTCCTATACAAGCACACTTGCTGGAAGATCAGTTTATTCAGGAAGGAGGGGCAGGTAGAAATATTTCTTTGGAAGAAATAAAAGAAACACCAAATGAGACACCTATGTAAGATATTAGAACCCAACCTTCTGAAATACAAAAACAACCTCGCAAGTCTAGTAGAATTTCTCAATTACCTGAGAGGTATGGCTATCTGCATCAAGAGGAACTGGGTGTCCATGAGATGACAAAAAGTAGTCAAGAGAATGATCCTTCTACATACGACCAAGCGATGGTAGATGTTGACTCCACCAAGTGGCAAGAAGCTATGGAAGCTGAGATAGACTCAATGCATGCTAATCAGGTATGGACTTTAGTAGATCGTCCTAAAGGCATAGTGCCTATTGGAAGCAAATGGATCTATAAAAGAAAGACTGATGGAGATGGCACGGTTGATACCTATAAGGCCAGGATTGTGGCAAAGGGTTATTCCCAAAGAGAAGGAATCGATTACTTCGAGACCTTCTCACCTGTAGCTATGATTAAGTCTATTCGCATGATGCTTGCCATAGCAGCCCACTTAGATTATGAAATATGACAAATAGATATGAAAATGGCATTCCTAAATAGATTCCTCAAGGAGGAGATTTACATGGAACAGCCTAAGGTACTCATATCTCAAACCAATATTCATAAAGTATGCAAACTTCAACGTGCCATTTATGGACTGAAGCAAGCTTCACCGAGTTGGACTCTTTGTTTTAACGAGATAGTCAAAGAGTTTGATTTTGTCTAAAATGAAGAGGAGCCAGGTATTTACAAAAAGGTTAGTGGGAGAAAAATTGCGTTCTTAATACTATATGTAGATGACATTCTACCTATAGGAAATGACGTAGGAATGCTCAGTTTTGTGAAAGCTTAGCTTTCTAAAGAGTTCTCAATGAAAGACTTGGGAGAAGCTACCTATATTCTGGGTATTCATCTCTATCGGGATAGAGCGAAAAGAATGTTAGGTCTTTCCCAAGCCCTCTATATAGAAAAGATCCTGAAGCGATTTAGGATGGAAGATTCTAAAAGAGGGTTCCTTCCTATGCAACATGGTGCAAAACTTTCCTTAGATATGTGTCCTCAAAGTGAGGAAGACATAAAGGAAATGAGTAAGGTGCCCTATGCTTCGGTAGTAGGTAGCCTCATGTACGCTATGGTTTACACTAGACCAGACATTGCCTATGCTGTGAGCGTAATAAGTCAGTTTCAGTCAAATCCAAGGCAGGAACATTGGACTGTTGTAAACAACATTCTTAAGTACCTAAGGAGGACTAAAGACATGGTTCTTACATACGGCGGTGGAGAAATTAGAGTGATGGGCTATACAGACTCAGATTTTTCAGGGGACATGGATGCTCAGATGTCCACATCAGGGTATATCTTCACTCTGAATGATGGGGTAGTTTCTTGGAGAAGTGCCAAGCAAAGTTCGACTGCTATCTCTACATGTCAAGCCGAATATCATGCAGCCACGGAGGCTGCTAAAGAAGCTTTTTGGATTAAGAAGTTCACTGAGGAACTTCAAGTGGTTCATAATGCGGAGAAGCCCGTGACGCTGTTTTGTGACAACGACGGAGCGGTTGCATAGGCTAAGGTGCCTAGGGCTCACCACAATACCAAACATATTGCGAGAAAATATCATTTTGTTAGAGAAATAGTTCAGGAAGGAAATGTTATACTGCAGAGAGTAGACACAACAAATAATGTTGTTGATCCACTTACCAAGCCACTATCTCAGAAGGTCTTGGAGAGACATCTAGAGAGTATGGGTATTAGATACCATAGTTTGTGGCATTGAGTGAAAGTGGGAGATTGTTAGGGATATGACCTCGAATGCCACTCAGAGGATGAGAGAGTGAGAGCATATGTATTGTAATTATGAATATTTAACAAGGAAATAATTATTTCTATATTATTGTATATCACTGGCATTGTGATTTGGTATATAGAATAATAGTCCTTGCATTTGAGAGCAAACATTCTACTCCTTATGGAGATAAGGAGATAGGCACTGGAAGTGTTTAGAGCTCGAATGCTTAACTCGTTCGCAAGTCGATAAAACTTAACTGGACAATAAGTTTAGATAAGACTTGTATAACGTGTACTTTGACATGTAGAGTGACGGTATTCACTAAGGGTTAGTGGGAGCACACGTTATAGGTATGCTAGTGAGATTTGTATACTTGAAAATGACTCACCTCAATTCGATCACATTGATATCACTCAGGGATTGTCAATTACTGGATTGAAAGGTTGTGATAGGTATATGTGGACCTTTGACTTGAGATTTCAGTAGGAGATGTGCTTGTGACATTAAGTTAGTGATTAGAGTAGTTCGATCCAATCGCCGGTGGGTGGGGTCAACCTCGAAATGCAACTTAGTGGGCAAGTAGCAGTCTCTACTGAATACCAAGATAGAATTCTTTCTCCTGTAAGTGAGCAGGTAAATGTCCTATGCGGTTGGTTAATGGCAAATGAGATTATAAGTCTTTGGCCAAAGCATTTAGAGCTAGTTGTATTTGATACACGAGAGCTCGATGATCTCAGTTTGCATTAACAGAAAGCATAAAGTCAAGTTACAGTAGGATTTGACTTTACCGTGACCCTAATACTTGACCGGGACATATGATTGAAGGGTTTATACGTATACGGTATTCACGACATAATGGTTTTGGAATGATCCGATCATTCGTTCTTAGTTGGGTTACGGTACGAAGCACTAGACTGGCTAAGTGTTACCCGTACTCCTTGGTTCCTCCCATTGCCGACTAAGACGGACCTACGGAGTCGCGCACAAGGATATTGGATGGATAAATATGTATTTATTATCTCTTCATTAATATTGGATATTAGATATCTAATTTGATTTATTTGATAAATCATGCGGTCTAGTGAATTGAAATTAATTACCGGGTAATTAATTTAATTCATAAATAATTATTTCTTTGAAATATATTATTATAATTATGTATTTGATAAAATTAATTAATTAGATTAATTAATTAAATATAAATACACTTGGGATAAAACAAAGTGTATTTAACGGACTAGACACGCGAATATCCAGAACACGAACTGAGTGGCTCGGCTCGTTTTCTCACCTAAACTCAAGTGGGCCACCCCCCTATCATGCTTGGAAATTCACCATGTGTTGTGTGGGGTGTGTTAGTCATATTTTACAAAGTTGAGGAAAAAATGCATGAGATTTGGAATCTAATCATTTTGATATCAATTTGTATTATATATTGAGATGTCTTTCACACCTCATAGATGAGTTGAAAAACACACCCCCACAAAGACTTGTTCAGCCGTGAGAGAAGAGAGGAGGAGGAGAACAATTTATTTTCTTTTTCTTGTTCATTTTTGAGAGAAAGAAAAGGAATAAGAGAAGAGAAGAAAAATACCGTATCAATTCCTAACCGTGTTCTTTGAGAAATAATCGATATTTTATTTTTTCGATCAACATCCGACGTGTGATAACGTAGAGACATTCGGCATTTTCGGTGTTGGATCATTCAAAAAGCTACAACGAATTGGATTCGTGTTCGTGTCGGTAATCGAGAAAAGGCTTGGTCGTTTTTTTTTTTTCCTTCGAAGATTATATTATCAAAGGACTACCAGGGTAAGTATTCTTTGATTCTCTTCCTCGTTATTTATATTCGTTTATATGATGCTTGATCGGTCCGTTTTTGGGATTTGGTTTTATACGGTTGGACCGATTTATTTTCCACTGCGTAATTCGATTTTAATCACCGAATCCCAATAAAAAGAAGTTTCGTCCCGAAACTTAAGGGTAAACAACTCGGGATATGACCTATCCATTATAATCTGAAAATGACATCTCCAGGAATACTCCTTAATGCGAACCACTTCGCCTGTATAACTGGGCCAAACCCCATATAAGCACTGACTCACGCTTCAAAAGAAAAGCGACAACGCACATATAGTCCTCGGGACCATATCAATTGCACGACCAAGTCCTCATGACTTGACGTCTCGAATCACAATGAACAATTACCCAGATTATTACGAAATCTCGTGTACAGCACAAAAAGAATGCATCAAATGACCCAAATCTCAAGATTCTCAAATACGATCATTATAAAATAGATCAACAATAAATGATCCACAACCATGATACATTATTACGGATTAAGTTACACATTAATCCAAAAACAGAGACAGGAAAATACAAAAATTAAGGCTACACACCGATATCCTCCAGATAATCGATCTCCTCGATCTCATCGATTCAAGGTAGACCCAAATTCTGAACTCACCGCTCAATATGACCCCGAAAGGTCATAAGAACAGGAGCGATCGCAATGAATGATAATGAATCAAAATCTAACAATGATCAAGAATGACTCACCGGGGTGAATTGATAACATAATGAGTGATAGCTCAAATGAAATGATTGGAACCATTGTTCCCCGCGAAGTGAATGATTAGTTTGATAATTATAAGTCTCAACGTGATTGATATTTGATGAATGACTAATGTGAATGAATGAACGACAAATGAAATGAATGATTATCCTATTACGAGCAAGAATTAACTTCTCAAAACCGGTGATGAATGTCCTATTGTATCACAGTTAAAGCAAACAACAGTCAAACTCGTCGTCTGAGATGAAGATGCTCTCCTAGCACGAAGACGACTAGAAAATGATCTATTAGACGTCGGAGTCCGATGTCCCTCTGACAGCTCTTTCCATACAGAGGCAGGAAAGTCACATGATAATTACAGATCCCATATGAAGATCGCATTATGATTACGTTACGGAATGATGATAATGAGCATACATGCTCTAACATAATGGATGCATTAATAATGCGGTAAAATGATCGTCCATATGATGCCGGAATATGATAAGATCGCATGAAAGATAAAATGAGGTAACATGATTATCTGATGAAATTCCTGGAATGATTACCTTGAACAGGTTAACAAGGTTGAAATTCGATCCACAAGATCAACAACTGAACCGTGAGATGGACTGGATGATGAATGAATTAACTGAGCAATGAGATTGATTGAGTGATGAATGAATTAACTGAGCAATGAGATTGACTGAGTGATGAATGAATTAACTGAGCAATGAGATTGACTGAGTGATGAATGAATTAACTGAACAATGAGATCGACTGAGTGATGAATGAATTAACATGATCGACAAGATCAAACTGATGATTGAGGATTATTAACTGATGAATGAGTTGATCCTTAACGCTTACACAGGTCACACATGCTCCAAAACAATTAGTCATGAATATACCATAACACTAATATCACATATAGGTTTCAACAAAGCATGTATAATTAATGACATAATGAATGTATGAACATAAAGAGAATCAAGTCCTTACACAAGTCATATGAAGCTTCGAGGTCCTGCGATACTAGTCTTCACTGAAGACGACTCGATGAATGAATGACTCGTGCAGTCGTACTAATATTACGACTCACAAAACCCGACTGTCCAGATTGTCATAACTTGACAGTCCCACTACTATCGCATCGGTAGAGCCACATAACTCACATATCACGGTATCTCACAACCCAAATCTCTGATACCATCTTCTGTAACACCTCCAAATCTTATTGGGTTATTATAGTGCCATGGACCCCACGCCAGGAGATCCACCAGGCAAACATGACTAAAATACATTAAATTAAACAACAAGGGAAAACCATAGTCCTTACCATGATATCCGACACAATATTCCTAGGAGGAATTTTAACGACAATGATGGGCCTCCATGGCCAAAATGAAAATACAACCACACCCACGAGCCTTGCTCGGGTAATACATAATGACAATGACTGACAAACTATAGTACACTCCAACTGACTGACCAACATGAACAACTCAGACTAGTATCGCTCGAATGCCTCATCGCCATCATCATGCCCCTGTGTCTCAACTCTCTCCTCGCAAGCACCTAAAACATGAAAACATGTTCCGCCTCTACGGGGTCAGTCATCCAGATAATGAACATCAAATACATGTATAACATGATATGCATCCAAACGCATAATGAAACGGTACAATGATAATAATAATACGAGATGCTCACAAACCAAAGTAAGAACCGAGCATTCGTGAAACAATATGACCACGGCATATGATCAATACCTGCTAAACATGTTAAAGTATATGTTCCCAACAGCAAATCAGTGATACAGAACACCACAATGAATTACACGAGGATGAACCAAACCAGAACTGAATTAAATATGAATCACAATGAATTACATGAAGATGAACCAAACCAGAACTGAATTAAATATGAATCACAATGAATTACATGAAGATGAACCAAACCAAAACTGAATTAAATATGAATCACATTGAATTACATGAATATGAACCAAACCAGAACTGAATTAAATATGAATCACCATGAATTACATGAAGATGAACCACACCAGAACTGAATTAAATATGAATCACAATGAATTACATGATGATGAACCGAACCCAAATTGAATTAAATATGAATCACAATGAATTACATGAAGATGAACCAAACCAGAACTGAATTAAATATGAATCACAATGAATTATATGAAGATGAACCAAACCAACCCGAAGTTGTACCAATGAAGGCTGAAGCCACGACACGAAGCCGTATCAAAATGAAACCATCCAATGGTCATTGACCTACTGAGCTGTAGGTGTTGGGGGAAACAACCACAAAGGTTCAGGCCCCACCAAACTTACCCCATAATGAAACCATCCAATGGTCGTTGACCTACTGAGCTTTAGGTGTTGGGGGAAACAACCGCGAAGGTTGAGGCCCCACCAAACTTACCCCATAATGAAACCATCCAATGGTCGTTGACCTACTGAGCTGTAGGTGTTGGGGGAAACAACCGCGAAGGTTCAGGCCCCACCAAACTTACCCCATAATGAAACCATCCAATGGTTATTGACCTACTGAGCTGTAGGTGTTGGGGGAAACAACCGCGAAGGTTCAGGCCCCACCAAACTTACCCCGTAATGAAACCATCCAATGGTCGTTGATCTACTGATTGTAGGTGTTGGGAAGTAAACCGCGAAGGTTTCAAACTCCCCAAACTTACCCATCGATCACTAGCCGAGACTAGCCTCCAAAACACAACTAATCACAAACGACAACGATCCCAAGATTACCGAATTCACGAGAATGATAGTGTGCTGCCTTGAGTCGGCCAACACGACAACAATGACTCACGGATGGGTACCATCCTCAGCGGTCCCAATTCAATACCTCAATTACCTTAGAATGGTCAATCGATAACAACGAGACAATGGATGGGAACTATCCTCGATAGCCCTAATTCAATATTTCGATTGCCTTAGAATGGCCAACCGATAACAATGATGCAGTGGATGATTCAATACCTCAATTGCCTTAAAACGGCCAATCAATAACAATGATACAACGAATGATTGAGTACCTCGATTGCCTTAGAACGACCAATCGATAACAATGATACAATGAATGATTGAGCACATCGATTGCCTTAGAACAGCCAATCGATAACAATGATACAATGAATGATTGAGTACCTTGATTGCCTTAGAATGGCCAATCGATAACAATGATACAATGAATGATTGAGCACCTCGATTGCCTTAGAACGGCCAATCGATAATAATAATACAATGAATGATTGAGCACCTCGATTTCCTTAGAACGGCCAATCGATAACAATGATACAATGAATGCCTCGACACATTTAATTGGTTACCGACGACGAAGATGAGAATGAATACGTGAATGCCTTCAATAGGCCAATACAACATGAATGACAGGACGCCAACATTAATAACAATGATTACAACAATGTCTTAGATCGACATCAATATTAACAACAACAATCGATACATCGATACCGCGAACCGGCTATCGACAATAACATTAACAACGAGTATCCCAATGCCTTGAACCGGCCATTAATGAACAATAATAACATTTGGCATAATTGCTGAAGAGTATCGTATCGAACGATCCCTTAATATCAATGAACTCATGAAGAGACCAAGTCTCGGAATGATACAGCACATTTATACACATATATGATAACATTAATCTCATTGACTAGTACAAGTATAAAACTTGCCTCAACCGAAGGCGATGAATTCCTTCCACGAACAACGAACGGCGTCCTCCGATAAATACAAGCGCTCGAACAACCTTGAATGAAATACAGTTCATTCAATAACACAATATCAATCGAAAAAAACATAACAATCGAAGGAAACTCTTTGAGAATTTAATCGAACACTACATGTTCAAAGTTCCTAAAGAACCTAAGAATCATCAATGGGGTTGAACGAATCGAAGATATGGATATACAATCCATAGAACACAATTAATAATGTTCACTAGCATCAACCGATTCATGAAATTCGGATGAACAATGAAAATCAAGAAGAAATCCCAAAAATCAAATTCTAGGAGATTTCAAGAAATTACCTCGATCCGACGAAGAACAAGGATTTGATGTTGATATAATCGACAAGAATCCTCAAAAACGCTTAGAAATCGAGTGGAATCGACCAAAAACTCCACTCTCCAATTTATCCCGTCGCCAGCCGCACCAGGGTGAAGAAATGGGGTGAAATGAAGTCTGGCCCGTCGCCCAGCCCTTATATGGCCGACAGAGTTACGGTCGTAACCGGCAGGGCCTTACGGCCGTAACTCGGCACTTACGGTCGTACCTGGTAGGTCCTTACGGCCGTAACCGGCATTCGTTCGGAAGCTGCCTGGCGCCCGTACGGCCATAACTCTCGGCCCTTACGGCCGTAACCGGCATTCGTCAGGCCATGCCTGCTGATCACTTATGGCCGTAACCGGCACCTTACTGTCGTAACTCGGCCAGGCCAGTACCAGCTCAAGACTGTGCGGCCGTGACTCGGCCGTGGCCACCCCCGACGGCCCGTACAAGCCCGAAACCCGAACCTGAATATTAATCGAAGATACGGTTACGAAGTACTAGCAAAGACGAATCTAAGCTCTAAGAGAACACACAATTCCGACCACCCGAAGGCTTGAAATTCGACAACGGAAAGTAATTACCCGCCCAAAATGTCCGAAATACACGATACACGATCGAAACACCAAGCCAAAGCTTGCAACATGTATAATATCATTAAATGAACTTACGAGAAACTCAAACCAACAGTTTCGGACGAGATTCACAAGAATCGAAATCAAGTGCGGAAAAGCCGTTTAAGAACACGGAACTCAACAAAACGATACTGAAACGAACTCGGATGACAAAAAGTGTAGAATTAAATACTCTCGGAATGACGAAACGGTCACAACGGAGTCACTAAGATGGACTTCCGCCAAAAAAAATTACCAAAAAATCGAAAGTGCGGATATTACAGATCAAACGCCGAAAGAACCGCGTCTCTACTTGTCACGCGCTGGAGAAACAAATGGAACGACAATCACCTTGCTATCCTCCGAGGATATGGCTAGATTTAGGATGATGAAGCTTTCGATTGTGATTATAACACTCTAAGTGTATAACCCACTCTCTCTTTGATTTCTTTATTTTTCTCCAAGAACAACCACGAAGATATGAAGAAGAAGATGAAGACTTTGAGAAAAAAAAATTCTCTCTCTCGCTCTCTATTTTACAGTTGAACACAATGAATAAAATGGGAGAGTTTTTCTTCTCTTTTTATTCTTCAATCAACAACTCATCAAATCACTTTTAATAATAAAAGAGATTCCATGTCCCCTATTGATTAATAATTCATGATATTAAATCATTAAGTCTCCCACCACATTAGGTGTAAGACAAAGGGGGGCGGCCATCTAGAAGGGTAGGAAAGAGTTCGGTCCGTTTCGGACTCCCGCGAGTCCAAACAGATAAACTCTGATTCCGTTCCAATATATTTATATCAATTAATTAATCCAATTAATTAATCATATCAAATACAAAATAACATAATTAATTTCTCTAAGAAATAATTATATTTAAGAATTAAATTAATCACCAGTAATTTATTTAATTCATTAGGCCGTAAATTAATTTATCCAATAAATCAATTTAGACATCCAATGTCCCAAATTAGATATCCAATATCTAATATTCATAATGAGAGAATACGCTCGATTCATTCCGTCGTCAATCCTATTGTGCAACTCAGTAGGTCCGTCTCAGTCAGTAATGGGAGGAACCAAAGAGTAGTAGCAAGACCTACCCAGCCTGGCGGCCTACACTGTACTCCAACTGAGAACGAATGATTTGGGATCATTCAAGAACCATTATGTCGTGAATACCAGTATACGTATAAACCCATCTTTCAAATGTCCCGATCAAGTTATAGAGTCACGGTCAGTCAAACCCTATCTGTAATTGATGCCATGCATGAGTTAATGCAAATCGAGATCATCGAGCTCTCGTGTATCCAATACAACTAGCTCCAATGCTTTGGCCAAAGACTTATGATCGCATCTGCCAATAACCGCATAGGACATATAACCTGTTCACTAATAGGAGAAAGAATTGCATCTTGGTATTCAGTAGGACCTGCTACTTGCCCGTCGAGATGCACGTCGAGGTTGACCCCCGCCTTCCAGTTTACAGGGTCGAACTACTCTAATGAAAATCTTGACGTCACAAGCACATCCTGTAACACCCCAAACTAGGCGGATATTACAGTGCCGTGGACCCCCGACTGGGACCCACCAGGCGAATGAAAATGAATGAATTACACAGGTAAATGTAGTACCGAACCACATTACAACATCAATTACTCCGACGAGGAGTTTTATACAACACACCCAGGATAAAATAGAATACATGTGTATTTTATATGACGATAAAATACACAACACTGAATGAAATGAACACTCAAACGGAAATGTCTGCAGCGGAATGAATAAAGGAAACACAAATGACTGAATAAATGATCGAATGCAGTCGGGCCCCCTACTAGTATCATCGACTCCTCGCCGTCACCGTGCTCTCCCGTGCCTTAGCCTTGCCATGACTAAAGCAGCATCCCCAACGGCCGGTTACGTAACAACAATCCTCAAGGGTTGAAAATACACAATCATGATATATCCGAAATTATGAATTATTATTGTCAAAACATACGCAATCAAACATGCTATATGAATCGACTAATCAATGCGGCTCAAAGGAATGGCGCCACACTACGCCGGGATGGAAATGTGTCCGTGCACAAGCCACCAACGATCAAACACGCGTGGTCTTGTACCTAATCGGCCTCACGAGCAATCGACTCGTGTGCACACCCAATGTGAGGCCACCAACCAACACACGACTATAACGTGCCCGACATGAAAATCCTACACATACCAACCGGCACGCCAGTATGACCCGGAATGCCACAATATGACAAAAGTGACAATGAAAATGAATAATGACTCACCAAGATTTAATGATGGTGAAATGAATGATAGCTCAATGAAATGATCGGAACCGTCGTTCCTTATGACTGAGGTGATTAATTGACAATGACGAGTTTTGATACGATTAACACAATGATGAATGAGTTATGATTATGAATGAACAACGACGAAAGGAATGAATATCCTTTTAACCGAGTAAGAATTAACTTACACAATACCGATGATGAATGTCCGTCCACGAACAACGTCCTAAATGAAATATCGGTCGCTCGAACAACCTTGAATAACACAATTACCAATAATCCGATCATTACGCAAATCAAAAACGATCATAAACGACTCAAACATCGCCACAACGATATCCGAGTTCGAATGAATCGAAACCAACTCCAAGATGAGTATTTCCAACCATCAAAACACTTTCAAGGATATCAATAATCCATTAGGAATCCATAACTCATGATTACAACAACATCAATCGGAAAATCCCCAATTAACCGAAGTCAACCCCAAGGGTTCTTGGAATAATTCCGAAAATAACCGTTTAAATCCGTAGGAATATATTTATCCAAGTTAGATAATCCATAACTAACATATTCCAATGATAATCCAAGCTTACACGAAGAAATCGGAAGGAAAACCCAAAAATCCGAAATTCTAGATCCAAGAGTTTAATACCTTTGATTCGATGTGATGAAGATGATGAAATGATGATCAATCCGAAAGATGAGCTTGAAGATGATGATTGATGATTACACCTCGAAGAATCCTCTCCGAATCGCTCGAAATCGCCCAAAACTACCGAAGGAATGAAATGAGATGGAAAATGACGAACTCTGACTAAACTGTCAATTTATACTCAGTCCATGTTAGCGTGCGCTAGCCCTTGTGCATAGCGTGCGCTAACGTGTAATTTGGGTAGTCCGGTACTTGTCCGAACACGGTAGCGCGCGCTACGTACCTATTTGTAGCGTGCGCTACGGCCATATTACTAGCGTGCGCTAATATCCATTGTTAGCGTGCGCTAGCGAAATATTCGACGCCCGATCGAGTCCGAAAACCGTCGCCCTCGATCTAACCTCGATAGCGTGCGCTACAACAACCGATTAGCGTGCGCTATAATATTGATTGCGTCGCTAAATATAACTCATAGCGTGCGCTATGAATTAATCGGTGCGATCCGGTAGCCGGACTCAACACGATCCGTCCTAGCGCGCTACTCCACACATATAGCGTGCGCTACTACAACCGTTAGCGCGCTACTCACCACTCGTAGCGTGCGCTACAAATATTCTCACCGATCCAGTACCTTACGGACTGCGGCCAAGGTAACCTTAGCGTGCGCTAAAGGCGGTAGCGTGCGCTACCTATACCCAATTAGCGTACGCTAAAAGGAGTATGTAGCGTGCGCTACTCCTCAAGCACAGCTTGCAACGAAAATGACAATGATGATAACCACGGCACGAAACTCCAATCAGATTAGTGATGAATGACGATTGATACACGATACAATTACTCTGAATGATGAATACCGTGACTGAATCTGAGTGATAAATGATCAATAATGAAATTACTGAGTACCAATTACTGAATGATAAATACTGAATGATAATTACTGAGTGATAATTACTGAATGATAATTACTGGGTATTACACATCCCTACTAAATCCTCAAGTCGAATGTTCACGAATACCTATCACAACCTTTCAATTCCGTCATTGACTGTCCCGGAGTGAAATCTGTGTGACGAATCGAGGGTGAGTCGGTTTGAGTGTACTATTCTAATTAGCATACCTATAATGTGTGCTCCCACTAACCAATAGTGTTCGACAGGCACTCTCCATGTCAAAGATTACGTCATACAAGTCTTCACATAAACTTAATGCCAGTCAAGTTTCATCGACTTGTGAACGATTAAGTATTTGAGCTATAAACCTTTCCAATGCCGACCCATTATCCAATAAGGAGTGGAACGTTTTGCTCTCAAATACACGGACTAGTTTCTATAAGTATATTTATGAGTTAGGAATGCCAGTAACTACCAGTAAATAAAGAAACATTCATTGCCTTATGATAATGATTTACATAATAACAAGTACAATGCCCTCACTCAACATCCTCTGAGTGGCATCCGAGGGCATACTCCTAATAGTTACAGCCTTTGACCATTCCAAAATGGAAGTAGGAAGGAATAGCGATGGATTTTGTGACTAGTTTGCTGAGGACCAGATGAGGAAACACTGCTATATGCGTTATAGTAGACAGACTCACAAAATCAGCTCACTTTTTGCCTATTCCGATCATTTATGGATCTGAAAAATTAGCACAGTTATGTTTCCTTTATGTGGAGTGCCGATATCAGTCACTTCAGATCGAGATCCAAAATTTACCTCTAGATTTTGGACAAGCCTACAGAAGGAATTGGGTACACACCTGAACTTTAGTACCGCTTTCCACCGCAGATCGATGGACAATCGGAAAGGACGATTCAGACACTTGAAGACATGTTGAGAACTGTAGTGTTGGATCAAGGTGGAAATTGGGAGCATGTTTTGCCGTTAATCGAATTTGCTTACAACAACAATCATCAGGCAACGATAGGTATGGCGCCGTATGAAGCCTTACGCCAGAAAATGCAGATCACCACTTTATTGGAATGAAGTGGTGAGAGAAATATTTTATGGCCAGACATATTTAGCATGATGATCGAGATTATCCACAAGATATGACAGAGAATATAAGAGGCCCAGACTTAACAGAAGTCATACGCTGATTGCATTCGAAAGTGGGGATAAGGTTTTCCTCAAGGTTTCCCCTTCTAAGGGAATAATCAGGTTTAGCGTTAAAGGCAGGCTTATGCCACGTTTTATAGAGCCATATGATATTATCGAGAGGATCGTCCCAGTTGCTTATAGGTTGGCTTTGCCACCTAGTCTTGGAAATGTTCACAATGTTTTTCATGTTTCTCAGCTGAGGAAGTATGTATTTGATCCCAAGCATGTGATTCATCAGAGTGACATAGTTCTTAGTCACAATATGAGTTATGAAGAGAGGAATGAAGCTATTTTATACCACAAGGTTCAAGAACTGAGGAATAAGTTGATCCCTTTGGTAAAAGTATTATAGAGTCACCACGGTCAGGAAAAAGCTACATGGGAACTCGAAATCAATATGAGGGAGAAATACCCAGAACTCTTCGATGAGGTATGTAAATTTCTGGACAAAATTTCTTATTAGAGGGGTAGGATGTGATACCCCGGTCTTTTATATGCATGATTTATTATAACCTCAAGTGCGATATTAGGGTTTTGCATTCCAAAGTAAAAAAAAAATTGACTAATGGGATGTTCGGTTATCTGGTTGTGTTTATCTCCCGAATTTGATTTTATGTTTTGATAGACAGAATCGTGATTCCGTCGTCTTCTATATACACTATTTTTACGTTGCGAGTATGATTTTCGAAAGTTTACTTTTTGAGTTTTCAGGTTATTATATGTCGAGTCGTTTTCTCGGATAATTCTCGTTCCATAAATCACGAAACTTTTGTCCGGCTTTAAGCTGTAAGTTTGACACGATAATTTAAGTATATGGCATACATTCAATACCCAAGTAATTTTATCTACGGAAGAACAAAACGTAATATATTCTTCGACCGCTTTATTAAAAGGCTAGGGTTAACCTAGTATATAAAGGGACATTCCCTTTTTCCTCTTCACTTTATCTTCTCCCCCTTCATTTCCCATCTTGCCCCCCCCCCCCCATTTAAAATAGAGTTCTCCATTGTTCTTCCATTGAAGCTCCACAACCAAGCTTCACTGGTGTTCCAAACTTGAACCAAAGTTCATATTCAAGTACTTCTCCTCTTCATTTCCATCCAAGTAGAAGTAGATTTTGGCTAACTTTAAAAATTGAAAGTTGTGACGAAGGAACTTAGGTTTGATGTTTTAATCTTTTGTATGTTGTTTTTAAGTTGATTCTAAGGTACTTGGTAGTGTTTAAAACAAGTTTTATTCATGCTTTAATTTTGTCATGTGGGCCGAAAATATTAGGATTCATAGCTCAAGCATGTGTTGTTTTCCTTGTGATTTTTTACATAATAAATTTTTGCTTGATGATATGATGCTATGATGAATTTATGGGATTTTAATAAAATGTTTGGTATTTTGGAAGAAACGAAGAATCATGCTTAGTTCTTGATATGTTGATATATGTACAAAGTGACCTGATGTTTGTGATGATGTATAAAAGATATACATGATATGTTTTGGTTAGATTTTTGTAAAATGTTTTAGGAATTTGTCTGAAAACAAAGACATGATGTTAGATTTAAGGAGTTTATTATATGTTAGATAATAGTTGATGTAACTAAAGAGCATGTTATGTATTGAGGATTTTTAAATCATGTTTAGGTCATTTTCATGTTAGGACCAACATGAGTATGGACTAAATGTGTTACTAGATATTTGATGATGTTTGATATTGATGATGCTTGATGTTGATGATGTTTGATATTTGTTCGTGTATAAAAATGTGTTAGTAGTCATTCTTTTTAAAAGAAAAGATTATGAAATGAAGTTCGTAGTGTCGAGAAGCATGCTTGTATGTAGACTCCTATATGTGTTATAAGTGTGATATGCATGATTAGAGTTTACATGTTTAGTGTTTTCGTTGCTAGAAACGAGCTCTAGATTAATATGACGCTTTTTTCCATTTTCGCCGGAAATTGGCAGTTTAGCTACACTTCACAGAAACGGCCATAACATTCTCCACAGTTAATATTTTTGAGATCCGTAAAATTAAAATGAAACTAGACTTCAGTGGCTTTCCATTGGGTTAAGATACACCGTCCAAATATTAATATGAAATTTCATAATTCTAATTCTTTTCATCCTTTGTGCACATTATGTTTTTGATTATGTTATGTGTTTGATGATGGTCTTCGAACCAAGGAATGTGTAATAGATCGAGTGTCGGTTATTGTTATTATTATATTTATATATTATATGGTTAGTTGTATTCTCTAAGAGAATCGTATCTTTTTTTATTAAACTTAAGTCGAATGCAAAACCCTAAAGTCCAAGCATGTAGATCGAGTTCGTTGTCCGTTAGACTTTGTTAAGCTCGATCGACTGCTAAACTTAGTTGTTTCCGATGAAAGGTGGAGCAGCAGATTGAAGCAAAGGAAGAGCCGTGAATCATTTTGCTTGTGTTTATTTCTTGTCCAGGTGGGATTTCTATACGAAAATAATTTGAGTTTTGCTCTATTTTGATGAAATGTTTTACAAGCAAATTGTGATTTCAAATGATTATGATGCATAAAAACTTTTATGTGAATTCTTATATCATTGTTGGATTTCCAATTTATAAAATAATCGGATCCTGATCTAGACAAAGGTTGCTGGCCAGGGTTAGTGTACACAGTACTCGGGATTGTGAGCTCTCTTCGGAGCGGCCGATCTCGGGGAGTAACGTTCGCGGGAGGTGGCCACCTTCCCCGGTGTCATTATGGATATGGTGAATCTGATGATATGTGAAATGAAATGAAATGATTTAGTAAACATGGGCTTTTTCTTAAAACCCCCATATGTTACTGCTTATACGCATGATGACAAATACGAAAGTATGTTTTATCTATTGGCAATATGTTCACGTAGTATGTTGTACTCAGCCCTATATATCATTTAAAATGTGCAGGTTGAGCAGGGGATGTGACGGAGGGTGTTGAGTGGAAGTCTTTTGTTTACAAACAATGCTAAGACCTGGTTACATATCTTCATATATGTAATCAACCATGTTTTTCTGCTGCAAACACTCTTTATGATTTTGCTTTCTAAGTCACGTTGTTTGTAATGTACTATGGAGCCTTTTCTAAACTTCAAGGCTAATATTTACTATGTATTCTTACCTTAGATTCTAATTCATTCATACGGGATTGATTCCCCTTCGTGATGTCTTGATAGGTTATTCATGAAATCCACCCATATTCCTTATGAAGGGTATGTTTCCCCATTTCTTCCCTGCTTCTTAATTCCTACCCCGGGTCACGCCCTGGATGTGCCCTCCTTAGGGATAAGAGGCCATGACATACAGGGTACAAATTGGGCTCTGATACCACCTGTAACGACCCTCTCTAACTACCTAACTTGAACTATCCCATATCATATTAATACTTATAAAATGCCGTAAAATTTCGGCAAAGTTTCCCCTAAAATAGTACCTATCTCACCAACCTGTAATAATAGTAATACAAAATCCGTATCACTACCACATAGAGACATCATGTCTCATCCAGTATCAAACTCATGTCATCCATATGGCACCATATTCCCTAAATCAAAATACCAGTGAACACCAAGTTTCTACTCGTCCCACACAGTTATTTATATATTTTTACAAGTTCACTACTTAAACAAACTTATTAGTTATATAACCATACTAAAAGTATGTAAAACATCAAACCACACCATCACCCAACACTCAGGCATATAAGTTTTTCTAACTCGATGACATAACATATATTTATAGAACAAAGTTCAGAGAAAGTAACAATGATACAATAACTCAACAATTTAGCCCAATAAGTCATCATAATGTACATCGAACCTCAACAATAATGGAACTCCAATCCGTCCAGCAATGAAAATCTCTCAAGCATCAAGGTTACCTACAATTCATAAACTACGTGAGCTAAAGCCGAATAAGTAGAAATCATATATGTATCATGTCTGAAGCTACACATGACATACGTTTATCAATGAGAATCTCCCTCAAGATCATTTTCTTTTCTTTGGGCCCGTTGACCCACGTACTAGGCACCGGAATGAGCTCAATATCATACCATATCATAAGACATGCATCTACCGCACCAAATATATCATGAGAACATACATCTATCATGTCTCACACATCATATAAGCATGCATGTACCATGCTAAACATATCATAATAGCATGCATCTATCATGCCTCGGTGCTCTAGCAGCGGCCAACAAAATATTTTTTTTCCTTTCCATGATCATTCCATGCATGCAAACACTAGTGAGTCTCAAGTTATGCATGCATGTGGGAATGCTAATAGATGTAATGTTCATGTAAGGTGCAACCAGAAACTTTAAGCATCAATTAGATCAATCATACAATACAATGGAATACTCTCATGATATCATCAAGTTCAACAAATAGTTATATTAACAATACTACGTTTATGCATTGTAGTTGCAGATGGATTTTGACTTACCTTGTTCGGGTGATACCTTTACTCTTATATTCATATGATGTAGTTGTAATGATAAACCTTTATACCCTATTTCAATTAGTGTGCTTAAATATAAGCAATGGTATTCATAAAGTTCAACACACTTCCTATCCGAAGGGTTTTACCGATTTCTATCAGGATGCCTAGTCGATGTTTTACAATTTTATGTCCGTCTTTATATGTATACCAGCCTACCAAATTAGAATTTATGACCTTTTAGTATGTTAAAATATCTGGTTTTAATGACCTTTGAGACAACACAACAAAAGTCTCTTAGATTTTATAGCAACATGTTTGTAAAAAGGGACTTACCAAAGTCTTGTACTAATCAGGTTTTGTTTTGCTTATAACTACTTGGATGTAGGTTGTATTTACACCAAATTTTGGAAAAACATCCCAACATACTTAACAACAAATATATCAAAGCTCCCGCCCCTAACCAATCAAATTTCATATAATATATAGATGTTTCAAAAGGGTAGCAGAAATTGAATCCTTTATTGTCCTAGTGAGTTTTAAGCTCTATAGATCCATCACAAACCATTGATTAAGCCATGAACGAACTCTTAACATATTTTTAACATGTTTAAGGAACTTATAGAGTTTTACTAACTTCAAAACAACCAAGAAACATAACGAAAACAACAAGAGAACCAAGAAGACTCACCTTGATTGCCAAATAAATTGAGGTGTTGTTGTTTTGATGATTTCTCCTTGAATTTTTGGGATGTTTTCGAAGGGTGAAGCTTCTTGCTTAAGTTCAGAGAGTATATGAGGGTGGAGGTTCGGTTTTAGCATTTATCTAAGAGAGAAAGGCAGTTATAAAGGGGAAATTATAAAACTAGCCCATATGGATAAGAATGTAATTTCTCATTCATCAATGTGATATGCTTGTACTATACGCTTAAAGATAATTTTAAGAGTATTCGACCTCAATTGGGACGAATTGGACATCAACAAATCGAACTATTTAACAAGGTTACAGGGTGACACCATTTGTTGTCATATATGGTGTTGATAAGGATAATGATATTTGACATGTATATTAGACTAGATTAGGTTTATTTGCTCTAACTATAATCAATATTTACTTAGCAGATATGCTGACTAAGACCCTAGATAAATCAGTTAACACCATACGCCTCAGAAGCACAATTAGTACTTCTAGATTTACTAGATGAACCTAGAGTTATATATTATCTTAACACGTATCTATCCTTATGTAAGGTTAATATTCTTAGCATTTTAAAGTTTTCCGAATTAAATATACATGTTCATATCATTGAATGTGCTGAAATGCAGTTTTGAGATGAAATAAACATTGAAATATCAAAGTAAACATAATTAGCACATGACTGATAATAAGTATAATGCATGAATCACATTGACCAAATGAGTGGTGTCAGGCTCGGGTATCATATATTAGTTCACATAGGTCTAATATACTTAACATTTAAAGTTTGGTATAGCAAAATATCCCGAACAGCAGTTGTAGGCTTTGAGATCCTGATTGTAGTGTGTTGTTCTCAGTTGAGGACTGAATATTTCTTGAATTAAGATATGTGTTGTAGGCTTGAAGAAATTGATTGCTCGTGTAAGATGATAAGTACTTCATATTTCAGTAGTTCAATTTTTGAGCAAGTCCTCTTGATTGGTCTATTTATAACCTCAAAAATATATCCGTTATAAATATAGTTGTTGGCCAATTGGTGAGACGTGGACACATCAGATTGGCAGCTTAATCAATGTTTGAATTAAAGTGTCTTATCATTTAATGCTTTAGATATTCTTTTTGGCCTTCGTTAAATGCTCTTCAGTCCACAATGTACGACGACATTAAATGCTGCCTCCATCAGCATTAAATGTACCTTTGAAACACTGAATACTTTGTGAATAAAGAATCGCTTATTTCACCATGATTTAAAGGTCTAAGTATTTCCTGTTGGATTTACATTTTTACTTTTCCTAAATAAAATGACTACAACGATATTCTTGTATCCAACAGTGTATTTTGCTGTAAGCTTAATCCTCATTTGAGCCAACAGTGTATTTTGCTGTATGAAGAACGTCATTTGAGCGTTGTATGAAGATTGTTATAGGATATAGGCTGTGGGATGCATTTATTAAAATACTTAAGGTATTTTATCCTAACAAGATCCTAGAGTGTATATGCTTTATCTGGGAAAATTCAGCTTCCCATTTAATTGGTACATACAGGATTCAATTCTTACAATAATTGATGACTAGTACGGTATTCAAGAGTCCTATAGTGTTTTTCCTTGATTACTGCACACTACAGCTATAAGAAGGTAATTGTTCCGTCTTCTTCCTACAGCAAGGATATTACTTGTAAGTCTATACTATAATTAACAAGTGTGGACACTGCATTATGGGTCTTACAGCATTTTCCCTCATTTTACGAGTACTAAAATAATACTTATAGGGATTTAATCGAGCTGTAGCATTCCCAATTCCTGACGGAGAATACAAAACCTCATTGTGTTGATAGCCTTTGTGAAGATATCGGTGATATGAATGTCTGTGTGGACCTTTTCAATTCTGACATCTTTGTTCTCCACATGATTTTGGATTAAATGATGTCTCATGTCTATGTGCTTTGTCCTTGAGTGCAATACAGGATTATGCATTGTTGCGATTGTGCTCATGATGTCACACATGATGTGTGTTTTTTTAGCCTCGATGTTGTAGTCCTGTAGTTGTTGCTGCATCCAAAGGATCTGCAAACAGCAGCTTCCAACAGCATAATATTCTAACACAGCTGTAGAAAGCAATGGCCAATTGCTTCTTCCTGAACCATAACACAGGTCTTGGTCAAAGAAAGTTACAAATTCCAATTGTTCTCTTGACGTACTTAAGGATTTGTTTGGATGTGGTGAGGTGTGACTCTTTAGGTGCAACCTGATATCGTGCACACACTCCTACAGCAAATTGGGTATTTGGCCTACTTGATGTTAGGTATAGAAGTGAGACTATAAGATTCCTGTAGAGTGATTGATCTAATGACTTTCCAGCTTCGTCAACACTTATCCATGCGGAAGTGCTCATGGTAGTTGATAAGGACTTTGAGGTGTTCATCCCGAATTTTTTGAGCAGCTCCTTGTTATACTTCGCCGGGTTGATAAGAATACATGTAGTCAATTTTTTGACCTACAACCCTAACAAATAACTAAATTTTCCTGTCATGCTCATTTCAAATTTACTTTGCATGAGATGAAAGAACATCTTACACAGATCTAAGTTAGTAGAACTAAAAATAATGTCATCAACATAAATTCGAACCATAAAGAACTTCATCACCTTCCTGGACTTTTGAAGAGTGTCTTGTTGACAAAACTTTTCTCAAATCTGATGTTGATAAGAAATAGCGACAAGGTCTCGTAATAGGCCTTGGGTGCTTTCTTGAGTCCATACAGTGCTTTTCTTAGCTTGTAGACTAGATCATATTTCTAAATGCTTGCAAACCATGGAGGTTGTTTGACTTCTTCAGCTAGGTCACCATTCAGGAATGCACTCTTAATGTCCATTTGATATAAATGAAGTTCTTGAGAGATGCAAACGTTAGGAATATTCTGATGGATTCTAATCTGGCTACACGGGCAAATGTTTCATCATAGTCTATGCCTTCTTCCTGTCTGTAGCCTTGGGCAACTAGTATGGACTTGTTTCTTATGACTAGACCATTTTCGTCCTTCTTGTTTTGAAATATAAATTTTGTTCAAATACAGCTTGATGGGTTGGTCTGGGAACCAAGTACCAGGCATTTTTTCTTTCGAAACCATTTGGATCTTCCTCCATATATGTACTCATTGAGAATTGTTGAGAGCTTCATATTCGAGATAGGTTCATATTGTGCTAAGAATACAGCTAATATGCACATGGTTAGTCTACAGATTTCAGTATTAGATTTCCATATGTACTTTGTACTCTTCTTTTGGTTGAAACACCAGCATCAATATCACCAATTACTAACTCTAGTGGGTGATCTCTTAGCCGCCTCCTGTCGGGTTCTAATTCCATGTTCATAGTTGTGTCCTATTGGTCTGCAGGTTCAGCTTCAAGTTTCACAATGTCAGCTTCTACTACATCATCTGTTCTTATAGCTACCAGATTTATTTCTAATATGGTGACAGGTTCTTCCTGAGGTAATGGGATTTCTTCAATGGTTAAGGTCTGAAGTGCTTGGGTTATCCACTCTTGTAGGATCACAATGAGGTTCATCAAATACGTCATGGTTTGACTCCTCTATTTTCAGTTTCCTCTTGTTGAATATCCCAAATGCCTTGCTGAAAGTACCCTATAAATGTTCCCTCATCAGACTTTTCATTGAAGGTCTTGAGTTGATCCATCCTGTTGTAAAGAACATAACACCTGTAGCCAAAATACCATACCTTGTATGCGGTTCTGTGGTGGTGCTTATTGATGATACAGCAGCACACTGTATTTGTTGCTTTCTCCAGAATTGTTGTGGCAAATTGCTTGCAGCAATCATCGTTCTAGTTTCTTTCTTCAGCATTTTGTTCTTTCACTCGGTAACACCATTCTGTTGTGAGGTCGAGGCTGCTTAATATTCTGGTTGTATGACATTGTCCGCACATTATTGCTCTATGAAGCTATTTGTGAATTTTGTTCCTCTGTCAGACCGAATGGATACAGTGCCCAGCCATTTCTCATTTTGTATTTTCTTTAGGTGTTCCAGCGGCTTTGTGGTTGTCTCTTTCTTATTTTTCGGGAATATAGTCCAGGAGTACCTGTAGAAATCAACAATGACAAGATGATATTTCTTACCTCCCAGGCTCACAAGGTCTATAGGTCCATATAGATCCATATGAAGTAAATCCAGGACCCTGTTGGTTGAGAGATATGATTTGCTCTTCAGAGATGTCTTGACTTGCTTGCCTTTCTAACAGGGTCCACATACATTGTTCTTATGAAATGAGATATGGCTTTGTTTTAACATTAGATGATGCACTTGTTTTGCCCAAGGGGCATAAAAATATTGTATCCATTCTGGTCAGCCTATTCATTTTTCATTTGTGATGGTTCCGGCAAAATTTATTTTAGAAATAAACTAGTAGGCATTGCTACATTGTTAAATGGACAGTATCATCTAAACCTTAGTAACAAAGTCGTTGTGAATACTATGACTAGGAAGTGTGGTAGGGATGAAACTAATCAAGTTTTGAAATGGCATCCTAGACTTGGTCATGTTGGTCAGACCAAGGTTTACAAAATGAAAAAGGATGGACTTATGGGTCCATTGGGATCGGATCCCTTTCCAACTTGTGAATCTTGTCTTAAAGGCAAAATGACTAAGTCCCCCTTCACGGGGACTTTTGAAAGAGCCACTGATAAACTTGGATTAGTCCATACCGATGTATGTGGTGCTTTAGAAGCAGCACGTGATGGATATCAGTATTTTATTACGTTTACAGATGATCATACTAGGTATGGTTATGTATACATAATGAAACATAAACCCGAGGCCTTTGAGAAATTCCAATAATTTAAGGCCCTAGTGGAAAAACAAATTGGTAATCATATCAAAGCACTTTGGTTGGATCGAGGTGGCGAGTATATGAGTACAGAGTTTGACGAGTTCCTTAAGGAGCATGGAATAGTATCACAACTAACACCTCCAGGAACTCCTCAGTTAAATGGTGTGTCAGAAATAAAGAATCGAACCTTGTTGAACATGGTCCGTTCTATGCTTAGCTATACTGACTTACCAATTTACATGTGGGGTATGTACTCCTGACTGCTGCTTATGTCTTGAACAGATTTCTTTCCAAGTCCGTTATTAAAACTCCACATGAGATGTGGGAGGGCAGGAAACCAAGTCTTAATCACATTAAGATTTGGGGATGTCCCACCTATGTCAAGAAGACTAAGCTGGAGAAATTGGAAGCAAGGTCCATGAAGGGACGTTTCATTGGATTCCCATCTGGGACGATGGTTATCTATTCTACATGCCTGAAGATCAAAAGATCATTGTTGCTTTGCAAGCGCACTTCCTGAAAGATGAGTTCATTCAGGAAGGCGGAGCAGGTAGAAGTATTTCATTGGAAGAATATAATAAAACTCCTCAAGAGACAACTATACAAGAAGTTGGAACCAAACCTTCTGAAACACAAGTAGAACCACTTCGTAGGTCTAGTAGAGTGTCTAAATTACCTGAGAGGTATGGCCTTGTGCATCTGGAGGAACTGGGTCTCCATGAGGTTCCAGGTGATAGCCAAGAGACCGACCCCGCGACCTATGATGAAGCGATGGTGGATGTAGACTCCGTGATATGGACTGTAGCAGTCTTCATGTATTTTGGACCTTCGTTTTGATGAGGCAGTCAAAGAGTTTGACTTCGTGCAAAATGAAGAGGAACATTATGTATACAAGAGGGTTAGTGGGAGCAAGATCACATTCTTAGTACTATATGTAGATGACATTCTACTGATAGGAAAACGATGTGGGAATTCTCAGTTCTATGAAATCTTGGCTTTCGAGTAGGTTCTCCATGAAAGACTTGGGAGAAGAAACCTATATTCTTGGATTCGACTCTACTGGGATAGAGAGAAGAGAATGGTAGGTCTTTCCCAAGCCTTCTATGTAGATAAAATCTTAAAGCGATTTAAGATGGATTATTCTAAATGAGGGTTACTACCGATGCGACATGGAATAAAACTCACCTTTGAAGATGTGTACTCATAGTGAGGAACAACGAAAGGAAATGAGTAATATACCATATGCTTCGGCCGTGGGTAGCCTTATGTATGTAATGTTGTGTACGAGACCTGACATTGCACACGCTGTGAGCGTGGTAAGTAGGTTTTAGACAAACCCAAGTAGGGAACATTGGACTGCTATAAAGAACGTTATCATGTACTTAAGAAGGACTAGAGATCTGGTTCTTATATATGGCGGTGGAGAACTGAATGTGATGGGCTTCACTGATTCAGACTTCCAAGGACAGAAAGACGACTCTATGTCTACTTCTGGATATATTTTACTCTTAATGGAGGACCAGTATCTTGGCATAGTGCCAAGCATAGCGCGACTGCTGATTCCACCTGTTAGGCTGAGTATAAAGCGGCCTCGGAGGCCTCCAAAGGAAGGGTTAAGAAGTTACTGGGTAAACTTCACGTGACATCATGTGTTGCGCTGCCTGTTTTCATTTTTATATAATAACAATGGAGTGGTAGCATAGGCCTAGAATCCGAGGTTTCATAATGGTACAAAACATATTGAGAGAGAGTATCATCTCGTGAGAGAATTTGTTCGCAAAGGGATACATTGTGCTGCATAGAGTAGACTCAGCCGAAAACGTCGCTGATCCACTGACCAAGCCACTTTCTCAGATTAGCTTGGAGCGTCATCTGGAGAACATTGGTATTAGATACCATAGTGTGTGGCATTGAGTGCAAGTGGGAGATTATTAGGAGTATGCCCTCGAATGGCACTCAGAGGATGTTAGAGTGAGGGCATTGTACTTGTGATTATGTAAATCATTATCAGAAGGCAATTGTATGTTTCTTTATTTACTGGTAGTTGCAGGCATTCCTGACTCGTAAATATATATATAGAAACTAGTCCGTATATTTGAGAGCAAAACATTCCACTTCTTATTAGATAAGGGTATTGGCACTGGAAAGGTTTATGGCTCAAATACTTAACCGTTCGCAAGTCGATGAAACTTGACTGGGCGTTAAGTTTATGTGACGACTTGTATGACGTGTTCTTTGACTTGGAGAGTGCCTGTCGAACACTAATGATTAGTGGGAGCACACGTTGTAGGTATGCTAATGAGATTAGTATACTCGAACCAACTCACCCTCTATTCGTCACACGGATTTCACTCTGTGACAATCAATGACGGAATCGAAAGGTTGTGATAGGTATTCGTTAACCTTCGACTTGAGGATTTAGTAGGGATGTGCTTGTGACGTTAACATTTTCATTAGAGTAGTTCGACCTAGTCGTAAGGTGGGGGTCAATCTCGACATGCATCTTAACGGGAAAGTAGCAGGTTCTACTAAATAGCAAGATAGAATTCTTTCTCCTGTTAGTGAACCGGTTATATGTCGTATGCGGTTATTGGCAGATGAGATCATAAGTCTTTAGCTAAAGCATTGGAGCTAGTTGTATTGGATAGACGAGAGCTGGATGATCTCAATTTGCATTAACTCATGCATAGTGTCAAGTACAGATAGGGTTTGACTGGTCGTGACCCTATAACTTGATTGGGATATTTGAAAAAAGGGTTTATACGTATACTGGTATTGAAGAAAGGTTTTGAAATGATCCCCATCATTCGTTCTCAGTTAGGGTACATTGTAGGCCACCAGGCTGGCTAGATGGTGCTACTACTCTTTGGTTCCTCCCATTGCTAACTGAGACGGACCTACCAAGTCGCACAATAGGATTAACGACGGAATCAATCGAGCTTATTCTCTCTTTATAAATATTATATATTGGATATCTAATTTATTGAACATTAGATGTCTACTTAATTTAGGGACATTGGATGTCTAAATTAATTTATTAGATAAATTAATTTACGGCCTAATGAATTAAATATAATACTGGGTGATTAATTTAATTCATGAATATAATTATTTCTTGGAGGAATTAATTATGTTACTTTGTATTTGATATGATTAATTAATTAGATTAATTAATTGATATAAATACATCAGAACGGAATGGAGTTTATCTGTTTGGACTCACAGGAGTCTGAAACGCTCCAAACCCGTCCTGTTCTTCTAGAGGCCGCCCCCCACCTACTCCCATATCTCTTGGTCTTTGTCTCCACCTTAATAGGTGGAAGACCAATGACCTTAAAGAGAATGATATCTCTTTTTATATTAAGGGATACGTGATTTGGTGTAGGTGATGAAGAATATATTGTGAAGACTTCATTTTCTCCCGTTTCACTTTGAAACTCACAGTTGATACAATCAAGAGAGAGAGAGATAGAGAGGAAAAAGTTTTCCAAGTCTTCATCTTCATCCTTCTTCTTCATATTCTTCTTAGAGAAAAATATAAAGATATAATTGAGAGATATATATTAAACACTTAGAGTGTTGTAATCTTAATTAGCAAGCTCCTATCACTTTGTTCTAGCCGTGTCCTTAGAGGACAACGAAGTGGAAGTCATTCCGATTGTTTCTCCGGCACGTGGTAAGTAGAGACACGGTGTTTTCGGCGTTGGATCATCAAAGAGCTTGACGAATCAGATTCGTGGGAAGATCACCTAAATCTTAGGGAATAGCATACGTGGAGTACACCATCTAATCAACGGAGTACGAGGGTATGATTTCGAATCTTACTTTGTTTCATTTTAATATTTGTATCTACATAGCTTGATCGATCCTATTATAGGATTCGGATCAAATTAGGTTTGTTATTGCTTCCGCTGTGCCTTCGTTTTAGGCACTGAATCCCAACACTGGGAAACCAACCGTGAAGGTTCAAGCCCCAGACTTACCCATAATGAGATCACCCAGCGACCGTGACCTACTGAACTGCAGGTGTTGGGAAATCAACCATGAAGGTTCAAACCCCAAACTTACCCATCGAGTACTAGCCGAGACTATCCTCCAAAATACAAACGGCAACGATCACAAGATTACCGAATTCAGAAGAATTATAGTGTGCTACCTTGAGTCGTCCAACACGACAACAATAACTCACGGATGACTACCGCCCTCCGCGGTCCTAATTCAATACCTCGATCGCCTTGAAATGGCCAATTGATAACAATGACACACCGGATGGAAATCGTCCCGACAATCCCAATTCAATACCAAATGTCCTCGACAGTCCCAATTCAATACCTTGACTGTCTCTGAGTTACCAATTGATGACTCAATGGATGGGAAATGTCGTCGACAGTCCCAATTCAATACCTCAATTGTCTCAGAATGACAAATCGATAACAACGACTAAAGAGATGGGAATTATCCTCGACAGTCCCAATTCAATACCTCGATTGCCTTAGAATGGCCAATCGATAACAACAACAATAACAGATACCTCGGCGCCTTTAGTCGGCCACTGAAGGTAGAGTTGATAATCAAATACGTCAATGCCTTCAATCGTCCAATACAACATCGATAGAAAAACACTAATATCAATAACAATGATCACAATGATATCTTAATGGAAAATCAGTCAACAATAACAACCGATACATCGATACCGCGAACTAGCTACCGACAACAACATTAACAACAAGCATCTCAATGACTTGAACCGGCCATTAACGAACAAAAATAACATTTGGCAAATTTGCCGAAGGGTATTTTATCGATAATTCCCTGATATCAACCAAATCATGAAGAAAATACGTCTCGAAATGATACAACACATTCATACATATATATGACAATATTAATCTCATTAACCAGTACAACTATAAATTTGACTCAAACCGAAGGCGATGAAATCCTCCAACGAACGACGACGACGTCCTATGACGATAACAAGCACTCAAACAACCTTGAAGGGAATACAATTCATTCAATAAAACAATATCGATCGAAAACAACATCATAGATAACCTCGATTCAAACACGATTCGATCAAACCACGCAAATGAATATCATAGTCCTCAACTATGAACTCTAACATCCTCCAATCACTCCAATGATCAATTAACATGATTATAATGTTCTTAACAATTGTGAAAAACAATTTAACAAAGATTATCAAGAACAACACCAAATTAATCATTCTATAATGATAATATTAACAATATCATCACTATTACCTCAAGAACATCATCATCACAACAAACATGATGTCTACACAATCACGATCACCAATTCCTCAAAAATTTCGGATTATTCACAAGATTAACTAAACTATTTTAAGATTTTGATAATTATCCACATAACTCATCATAACCTATACTAAAATGATTATAATCTCTCAAGAACACAACCAACAAAAATAATCATCTCAAAGCTATGTTAATCATCTAAAAATCTTAACATAACTCTTTCTAGACATGACTATAATCTCCAAGTATTCTTAAATATCAAGAACACAATCAATCTCAAGTCATCTACATCATATTCTGCATCATAAGTTCATAAAAACTATGAAGAATTATACTATCCTCCAACAATCACTAACTATACGAGGTAATCAACAACAACATCATCATAATCTCGAGTTAAACACAAGATTAGCCAACATACCTCTTGAAAGTGAAGAACAACCTCAAACCCTTCAAGAAACACTCCAATCTTCAAGCTCCTTGGCTCTAAACTAAGTTATGAAGCTCCAAAACAAGTTGGACGGGGCTGGAAATCACTAAGGGATGCAGAGGGATGATTTCTAGAGAGAGAAATCGAAAATGGGTCGTGAAGAAATGAAAGACGTAACATGACTTTATAATCTGCACAATGCATTACGGCCGCTATACAATCCACGTAACGTATGTTATATGTTTAATGTACGTTACCACCTCTACATAGCATACGTAACGACCTGCCAAAAGTTACTGCCTCAAAACGAACCATGCATTACATACGTTATAGCATACGCATTACGTAATGCTCGTTGACTTGGCTGCCTCGAAAGGCCAAATATCCAGATCATGCATGGCCCTACACGCCGAAAATTAGATCAGATATGATACCCTATGTTAGGTACGTAACCAACATGGTTTAACGTATGTAACAAACCATACATAGTTTACGTAACGCTATGCATATAGCATACGTTATGCTAGTATACTAGGCCAAAAATCAAAACTCACCAACAACATCCAGTTGGCGAATACAATACCGACGACAAGTATAAATATTTCGATTCCGAAATATCCCAATACAATATACATTGTATCAGTCAAATACAACATTTTTACAATTCCAAATGAATACATACAACACAACGAAAAAAATTACCCCCGGATATTACAAACTCCCCCCTTAAAAAGAGTTTCATCCCCGAAACTACGGGTATACAACTCTGTATATGAGCTGTCCATCGGGATCTGAAAACAACATCTCCAGGAATAATCCTCAATGCGAACAACTTCGCCTGAGTAACTGGGCCAACCCTCGGGTCCCCGTGTCTCCTCTGTCTGAACAAGGCAAAAATCAAGTGATAAAACACTCAACCAAGTGCGAGATCAGTCGAATCATGACTCCTCCACTAGAGACCAGCTAGAAAGTCGTACCAACTGCATGACTTGTAACACCGGCATACACATCCCGGGGGAGCCGCCCATTGTACATGTCTACAATCATCAGTGTACACTTCCCCATTATCGTTGGCATCGGACGCCCATGCAATCACTGACTCATGCCACAAAAGGAAAACAACAACGCACATATATAGTCCTCGGGACCATATCAATCGCACGCCCAAGTCCTCATGACTTGACGTCTCGAATCACAACAAGGTTTTACCCAGATTATCACAAATTCTCAAGTACAACACCAAAAGAAAATTGGAAGCAACAACTCGAACAATCTCAAGTCTCATGATTATCAAATACTATCGTTACAAGATAGCTCGACAACAAATGGTTCACAACCACAATAAATATTAAGTTTAAACATTTAACCCAAAAAACAAAGAAAGGAAAATACAAATCAAGGCTACATCTCAAATATACCCGGCATCGATATCCTCCAGATCATCGATCTCCTCCATCTCATTGATTCGAGGAAGACCCAAATCTGAGCTCGCTCCTCCTCCTCAGTTGTTGTTACCTCTGGCTCCCGAAGCCTGACAGGTTCCCTTGTGTAACACCCACAAATCCTATTGGGTTATTACAATGCCGTGGACCCCATGCCAGGAGATCCACCAGGCGAACATGACTAAAATACATTAAATTAACCAACCAGGGAAAATCATAGTCCTACCATGATATCCGACACAATATTCTGATGAGGAATTTTAACGACAATGATGGGCCTACATGGCCAAAATGAAAATACAACCACACCCACGAGCCTTACTCGGGTAATACATAATGACAATGACTGAAAAACTGGAGAACACTCCAACTGACTGACCAACATGAAAAACTCGGACTAGTATCGCTCGAATGCCTCGTCGACATCATTATGCCCCTGCGTCTCAACTCTCTCCTCGCAAGCACCTAAAACAAGAAAACATGTTCCGCCCCACAGGGTCAGTCATCCAGATAATGAACATCAAATACATGTATAACATGATATGCATCCAAAAACAGAATGAAACGGTACAATGATAATAATAATACGAAATGCTTACAAACCAAGGTAAGAACCGAGCATTCGTGAAATACTATGCCCAAGGCATACTATTAATACCTGTTCAACAGGTTAGAACATAAGTGCCCAACGGCGAATCATAATCACAGAGTACCACAATGAATTGCACGACATGAACCAAACCAGAACTGAATTAAATATGAATCACAATGAATTACATGAAGATGAACCAAACCAGAACTGAATTAAATATGAATCATAATGAATTACATGAAGATGAGCCAAACCAGCCCGAAGCTGTAACAATGAAGGCCGAAGCCACGACACGAAGCCGTATCAAAATGAAACCATCCAATAGACATTGACCTACTGAGCTGTAGATGTTGTGGGAAACAACCGTGAAGGTTCAGGCCCCATCAAACTTACCCCATAATGAAACCATCCAATGGCCATTGACCTACTGAGATGTAGGTGTTGGGGGAAACCACCGCGAAGGTTCAGGCCCCACCAAACTTACCCCATAATGAAACCATACAATGGTCATTGACCTACTGAGATGTAGGTGTTGGGGGAAACAACCGCGAAGGTTCAGGCCCCACCAAACTTACCCCATAATGAAACCATCCAATGGTCGTTGACCTACTGAGATGTAGGTGTTGGGGGAAACAACCGCAAAGGTTCAGGCCCCACCAAACTTACCTCATAATGAAACCATCCGATGGCCGTTGACCTACTGACATGTAGGTGTTGGGGGAAACAACCATGAAGGTTCAGGCCCCACCAAACTTACCCCATCGAGCACTAGCCGAGACTAGCCTCCAAAACACAATTAATCATAAACGGCAACGATCCCTAGATCACCGAATTCACGAGAATGATAATGTGCTGCCTTGAGTCGGCCAACACTATAATGATCACTCACGGATGGGCACCGTCCTCGGTGGTTCCAATTCAATACCTCGATTACCTTAGAATGGTCAATCGATAACAACGACACAATGGATGGGAACTATCCTCGACAGCCCCAATTCAATACCTCGATTGCCGTATAATGGGCAACCGATAACAATGATGCAGTGGATGATTTAATACCTCGATTGCCTTAGAACAAATAATCGATAACAGTGATACAACGAATGATTGAGTACCTCGATTGCCTTAGAACGGCCAATCGATAACAATGATACAACGAATAATTAAGTACCTCGATTGCCTTAGAATGGCCAATCGATAACAATGATACAATGAATGATTGAGCACCTCGATTGCCTTAGAACGGCCAATCGATAACAATGATACAATGAATGCCTTGGCACCTTTAATCGGTTACCGACGACGAAGATGAGAAATGAATACGTCAATGCCTTCAATCGGCCAAAACAACATCAAGGACAAAACTCCAACATTAATAACAATGATTACAACGACGTCTTAGATCGGCATTAATATCAACAAAAACAATCGATACATCGATACTGCGAATCGGCCATCGACAATAACATTAACAACGAGTCTCCCAATGCCTTGAACCGGCCATTAATGAACAATAATAAACATTTGGCATAATTTCCGAAGAGTATCGTATCGAACGATTCCTTAATATCAATGAACTCATGACGAGACTAAGTCTCGGAATTATGTAACACATCCATACACATATATGATGACATTAATCTCATTGAGTAGTACAAGTATTAAACTTGCCTCAACCGAAGGTGATGAATTCCTTCCACGAACAACGAACGGTGTCCTCCGATAAACACAAGAGCTCGAACAACCTTGAATGAAATACAATTAATTCAATAACACACTATCAATCGACAACAACACAACGATCGAAGGAAACTCTTTGAGATATTTCATCAAATACTAAATGTTCAAAGTTCCTCAAGAACCTAAGAATCATCAATTGGGTTGAACGAATCGAAGATATTGATATACAATCCATAGAACATGTCTAACAACATTTAATAACCTCAATCGATCCATTAAAATCGGACGGAAAATGAAATCAAAACCAAAACTCCCAAAATGGACAATTCTATGAAAACCAAGAGAATTACCTCGATTCGACGAAGAAGAAGGATTAGATGTTGATATGAACACCTAGAGCCTTCTCAAAACATGATTGGATGGAGTAGAATCGATCATAACCACAACCCTAGTTGGATCGCCCCACTACCGCGAGAAGAAGGAGAGAAAGGGATGAAATGAGGTGAAAAACCCGTTTGACCCCCTTAAATACTCCAGTGATGCACGACCAAATGTCCGTGTTTTGGTCGTGCGCCAGGCCACTGCCCGACCACTGACCTCACGCACGAGTAGCACACACGAGCACCTGCTCGTGTATCATTCTCGTGTGTCCCTGATGATCGCAAAGTGCACTGCCCAACTCTGATGCCACGCACGAGCAGCTGCTCGTGTGTCATGCTCGTGCGTCCCTGTTGAGTGCCAAAACGACAAGGGAACACAATATGCCATGCCACGCATGCCTACACACGACCTGCACGACTTACATTATAATAAGTCACGTTCAATCGGTGAAACAATAATGATACTCCCAACAAAAGGCTACCAATCACGATGATGATGATGAAAATATTCTCGTCTCGATCCCGAACAGTGATGAATGATGAATAACAACTGATACATGACTCCAAGATATGCTGAACAATGAACATAAAATGAATGAATACGAATGATGAATGATTATTACTGAGTGAAAAGAATTCTGAGTGGCAATTACTGAATGATAATTAATGAATTCACATCTGGGTATTACATACTCCCCCCCTTAAAAAGAGTTTCGTCCCCAAAACTAAGTGTAAATGGTTCGGAGAATGCCCAAGTCCTCATGACTTGACATCTCGAATCACAATGAACAATTACCCAAATTATCACGAAATCTCGGGTACAATACCAATGGGGAAAAATACTACCCAATGCTACATCTCAAATGTGCCCAACATTGATATCCTCCAGATCGTCGATCCCCTCGACCTCATCGATTCAAGGAATACCCAGATCTGAACTCACCGCTAAATATGACCCCGGGAGGTCACGAGAATGAGAGTGACTAAAATGAATGATGAATGATAAATGACTACAAATCCAACAAGGATTAAGAATGACTCACCGAGGTGAATTAATAACGTAATGAGTGATAGCTCGATGAAGCGATTGGAACCGTTGTTCCCCGTGAAATGAATAATTAGTTTAATAATTGTAAGTCTCAACGTGATTGACATATGATGAATGAATTATACGAATGAATGAACGACGATGAAATGAATGATTATACTATTACCGAGCAAGAATTAACTTGTTCAAAACCGGTGATGAATTTCCTTACCTCAGGCTCTCGAAGCCTGATAGGACCCCTTGGATGATGCACGGGCTGGAGTGACAAAATATCTCGAGATTTGCGAGCTCTCTCGAGACCTACTAGCACTAGAACTCCTGCAGTATTTCTAAAGGTGTCCTGGGTTCCCACACAGAAAACAGACAATAGTTGGCACCGTACACCGAGTACTCACGTGCCCTGCTGAATCATAATTAAACCAAACAACAGTCGAACTCGTCGTTTGAGAAGAAAATGCTCTCCCTGTACGAAGACGACTAGAAAACGATCTCTTGGACGTCGGAGTCCGATGTCCCTCTGACAGCTCTTTCCATACCGAGGCAGGAAAGTCACATAATAATTACATATTCCGTATGAAGATCGCATTATGATTATGTTACGGAATGATGATAATGAGCATACATGCTCTAACATAATGGATGCAATGCGGTAAAATGATCGTCCACATGATGCCGGAATATGATAAGATCGCATGAAAGATCAAATGAGGTAACATGATTATCTGATGAAATTCCTAAAATGATTACCTTGAACAAGTTAACGAGGTTGAAAATTCGATCCACAAGATCAACAACTGAACCGTGAGATAGACTGGATGATTAATGAATTAACTGAGCAATGAGATTGACTGAGTCATGAATGAATTAACTGAGTAATGAGATTAACTATGTGATGAATGAATTAACTGAACAATGAGATTGACTGAGTGATGAATGAATTCACTGAGCAATGAGATTGACTGAGTGATGAATGAATTAACTGAACAATGAGATTGACTGAATGATGAATAAATTAACTGAACAATGAGATTGACTGAGTGATGAATGAATTAACTGGGCAATGAGATTAACTAAGTGATTAATGAATTAACTGGACAATGAGATTGACTGAGTGATGAATGAATTAACTGAACAATGAGATTGACTGAGTGATAAATGAATTAACTGAACAATGAGAATGATTGAGTGATGAATGAATTAACTGGGCAATGAGATTAACTGGGTGATGAATGAATTAACTAGACAATGAGATTGACAGAGTCATGAATGAATTAACTGAACAATGAGATTGACTGAGTGATGAATGAATTAATATGATCGACAAGATAAAAAATGATGATTGAAGATTGTTAACTGATGAATGAGTTGATCCTTAACGCTTACACATGTCACACGTGCTCTAAAACAATTAGTCATGAATTAATCATAACTCTAATGTCACATATAGGTTTCAACAAAGCATGTATAATTAATGACACAATGAATGTATGAACATAAAGAGAATCGAGTCATTACACAGGTCATACGAAGCTCGAGGTCTTACGATACTAGTCTTCACTGAAGACGACTCGATGAATGAATGACTCGTGCAGTCGTACAAATATTACGACTCACAAAACCCGACTGTCCAAATTGTCATAACCTGACAGTCCCACTACTACCGCATCGGTAGATCCACATAACTCACATATCAGGGTACCTCACAACCCAAAGCTCTAATACCATCTTCTGCAACACCCCAAAATCCTATTGGGTTATTACAGTGCCGTGGACCCCACGCCAGGAGATCCACCAGGCGAACATGACTAAAATACATTAAATTAACCAACCAGGGAAAATCATAGTCCCTATCATGATATCCGACACAATATTCCGAAGAGGAATTTTAACGACAATGATGGGCCTACATGACTAAAATGAAAATACAACCACACCAACGAGCCTTGCTCGGGTAATACATAATGACAATGACTGACAAACTGGAGAACACTCCAACTCACTGACCAACATGAACAACTCGGACTAGTATCGCTTGAATGACTCATCACCATCATCATGCCCCTGTGTCTCAACTCTCTCCTCGCAAGCACCTAAAACATGAAAACATGTTCCGCCCCCACGGGGTCAGTCATCCAGATAATGAACATCAAATACATGTATAACATGATATGCATCCAAAAGCATAATGAAACGGTACAATGATAATAATAATAGTACGAAATGCTCACAAACCAAGGTAAGAACTGAGCATTCGTGAAACACTATGCCCACGGCATACTATTAATACTTATTCAACAGGTTAGAACATAAGTGCCCAACGGCGAATGACAATCACAGAGTACCACAATGAATTACACGATATGAACCAAACCAAAACTGAATTAAATATGAATCACAATGAATTACATGAAGATGAACCAAACCAGAACTGAATTAAATATGAATCACAATGAATTACATGAAGATGAACCAAACCAGAATTGAATTAAATTTGAATCACAATGAATTACATGAAGACGAACCAAACCAGAACTGAATTAAATATGAATCACAATGAATTACATGAAGATGCACCAAACCAGCCCGAAGCTATAACAATGAAGGCCGAAGCCACGGCACGAAGCCAAATCAAAATGAAACCATCCAATGGTCGTTGACCACTGAGATGTAGGTGTTGGGGGAAACAACCGCAAAGATTCAGGCTCCACCAAACTTACCCCATAATGAAACCATCCAATGGTCGTTGACCTACTGAGATGTAGGTGTTGGGAGAAATAACCGCGAAGGTTCAGGCTCCACCAAACTTACCCCATAATGAAACCATCCAATGGCCGTTGACCTACTGAGATGTAGGTGTCGGGGAAATAACCGCGAAGGTTCAGGCCCCACCAAACTTACCCCATAATGAAACCATCCAATGGCTGTTGACCTACTGAGATGTAGGTGTTGGGGGAAACAACCGCGAAGGTTCAGGCCCCACCAAACTTACCCCATAATGAAACCATCTAATGGTCGTTGACCTACTGAGATGTAGGTATTGGGGGAAACAACCGCGAAGGTTCAAGCCCCACCAAACTTACCCCATCGAGCACTAGCCGAGACTAGCCTCCAAAACACAATTAATCATAAATGGCAACGATCCCAAGATCACCGAATTCACGAGAATGATAGTGTGCTGCCTTGAGTCGGCCAACACGATAATGATGACTCACGGATGGGAACCGTCCTCGCTAGTACCAATTCAATATCTCGATTACCTTAGAATGGTCAATCGATAACAACGACACAACATTTGGGAACTATCCTCGACAGCCCCAATTCAATACCTCGATTGCCTTAGAATGGCCAACCGATAACAATGATGCAGCGGATGATTTAATAACTCGATTGCCTTAGAACGGCCAATCGATAACAATGATACAACGAATGATTGAGTACCTCGATTGCCTTAGAACGGATAATCGATAACAATGATACAATGAATGATTGAGCACCTCGATTGCCTTAGAACGGAAATCGATAACAGTGATACAATGAATGCCTCGGCACCTTTAATCGGTTACCGACGACGAAGATGAGAAATAAATATGTCAATGCCTTCAATCGGCCAAAACAACATCAAGGACAAAACTCCAACATTAATAACAATGATTACAACGACGTCTTAGATCGACATTAATATCAACAACAACAATCGATACATCGATACCGCGAATCGGCCATCGACAATAACATTAACAACGAGTCTCCCAATGCCTTGAACCGGCCACTAATGAACAATAATTAACATTTGGCATAATTGCCGAAGAGTATCGTATCGAACGATTCCTTAATATAAATGAACTCATGAAGAGATTAAGTCTCGGAATGATGCAACACATCCATACACATATATGATGACATTAATCTCATTGACTAGTACAAGTATAAAACTTGCCTCAACCGAAGGTGATGAATTCCTTCCACGAACAACGAACGGCGTCCTCCAATAAACACAAGCGCTCGAACAACCTTGAATGAAATAAAATTCTTTCAGTAACACACTATCAATCGACAACAACACAACGATCGAAGGAAACTCTTTGAGACATTTCATCGAACACTAAATGTTCAAAGTTCCTCAAGAACCTAAGAATCATCAATCGGGTTGAACGAATCGAAGTTATGGATATACAATCCATAGAATATGTCTAACAACATTCAATAACCTCAATTGATCCATTAAAATCGGACGGAAAATGAAATCAAAACCAAAACTCCCAAAACGGACAATTCTAGGAAAACCAAGAGAATTACCTCGATTCGACGAAGAAGAAGGATTAGATGTTGATATTATCACCTAGAGCCTTCTCAAAACATGATTGGATGGAGTAGAATCAATTGTAACCACAACCCTAGTCGGATCGCCCGACTACCGCGAGAAGAAGGAGAGAAAGGGGTGAAATGAGGTGAAAAACCCGTCTGACCCCCTTAAATACTCTAGTGACGCACGACCAAAACGCACGACCAAATGTCCGTGTGTTTGGTCGTGCGCTAGGCCACTACCCGACCACTGACCTCACGCACGAGCAGCACGCACGAGCACCTGCTCGTGTGTCATGCTCGTGTGTCCCTGATGATCGCCAAAGTGCACTGCCCAACTCTGATGCCACGCATGAGCAGCACGCACGAGCAGCTGCTCGTGTATCATGCTCGTGCGTCCCTGGTGAGTGCCAAAACGACAAGGGAACGCAATATGCCATGTCACACATGCCTACACATGCCCTGCACAACTTACATGATAATAAGTCACGTTCAATCAGTGAAACAATAATGATACTCCCAACACAAGGCTACCAATCACGATGATGATGATGTTGAAAATATTCTCGTCTCGATCCCGAACAGAGATGAATGATGAATAACAACTGATACACGACTCCAAGATATGCCGAACGATGAACACGAAATGAATGAATACGAATGACGAATGATTATTACTGAGTGAAAAAAATTCTGAGTGGCAATTGCTGAATGATAATTAATGAATTCACATCCGGGTATTACACCTTGGATGAAGTACGGACTGGAGTAACAAAATCTCTCGAGGCCCGTGAGCTCTCTCGAGAACTACTGGCATTAGAATTCCTGTAGTATTTCTGGAGGTGTTCCTGCCTCCCACATAGAAAACAAGCAAAAGCTGGCACCGTACACTGAGTGCTAATGTGCCCCGCTGTATCACAGTTAAAGCAAACAATAGTCGAACTTATCGTCTGAGAGGAAGATGCTTTCCCAGCACGAAGGCGACTAGAAAACGACCTCTTGGACATTGGAACATGACGTCCCTCCGAACGAATCAGCATCCTAGTCCTCTCACCAGAAGAAACTGAAGGGTTCTTCCGAGCAAGCTCCTTGATCAAGAGCCACATAACTCACATATCAGGGTATCCCACAACCCATTGTGATACCATCTTTTGTAACACCCCCAAAATTCCATTGGGTTATTACAGTGCTATGGGGCCCACAACAACAAATCCACCAGGCGAACACGATTAAAATACATCAAACTGACAAGGAAAATGACAGTCCCTACTATAATATCCGACACAATATTCCGATGTGTAATTTCAATGACAATGATGGGCCTACATGGCCGAAAATAAAAATACAACATCCACGAGCCTTGCTCGGTTAACACAAAATGACAATAACTGACAAACTGGAGAACACTCCAAACTGATTGTCCATCATGAACACCAAAACAACTTAGGACTAGTATCGCTCAAATGCCTCGTCGCCATCGTCATGCCCATATGTCTCAACTCTCTCCTCGCAAACACCTGAAACATGAGAACATGTTCCGCCCCCACGGGGTCAGTCAACCAGATAATGAATATCAAATACATGTACAACATGATATGCATCCAAAGGAAATATAAACGGTACAACAATGGTAATACGAGATGCTAACAAATCAAGGTAAGAACCGAGCATTCGTGAAACACTATGCCCGCGGCATACGATCAATACCTAGTCAACAGGTTAGAACACAAGTGCCCAATGGCGAATCATCAATATAGAACACAACAACGAATTACCCGAAGGTAAACCAAACCAAAGCTGAAATAGATACGAATGACAACGCCCGAAGGCTCCAACGGAAATACCAATACATCACACGTTGCCTAAAAGCCCTCAGTCGAAGCTGCAAAATATCACAATGGCCTGAAAGCCACTCAGTCGAAGTTGCAAATAATCATAATGGCCTGAAGCCAAATAGCCCGAAGCTATATCAGATGAGGGGCCGAAACCACACAGCACGAAGCTGTATCACAATGAGGGGCCGAAGCCACACAGCCGAAGCTCTATCACAATGAGGGGCTGAAGCCACACAGCATGAAGCTGTATCACAATGAGGGGCCGAAGCCACACAGCATGAAGCTGTATCACAATGAGGGGCCGAAGCCACACAACACGAAGTCATATCAGAATGAGGGGCCAAAGCCATACACGAAGTTGTATCACAATGAGATCATTCAATGACCGTGACCTGCTGAATTGCAGGTGCTGGGAAACCAAGCGCGAAGGTTAAAGCCCCAGACTTACTCATAATGAGATCACCCAGTGACGGTGACCTACTGAACTATAGGTGTTGGGAAGACAACCGCGAAGGTTCAAGCCCAAAACTTACACATCGAGCACTAGCCGAGACTAGCCTCCAAAACTCAAGTAATCACAAACGACAACGATCACAAGATTACCGAATTCACAAGAATGATAGTGTGCTGCCTTGAGTCGGCCAACACGACAATAATAACTCACGGATGGGCACCATCCTCGGCAGTCCTAATTCAATACCTCAATCGCCTTGGAACGACCAATCGATAACAACAACAAAACGGATGAAAACCATCCTCGACGGTCTGAATTCAATACATCGATTGCCCTAAAAATGGCCAATCGATAACAATAGCACCACGGATATGAAATGTCCTCGACAGTCCTAATTCAATACCTCGATTGTCTCTGAATGACCAATCGATAATAACGACTTTGTAAAACCCCTAAATTAGATAGTTTATTACATGTACAACTTATTATATCGTGATGTATCTTAACAATATTTGTTTTATATTAGGACATAATCTACATCTATTTCACTTATTAATTCGAAATTATATTATAAATTAATTTAAAATTTAAGAAGGGGATCATGAATTTCCTAATGGGCTATGTGTGTCAACACTTGCACATATAAACTCATTAATGGACCCAAACCAACTTAATAAAAATTCTAAGACATGAACTACAAAGTTAAAGCCCAACTCAACTACTTAATCCATTTACAACTAAATTAATACCCAACTATTATATTAACAATCTATACAATTAATTTAATAAAAATAAAATAAAATATATATAATATAGGGGGGACGGCCAAGGTGAAGAAAAATAGAGAGGAATCTTCACCTCCCATGCTATACCACTCACCTTCATTTTTCTTCTCAATCCATTACATTTTCCAACCCCCATAATATCACCTTTAAATATACACCGTTACCACTTGACCTACTTTTCATTTCACACAAAAATAAAAATCTGCATTGAGGGAGATTAGAGAGAGAGGGCGGAACCATTGAGGATTGAAGGAGGAGGAAGAAGAAAGTTCAACAAGAAATAGGTAATCTCATCCCTTATATCCATTTCCATAATTTCTTATGAAAATCTTCCTAATCTAACTTTAATTTTAACTCATGCAAACAAAATACTCACCTTGGGGTGCATGGTTATCGGCCGAACCATATAGTATGAGAGGAGAAGTCGTTTTCCAACTTTCGAGACCTATAACCAACTAAATCCGACAAGATCGACGTGGGTGAAAACTCTTTCAAACCTTTAAAGTAGAAATGTTTTCTTTAATTGTGATGCATGTATTAAATCTGAAGTATTTTTAGATTTAATTGATATGATCGATGTTAAAATCTTCATGTTAAAAATAAATATTATGATATTGCGTATAGCTATGTGTAATTCGTTTTTCTTAAATTTAATTCTCAAATATTATGAAAAATGTGGAAGCATGTGCTAATCTGAAATTCTTGTGTAAATGCATGTTTTTAAAGATGTATGTTATGGTTATAATAACATGCAATACGATTTGTTGAATTTAAACGACAACTGAATTGGTTGTCGGACGTCGATTTGGTGATAAATTGAATGTTATATGTTTCCTTCTAAACGTTGTTTAAAACCCTAAAAAAATCTGAAATATTGTATTATATGACTATGTTATGATATATGGATAATTTATTTGCGGCCAAAACGGGACTTGAAATGAGTAAACAGAACTTTTGGCCATAATTTGTAATTTCTTAAAATTTGGGGACTGAACTGAAATTTATGAAAATAAAATATTCTGGATCTTGGACAGTATATATTATATCATGTATGGACTGTCCATAAAGTTTCAAATAATTCGGAGTTCGATATCTAAACCTATTAGTCCAAATTGCAATTTTAAAACAATTTCGGGGTCAAATTGCAGGAATTCCAAACTTTTGGACCAAGTCTGAAATTTTATGGAATTTTCACTAATCTGGAATTCCAGGTTCATCACGAGTCATCTGGTAAAATTTTGTTAAATTCCGAGCTAAATTCATAGCGTTATAAGCCTCGGAACGATTTCCTTAAATTTTGGGGCAATACCGTAATTTCTGGAAATTTCAGTCCCGAAACTAGAAATTTCTGAATTTTCCTTTAATCTGGAGTCGAGGAAGTAACTTTGGCTTCCTCATAAAATTTCATAACCATTTGATTTCATTTCATACTCCAAATGCTTAGGTTTGAACCTAGGGTAAAAACGTCCTTTCAACCTTTTTCGGAAAACTCACGTTTTGTTTCGCGATATATCTGACCTGAACCCATCATACCGTTAATAAATTATTGAGAATATTTTCGAATTTATATACAAGTCCTATTCCGTATTACCGGGCCACAAATATAATTAAGCATATTCCCATACTTAATCAAAAGATGCTATTAACCTCACTAACCGAACGTTTACGTGATACTTGTGAAATGTATCAAATTGATAATTGTGACTGTCCGGGAACTAAGTGCTATACAAACAAAGTGCCACGGATGGGTCCGCCTCTAATTCTATCGGGACAAAGTGCCACGTCGAGGGACGAGGGCCACCTCTTGAGCCCATACGAAACAGAGAGCCGACCTACAATCCGGGGGCCACCTCTTGAGCTGTAGGAGTCACCTCTAGAATCCCAAATCAGGTCGGGACGGTTACACCAAGTCGGGACGGTTACACCGAGTCTTGTATCGAGTAGCGCGGCTGCAGTTCATGAACGAGGCTACCGTTGTTTCCTATTCCCATAACCGAGGAACGGAGTATTTCCGAGGGACTTGGGTCGTAGACTTGGGTTATAATCGCGATTATGGTGTGATCCGGGTATTGACCCACAGCTAAGGACATACCAAGCCCAGATAAGAGATAAGGAAGCACACGCTAAGTGTGAGAGCGAAGGCTCAGCTATTGGGGCGACGATCCGAATCTTGGGGCGACGGCCTATATTGTTAAGAGTAATAAGGAGAGTCTAGAATCCAAAGTCCACATCGGCAGGATTCGAAACTGGATTCACTGGTCGACTGATTCACTGACTTCTTGACTTGACATCCGTCCAAGGGGACAGGATTATTATATTACAACTATATAATGATTATCGTTTTATAAAATTTCGATGTAATTGTAATTGTTCCCACTTTTTCATAATTGATAAAATCATGCATCACTTAAAAAATTTCAAAGGAAAGAGCCACAGTCGCACACGATCACCCACTTACTGAGACCTTTTGTCTCACCCCACCGTTTTCCCTTTTAAACCAGAGAATGAGCAAACAGCTGAGGACGAAGAAGGCTTCGTGGAAGAGGCCGAATAGAAGACTGTCGTCAAGATTTAAGACTCCTATTGTTAGAATTTCTGTTGTTATTCCTACTTGTAATAGTTCATTTTGTTTGGTACTTGGATCATTTATTATTTGGAAAATTTCCGCTGCAAACTTATGAACAGTGTAATTTCGATTATCAGCTTTTGTCACAACGAACCTTAGTACATCGGGCTAAGATTGTTGTTTAGAAATATTATCCAATTGTCATTTTGCTTCCGCTATTTATTGTCGCATTTGATTGATTGATCGACCGATACATCGCGTCCTCGTCCTTCCCGATGTTGGGGGCGTGACAGGAGTGGCATCGGAGCCCGCTTTGTGAGAAGGACACTTACAACGTGCTAACCAGGATAAGATTCTTCGGACTTAGATGAGAATTCCACCTAGGACGAAGTGAACCATAGGATTGAGACCTAAAATAGATTTCTCGAGTCAATTCTCATAAACATCTCTTTCGACTTGTCATTATTCACTTGGAATATGCATAGTCAAATTCAAATTCCTTAAATCATTGGCCAAGGTACTTGATTAAGTATCCACGGTATTTTCCCGACTGAATTAATTCTTCTATTGAACTCTTGAAACGGATATAGTTTATTTCACTTATCCATTTTCCAAAGTCATGTCACTATTCATTTAAAATTGATGAAGTTCCTTTAAACTCCACTAAACTTCATTGCCTTCTTAAAAATGGACTATTATTGTTCCTTTGTCATTAGTATCATATGAGCATATTTGTTGAATCATTAAGTTCACTGCCTTAATGATTATTCATACTTAATAGAGCCTTATATTGGATATTAGATTTTTCGAGATACTGACTTAGTTTATTTTGTTAACTAGATGGACCCCATAGACAAGAAGGTTGTGACCCAGGAAAATGAAGATACGCCTACTCCGCCGGCTATGATAATTGAAGATCAGCTTCGACAGGCCCTTAGTCAAATTGAGAGTGTCGCTAGGCCCATTCTCAATGCAGTCGTCTTGGACGATTCCAAGGAAAGAGAAATCCAGAATTTGAGGTCCGTAATTGCACGTATTTTCCAGGACGTGACGGCATATCGTGACCAGAGAGATGAGTTGTTTCGGTTATTGGATAAGAAAAGGCAAGAGTACGAGGAGCTGGAAGATAGGGCACATCGCCTGGAAACTCAGTCGTTAGTGGAGAATCGGACGATAGCCAAGCTTCATAGTCACAAATTTCTTCAATCCCATAGAATACATGTGCTGGAAGAACAAATCCTATCTGAAAGGCACGAACATGAAAAGTTCCAAGCCATGGTGAAGTTCAAGTTAGGAGCTATAATCGACCTTTTTCCTAACTCCAACATTGAGATCGGAACCTCATCACGAGCACCACCGACTGACAATGCTATGTTCCGCGAATACGAAGAAGGTACAGAGGAAGATCCGGAGGAGGAACCAGAAGAAGAGCCAGAGGAAGATGCAAGTATGGATTCAGGAGATAATTAAAGGGTTCTATGATTGAGAGCGTTAGTTAAACTTGTTTGGTGTCATGTACTTTTAATATTATGGCCTAAGTGCCATGAAACTTGAAATGTATGTTTTGGTAGATAAACTAGACGTAACTGGAATCAACTATGTTTTCTATCCTTATATTAATTTCATTACACGCAAATAATTAGCACTCCATCATTCGCTTAATCATACATGATAACACGAATTATTAACAACTCCACATAAAATTGTTCATCCTCACACATTCCCCTAACTTATAATAGATGGCTGACCGAAGACGTGGACGCCCTCGCATGAATCGTGAAGAGCAACATCAACGCGATGATCGCTCACGCTCTCTCTACGGGGAGGAATTGGGAACGATGCCATGGCCCAAGCCCTCACTCAACTGACGAACTTCCTACAACAGCAGACTGCTAACACCGGGAACAACAACGATACTCATGATCGCACCTTGGAAAGGTTCTTACGCTTCAACCTGCCTACCTTTGATGGGGAACCCGACGATATCAAAGTTGAACTCTGGCTGGAGCGAATTGAGGGAATTTTCAACACCCTTCAGTATACTGATGAACAACGGATATCACTAGCTGCATTCCGACTCGAGGCTGCAGCTCATGACTGGTGGAGAAGTGTAAACGAGCGCTGAATGAGAGAAAATCATGTCAGAACATGGGATAACTTCCTGACTAACTTTCGAACTCAATACATGTCAGCAGCAGCAGAGAGGCTAGACGAGGCGAGTTCTACCACTTGAAGCAAGGAGCCATGACAGTCGTTCAATATGAAGCCCAGTTTAGCAGGTTGTCTAAATACGCACTGGGATTGGTAACAACTGAGGAGGACAAGCTCTATAAGTTCACTAGAGGACTGAGACAGTCGCTTCAACAGAGCCTACTAACTATTCAGCTGACGACATTTACCCAAGCAGTGGAAGCCGCCACCCGGATCGAGAGCGGAACTGTGAGGTTAGCTCAATAGTAAAGTCGTTTCTCCAACAACGCCGAGAGGCCTGCTACCCGACCAACATCAATGCCACCCCAGAAGTTTAAGAGGACGGGAACTCAAGGAAGCACGAGTGGAACAAAGGCACCAGTTCTCAACAAACCAATAGCGCCTTGCACCCACTGTGGTAGGAAAGGACATAAGTCAGAGTTGTGTTGGAGGAAGCTCGGTAAGTGCCTACGTTGTGGCAGCCCAGATCATCAAATTCGAGAATGTCCAGATATGAACCCCACGGAGATCAAACCAGCTACTGCAGCCAAACCAGGAAACAACAAAGGGAAAGCCCCAACTCAAGTATTCGCATTGACTGGTCAGGAGGCACTAGAGAACAACGATGTGGTGGAAGGTACACTCCTGATATCTAATCATCCTGCATGAACACTTATAGATCCAGGATCGTCCCACTCGTTTGTTGCAGTGCATTTTTCTAAGAAACATGATAGACCATTAGAATCTTTATCATTATGCCTAGAAGTATCTACCCCGATGGGAGTTAGTCAGCTAGCGGATAAAGTCCATTCTGCGTGCGATGTGGTCATCAGTGGTAACTGTTATTCTGCCGATTTAGTAGTGCTTCCAATACTGGAGTACGACGTCATCCTAGGAATGGATTGGCTGTCTAAGCACTACGCACAATTGGATTGGCTCTAAGATAGTTAGTTTTGTGAACCTAACAAGCCACATGTGGAATTAATTGGAGACGCTAGAGTCAACCTAGCACCTATAATATCAGCTATCAAGGCTGGGAAGGCAGTTGCCAAAGGTGCAACCGGATTTTTAGCCTTCATCATTAACAAGCCCAAAAGTAAGTCGGGCATAGAAACCATACGTGTAGTGTCCGAATACCCTGACGTATTTCCCGAAGAATTAACCTCCCTACCACCTGACAGAGAGATTGAATTCAATATCGAAATCATGCCTGGGAAGGCACCCATTGCAAAGGCACCATATCGAATGGCACCATTGGAGCTGCAAGAGTCGAAGGTACAACTGCAGAAGTTACTCGGCGTGGGTTTTGTACAACCCAGTGCATCACCATGGGGAGCTCCAGTATTGTTTGTCAAAAATAAGGACGGAACATTGAGGCTTTGCATAGATTACCGTGAACTCAATAGCGTTACAGTTAAGAACAAGTATCCTCTCCCGGGGATAGATGAGTTGTTTGAACAACTCCAAGGAGCTACGGTGTATTCCAAGTTCGATCTTCAACAAGGATACTACCAGTTAAAGATTAAGAATGAAGATGTTCCTAAAACTGCATTCCAAACTAGATACGGCCAGTATGAGTTTGTTGTGATGCCTTTTGGACTCACGAATGCTCATGCGGCATTTATGGATTTAATGCACAGAGTATTTCAACCCTATCTCGACCAATTCGTAGTAATTTTCATCGATGACATACTCGTATACTCTAAGATGGAGAAACATTACGAGAGACATCTTAGACTAGTGTTGGACAGACTAAGGCAGCACAAGTTGTACGCCAAGTACAGCAAGTGTGAATTTTGGTTGAGGGAAGTGGCGTTTTTGGGCCACATTATTTCTGGAGAAGGAATTGTAGTAGATCCATCTAAAATAGAAACTATTATGGATTGGAAGAGGCCAGAAAATGTAACTGAGATCAGAATTTTTCTTGTACTTGTGGGCTACTACCGTAAATTCACCAAAGACTTCTCGAAGATAGCGGGACCCCTCACCCGGCTAACCCAGAAACAAGTAAAATTTGAATGGACGGATAAATGCGAGTCAAGTTTCCAAGAACTCAAGAAGAGACTTACCACCGCATCTATACTGACACTTCTAGAAGGAACCCAAGGATTTGTCGTATATAGTGATGCCTCTAAGGATGTCCTCGGTGCCGTACTAATGCAGAATGGTAAAGTTATCGCGTATGCTTCCAGGAAACTCAAGACGCACGAGAGGAATTATCCAACGCAAGACCTCGAACTCTCTGCGATAGTATTCGCCTTAAAGAAATGGCGACATCATCTATATGGCGTTGAATTCACCGTGTTTACAGACCATAAAAGCCTCAAGTACCTATTTTCACAAAAGGAACTTAATCTCCGACAGAGAAGATGGGTAGAGCTTTTAGAAGATTACCATTATGAAATTCAACATCACCCAGGGAAAGCGAATGTTGTGGCCGATGCCATCAGTAGAAAGGCTAGAGTGGCCCAACTCATGGTTAGAGAATAGCAAGCTCTTGAGAAACTGAGCTACCTGAAACCCATTCACGAAGGTACTCGCTTAATTTTCGCCAACCTCACAGTTAAATCGAATCTATTAGATGATATTCGATTATCTCTAGATAGAGATCCAAAACTTCAAGAATTTAAGGACAAGACAGCTAAGGGCGAGAAACCCGAGTTTACAATTACCAAGGATGGAATTGTAAGGTTTAAGGGACGGTTATGCATAACTCATGACGAGGAGCTCAAAAGACGGAATCTAGAAGAAGCTCATTGTTCGAGATATACGATACACCCAGGAGGTAAAAAGATGTATCGAGACTTGAAGAAACACTTTTTGTAACACCCCAAACTAGGCGGTATTACAGTGTCGTGGACCCTCGACTGGGACCCACCAGGCAAATGAAAATGAATGAATTACACAGGGTAAATGTAGTACCGAACCACATTACAACATTAATTACTCCGATGAGGAGTTTCATACAACACACACAAGATAATACAGAATACATGTATATTTTATATGGAGATAAAATATACAACACTGAGTAAAATGAGTATTCAAACGGAATGTCTGCAGCGGAATAAATGAAGGAAACATAAATGACTGAAAAGACTGGGGGCCCCTACTAGTATCATTGGGACTCCTCGCCGTCAACGTGCTCTCCCCGTGCTTTTGCCTTGCCATGACCTGAAAAACAATATCCCCCAACGGGGTCAGTTACACAGAATAACAATCCTCAAGAGTTGAATACTCACAATCCTGTTGAAAACATACGCAATAAAACATGCGATATTAATCAACTAACAGTACAGCTCAAAGGAATGGCGCCACACTACGTCCGGGATGGAAATGTGTCCGTGCACAAGCCACCAACGAGTATCGATCGAATACACGTGTGGTCTTATACCTAATCAGTCTCACGAAGCAATCGACTCATGTGCACAGTCCAATGTGAGGCCAAAAACCAACACACGACTTAAATGTGCCCGATATGAAAATCCTACACATACCAACCGGCACGCCAGTATGACCCGGAATGCCACGATGTAACAAAAGTGACCTCGAAAATCAATAATGACTCCCCGAGATGAAATGACATTGAAATGAATGATTGCTCAATGAAATAATTGGAACCGTCGTTCCTCGTGACTGAAATGATTAATTGACAATGACAAGTCTCGATATGGTTAATACAATATGAATGAGTTATGATTATGAATGAACAACAACAAAAGGAATGAATATCCCTTTAACTGAGTAAGAATTAACTTACACAACCGGTGAAGAATGTCCTTCCTCGAACAAACGTCCCACAATGAGATGTCGGTCGCTCGAACAATCTTGAATAACAATAATTACCAACAACCGTTCAATACACGTATCAAGCAACGAAACACGACTAACTCAAAAGTCGATACAACGATAATCAAACTCATCGGGGCATTCTAACGAATACGTAGCAACCACACAACTTTCGATAATACCTAAGTCCCGAATATATCAAAACCCCCAAAAATATCAAAGTCAACCCTAAGTGTTCTTGATTCAATCCCAACAATTCATGAAATCCGAATTATACGACAATAAATCCGTAGGAATACATTCATCCAAGGTAGATAATCCATATCTAATGTATTCTAACAACAATCCAAGCTTATACGAAGAAATCGGAAGGAAAAACCCAAAATCCGAAATTCTAGATCCAAGAGATTAATACCTTGATTATGATATTTGAAGGTGATGAAATGATGATTACACCGGATTATATGCTTGAAGATGATGATTGATGATTACACCTCGAAGAATACTCTCCAAATCGCTCCGAATCGCCTGGAACCGATGAGAGAATGAGAAGAAATGACAATTGACGAAATCTGGGCTACACTGTCCAATTTATAGAAATCCAAGTTTAGCGCGCGCTAGCCCCAGTTCTTAGCGTGCGCTAACGGGTGCTTTGGTTAGTCCATTACTCACTGTCCGAAAATGGCAGCGCGCTCTACGTACCTTCTTGTAGCGTGCGCTACGGCTGGACACTTAGCGTGCGCTAACCCCAAAATGTTAGCGTGCGCTAACGAATTATCTGATGCCCAGTACTGGAGTCCAGAACCTTGTGTCCTCTGATCTGATCGTGGTAGCGTGCGCTACAATCAATATTTAGCGTGCGCTGCAACAATGTTTGCGTACGCTAAAAACCACTCATAGCGTGCACTATGAATTAATCCAATGCAGTCCAGTAGCCACTGGACTCAACTTGATCCGACCTTAGCGCGCGCTATACCGACTGCATAGCGTGCGCTACTCCAGCCTACTAGCGTGCGCTACTTACCATTCGTAGCGTGCGCTACTTACAACCCAACTGCAGTCCAGTGCCTTCTGGATTGCCTGCTTGAAACATACTAGCGTGCACTAGTGTTGAGAGGTAGCATGCGCTACCCATATTCAATTAGCGTACTCTAAACAGAGTACGTTGCGTGCGCTACTCCTCACATACAGCACACCATGAAAATGATAACGATGATAAACATCGCACGATTCTCCAACTAGATTGATGATGAATGACGATTGATACACGATACAATTACTCTGAACGAAGAATACAATGATTGAATATGAGTGACAAAATATCATTAATGAGTGAAAATTACTGAGTGACAATTACAGAATGATAAGCACTGAATGATAATGACTGAATTACAACCGGGTATTACATACACCCCCCCTTAAAAGAGTTTCGTCCCCGAAACTAAGGGTCAAATAACTCGGGATAACTCTCCTGCATACTATCCTCGGTTTCCCAAGTAGCCTCTTCGACTCCGTGTCTAGACCACTGAATTTTAACCAAAGGAATCATCTTATTCCTCAACTGTTTGATTCGCCGCTCTAAAACTCGTATAGGATGCTCCTCATATGAATGATCATCGGCGATCTCGATTTCGTCGAACTGAAGTATGTGACTCGGGTCGGCAACATACTTCCGCAACTAAGAGACGTGAAACACATTATGAATTCGGCTCAACGCCGGAGGTAGGGCCAATCGATAAGCTAACTCGCCTACTCGATCCAAAATCTCAAATGGCCCAATGAATCTCGGACTCAACTTCCCCCTCTTCCCAAAACGGAAGATACCACGACTCGGGGAAACCCTGACCAAAACATGGTCACCCGTCTCGAACTCTAATGGTCGACGATGGTTATCTGCATATGATTTCTGTCGACTCTGAGCGGTCAAAAAACGACTCCTGATCAAAGCTACCTTCTATCGGGCGGCTATAACCATATTGGGCTCGGTGCCGATTGATTCTGATAAGTCATCCCAACACAAAGGAGATCGACAACGATGACCATACAAGGCCTCGTAAGGTTCCATCTTAATCGAAGAATGCCAACTATTATTGTACATGAACTCGATCAACGGTAGTTGGGCTTCCCAATCGTGTTTCCAATCGAGGACACATGCCCTCAACATGTCCTCCAAAGTCTGAATAGTCCTCAATGATTGTCCGTCGGACTGAGGATTAAAAGCTGTAATGATATAAAGCTGAGTTCCCATAGCACGATGAATTGATTTCCAAAAATGAGACACAAATCATCCTTCACGATCGGAAACGATACTTTTGGGAGTACCGTGCAGTCTCACTATCTCTTTGATAAACAACTGGGCAAGTCTCTCGGGACCCCACGTATCCTTAATCTCAAGGAAATGAGCTGATTTAGTTAAGCGATCCATAATTACCGAGATTGTGTTCATGCCACGACGACTCGTCGGCAAACTCGTGACGAAGTCCATAGAGATATCCTCCCACTTCCACTCTGGAATAGGGAGAGGTTTCAGCATACTTGCTGGTCGTTGATGTTCTATCTTGACTTGCTGACAGGTCAAACATCTCGAAACAAATTCCGTGACTTCTCGTTTCATATTACTCCACCAGTAATTTTGTTTCAAGTCTTTATACATCTTGCTAGACCCCGGATGAACGTAATAAGGGGTAGCATGAGATTCTCTCAAAATCGAGTTTTTCAACTCGTCATTCGCCGGTATGCACAACCGATTCTTAAAACGCAAAAGTCCATCCTCGTGGACCACAAACCCGGGGGCTTTCCCCTGAGTCACATCCTCTCGAACGCGTAACAGAAATGGGTCCGAACCCTGATTCTCCCTGATTGCCTCCTCAAGTGGCGATGAAATATCCAACGTACAAAGTTGCCCTTGTACTCACTGTAACCAGACCTCAATCTCGGGTCTCAGAAATTCCTGCTGAAGTTCCTTCTGAACTGTTAATCGAGCAAGCATCTGCTCCTGAACGGACTTACGACTCAAGGCGTCGGCGACAACATTTGCCTTGCCCGGGTGGTAAAGGATCTCGATATCATAATCTTTGATTAGTTCCAACCACCATCTCTGTCGCATATTTAACTCCTTCTGAGTAAACATATACTTTAAACTCTTATGATCGGTGAATATCTGACAGGTAACGCCATAAAGATAATGACGCCAAATCTTCAATGCAAATACCATGGCTGCTAACTCCAGGTCGTGGGTCGGGTAATTAACCTCGTAAGGTCTCAGTTGCCGTGAAGCATAAGCAATGACTTTCCCATTCTGCATTAGTACACATCCGAGACCCTGTCCGGACGCATCGCTATAAATCACAAATCCTTCCGTCCCTTGCGGTAAAGAAAGGACAGGTGCTGAAGTTAACCGGCTCTTGAGTTCCTCAAAACTCTGTTGACACGCGTCGGACCACGTGTATCTCTTATCTTTACATAAAAGGTTCGTCATGGGTTGAGCGATTTTAGAAAATCCCTCCACAAATCGTCGATAATAACCCACTAATCCGAGGAAACTGTGGATTTCCTTAACATTCTTCGGAGGTAGCCAATCTCGAATAGCCTCCATCTTTTGAGGGTCAACACGAACTCTGTCTGATGAAATTACATGTCCGAGAAACGTCACTTCGGACATCCAGAACTCACATTTGGAAAACTTTCCAAAAAGTTGCTCTCGTCTCAACACGTCGAGCACTTGATGAAGGTGAAACTCGAGTTCCTCCCGGTCACGAGAATAAAACAAAATGTCATCAATAAATACAACCACGAATTGATCCAAATAGTCGATGAAAACCCGATTCATTAACTCCATGAACACCGCAGGTGCATTAGTTAATCCAAACGGCATAACCACAAACTCATAATGACCATAGCGTGTTCGGAACGCCGTCCTTGCGATATCCGACTCTCGAATCCGCAACTGATGATATACAGATCTTAAGTCGATCTTGGAAAATACTGAAGCTCCCTGAAGTTGATCCAGAAGATTATCGATACGGGGTAGAGGATACTTATTCTTGATCGTCACCCTGTTCAACTCCCGATAATCAATACACAAGCGAAATGAACCATCCTTCTTCTTGACAAACAACACAGGTGCTCCCCACGGGTATGCACTCGGTCAGATATAACCTTTCTTGAACAACTCCTCAAGTTGGTTCTTTAATTCCTGCATTTCAGTCGGGCCCATCCGGTACGGTGCCTTCGATATCGGGGACATACCGGGCTCCAACTCAATCGTGAATTCCACATCTCTCTGTGGAGGCAAACCAGGTAACTCATCTGGAAAAACATCGGCATATTCCCTCACTACCGGAATATCCACCAACATTACTGGTGATTTCTCGGTTTTGGTCATATAGCACCAATAACCAACACATCCATGACTGAGTAATTTCACTGCTTTCATCAAGTTGATGACCTTACCAGAACAGCCGGGATTACCTCCCTGAAAAACACATTCAACGCCGTCGTCTGAAATGATAGTGACCATACGCTTACGGACACTAATAATGGCATCGTGACGATCCATCCAATCAATACCCAAAATGACGTCGTCTCTCGGTAAATATACCACGATTAGGTCTGCTAGACATACACGGCCATGAAGCTGAATCGGACAATTCTGAATCTCGCGATTTCCGATAATTCTTCTACCGTCAGGTAGACCAATGACATAAGGCTCACAACTAGTAGCACTACCCAGACGTAGTCTACTCAAACATGACTCGGAAATGAATGAATGCGATGCACCAGTATCAAAAAGGGTACACACAGGTTGAGATAAAATATCAAGTGTACCTGGGATCATCCGGGCCTTTGGATCGTCGGTCTTCTTCATCTCATAAATTCGGGGCTTGCCGGCCGCCGAGCCGGACGCTCCCGTCTGATAACTCTTGGTTCCGCCTTTATTAGCTCCTGTCGTCTTGAACGACGCTCACTGAGTGGCCTGATTCTGCACCGCTGAATGTCCTGGGTCCTGAGATGACGCCGGAGTAGGTTTAGAGTCCCTTCGGCAAAAACGGGCCCTATGCCCAGCAATCCCATAGTTGTGGCACGTGAGAGTCTGTTTCGGACATTTGGTGCTGAAATGACCCTGTTCTTCACAGTTGAAACAGGTGATGGCCGAACTGGCTGCTCGTGACTGAGATTCCGCGGGTTTATGCGCCATAGGAGGTCGCTCAGAAAAAGTAGAGCCCGCACGTGGTTTCTTGAAAGTGGTTTGACTGCCGTCAGACTGATTACGGTTCTTAGACTTCTTGCCAGCAGATGAAGGTTGTTGCTTAGCAATTTCCTTAGCAGTAAGCTCGTAAGTGAGAGCTTTCTCGATGAATTCGGCCAGAGTGGTGTAATTATGATTAAGCAACTGTAGCCGCATACGAGGTTTCAGCCTCTTGCTGAAATACTTGATCTTGTCCGCCGCAGAGTGAATGATAGATGAGGCGAACGGAAGAAGTTCCTGAAATTTTTCGGCGATGGCGAGAACATCATCGTCCGCTGAAAGGTCGGGAGTGAGTAATTCCGACAACTTAGCCTCCCTGAGTGGGGCTGGATAATACCTCTCCATCATGAGAGTTTTGAACTGATCCCAAGTACATGATCCGTCGGTGGGCTTCAACGATAACCACCATGAATGAGCGCACTTACCAAGATAGTAGGACGCAACTGAAACTTTATGCCCTTCAGGGCAATCCACCATAGCAAATAACTTCTCGAAATGCTCAAGCCAATGAACAATATCCGCCGGTTCAGATGAGCCCTCGAAGGTAAGTGGTCGCTGGCGAGAGATATCGCCAATGATACTGCTTACACCCCTCTCTTGCCTCTGAGGTGGCGGCGGTGGAGCCTGTTGATTTTGAGTAGTTGAGTTATGCATTGTCTCCATTAGTTGAGCCATCTGAGTCATTTGGGCCATCATGCCCTGCATAAAAGCGAGTGGGTCAACCCGAACAACTTCTGACTGAGCTGTGTCCCGGGTACGACTCCCCGATAGTGAATGATCATGCCCAGGTGAATGAGTGACAGCGTCACTGCTCGATGAGTTAGCATTATTCCTGGCATTCACACATGTATTCACACGAGTTCTCGGGTTTCGGCCTGCACCACGGCCTCTTCCCCCACGTCCTCTGCTAGCTCTTCCCATACTGAAGTGGAAAGTCATATGATAATTATATATCTCGCATGAATATCACATTATGATTATATTATGAAATGATGAAAATGAGCATACGCGCTCAAATACAACGATTACATGAATGATCAACTGAAATGACGTGATTATCTGATGAAATTCTTGAAATGAATATCTTGAACAAGTTAACAAGATTAATGATATGATCCTCAAGATCAACAACTGAACAATGAAATGAACTGAGTGATTAATGAATTCACATGATCGACTAGATCACAAATGAAAATGATAAATGAGGAAATCTTACTGTCCTTTGGTCTGAAGGGCTCGGCTCTTGCACAGGTCACACGTGACATGAAAGTCCAATGATACTAGTCTGATGAACGATGATTTCAAATGAGACATGACTCAGAAGGTAGTATTCAAAACCACGCTCCGATACCAACTCTGTAACACCCCAAACTAGGTGGATATTACATTGCCGTGGACCCTCGACTGGGACCCACCAAGCGAATGAAAATGAATGAATTACACAGGGTAAATGTAGTACCGAACCACATTACAACATTAATTACTCCGATGAGGAGTTTTATACAACACATCCAAGATAATACAGAATACATGTATATTTTATATGGAGATAAAATATACAACACTGAGTAAAATGAGTATTCAAACGGAATGTCTGCAGCGGAATAAATGAAGGAAACATAAATGACTGAAAAGACTGGGGGGCCCTACTAGTATCATTGGGACTCCTCGCCGTCAACATGCTCTTCCCGTGCTTTTGCCTTGCCATGACCTGAAAAAGAATATCCCCCAACGGGGTTAGTTACACAGAATAACAATCCTCAAGAGTTGAATACACACAATTCTGTTGAAAACATACGCAATCAAACATGCGATATGAATCAACTAACAGTACGGCTCAAAGGAATGGCGCCACACTACGTCCGGGATGGAAATGTGTCCGTGCACAAGCCACCAATGAGTATTGATCGAATACACATGTGGTCTTATACCTAATCAGTCTCACGAAGCAATTGACTCGTGTGCACAGTCCAATGTGAGGCCAACAACCAACACACGACTTAAATGTGCCCGACATTAAAATCCTACACATACCAACCAGTACGCCAGTATGACCCGGAATGCCACGATATAACAAAAGTGACCTCGAAAATCAATAATGACTCCCTGAGATAAAATGACATTGAAATGAATGATAGCTCAATGAAATAATTGGAATCGTCGTTCCTCGTGACTGAAATGATTAATTGACAATAACAAGTCTCGAGATGGTTAATACAATATGAATGAGCTATGATTATGAATGAACAACAACGAAAGGAATGAATATCCCTTTAACTGAGTAAGAATTAACTTACACAACCGGTGAAGAATGTCCTTCCTCGAGCAAACGTCCCACAATGAGATGTCGGTCGCTCGAACAACCTTGAATAACAATAATTACCAACAACCGTTCAATACACGTATCAAGCAACGAAACACGACTAACTCAAAAGTCGATACAACGACAATCAAACTCATCGGGGCATTCTAACTAATACGTAGCAACCACACAACTTTCGATAATATCCAAGTCCCGAATATATCAAAACCCCCAAAAATATCAAAGTCAACCCTAAGTGTTCTTGATTCAATCCCAACAATTCATGAAATCCGAATTATACGACAATAAATCCATAGGAATACATTCATCCAAGGTAGATAATCCATATCTAACGTATTCTAACAACAATCCAAGCTTATATGAAGAAATCGGAAGAAAAAACCCAAAATCCGAAATTCTAGATCCAAGAGATTAATACCTTGATTATGATGTTTGAAGGTGATGAAATGATGATTACTCCGGATTATATGCTTGAAGATGATGATTGATGATTACACCTCGAAGAATACTCTCCAAATAGCTCCAAATCGCCCGGAACCGATGAGAGAATGAGAAGAAATGACAATTGACGAAATCTGGGCTACACTGTCCAATTTATAGAAATCCCAGTTTAGCGCACGCTAGCCCCAGTTCTTAGCGTGCACTAACGGTGCTTTGGTCAGTCCAGTACTCACTGTCCAAAAATGGTAGCACGCGCTACGTACCTTCTTGTAGTGTGCATTACGGCTGGACACTTAGCGTGCGCTAACCCTAAAATATTAGCGTGCGCTAACGAATTATCTGATGCCCAGTACTGGAGTCCAGAACCTTCTGTCCACTGATCTGATCGCGGTAGCGTGCGTTACAATCAATATTTAGCGTGCGCTACAACAATGTTTGTGTACGCTAAAAACCACTCATAGCGTGGGCTATGAATTAATCCAATGCAGTCCAGTAGCCCCTGGACTCAACCTGATCCGACCTTAGCGCACGCTATACCGAATGCATAGCGTGCGCTACTCCAGCCTACTAGCATGCGCTACTTACCATTCGTAGCGTGCGCTACTTACAACCCAACTGCAGTCTAGTGCCTTCTGGACTGCCTGCTTGAAACATACTAGCGTGCGCTAGTGTTGAGAGGTAGCGTGCGCTACCCGTACTCAATTAGCATACGCTAAACAGAGAACATAGCGTGCGCTACTCCTCACACACAGCACACCATGAAAATGATAATGATGATAAACATCGCACGATTCTCCAACTAGATTGATGATGAATAATGATTGATACACGATACAATTACTCTGAACGAAGAATACAATGATTGAATATGAGTGACAAAATATCATTAATGAGTGAAAATTACTGAGTGACAATTACAGAATGATAAGCACTGAATGATAATGACTAAATTACAACCGGGTATTACACTTTTGGTGGGTGAACATGAAAAACCAAGTGGCAGAATTCATGGCGCAATGCCCCACATGTCAGAGAGTCAAAGCTGAGCATCAGGGACCCTCAGGACTACTACAGCCACTACAAGTCCCTGAATGGAAATGGGAAATGGTAACCATGGATTTTATCACGGATTTACCGACCACAAGGGGAGGTTATAACACCATTTGGGTGATCGTCGACAGACTGACGAAATCATCACATTTCATGCCGGTTAAAAAGGGCGACAATTTGCAAAAGCTGGCTAGGGCCTATATTAGAGAAATCGTTCGACTTCATGGAGTTCCCGCAGACATAGTATCGGACAGAGATCCTAGATTCGTATCTTGTTTTTGGAAAGTCTTTCATAAGGAATTAGGAACTTCCTTAAGCTTCAGCACAAGTGCGCATCCCCAGACCGACGGGCAATCTGAGCGAACCATTCAGACCCTCGAAGACATGTTACGAGCTTGCGTACTAGACTTTCAAGGAAATTGGGATTATCATCTACCATAGGCCGAGTTTGCATATAATAATAGCTATCAAGCAACAATCGGAATGGCACCTTACGAAGCTCTGTATGGGAGGAAGTGTCGATCCCCGCTCCATTGGGAAATTGATGACCATTGGACGCCAAAGACTCAACGAACAGAACCTTCAGTAATGAGTATGGATTTGGTGAAGGAATCCGTAGAAAAAGTATGACTAATCAAGAAAAGGATCCGCATAGCTCAAAGCAGGCAGAAGAGTTACGCCGATCAACGTCGGAAGGATCTAGAATTTGAAGTAGGAGATCAAGTCTTCCTGAGGTTAACACCACGGAAAGGTTTGATAGTGTCAAGAAAAGGAGGAAAGCTGAGTCCCCGATACGTCGGAACATTCAAAATCACGGAAAGGATTGGACGACTAGCATACCGGTTGGAATTACCACCCAATCTGTCTGGAATGCATGACGTTTTCCATGTCTCGAGATTAAAGAAGTATCATCCAGACCCAACGCACATTCTTACTTCTGACATCTCGCCGATCAAAGATAATTTGTCTTATGAAGAGAAGCCAATAAAGATCCTCGACTGGCAAGTACGCGAATTGAGGAAGAAGCGGATTCCTTTGGTTAAAGTTGTCTGGTCGAATCACAACATAGAGGAAGATGCTACGTGGGAGGCTAAGCAAGAAATGAAAAACTCTTACCCTGAATTATTCGAGTAGGAATTTGGGGACCAAATTCTACTAAGGAGAGGAGGATGTAAAACCCCCAAATTCGATAGCTTATTACGTGTACAACTTATTATATCATGATGTATCTTAACAATATTTGTTTTATATTATGACATAATCTATATCTATTTCGCTTATTAATTCGAAATTGTATGATAAATTAATTTAAAATTTTTAGAAGGGGATCATGAATTTCCGAATGAGCTATGTGTGTCAACACTTGCACATATAAATTCATTAATGGACCCAAACCCAACTTAATAAAAATTCTAAGACATGAACTACAAGTTATAGCCCAACTCAACTACTTAATCCATTTACAACTAAATTAATACCCAACTATTATATTAACAATCTATACAATCAATTTAATAAAAAAAAATAATATATATATAATATAGGGGGGACGGCCAAGGTGAAGAAAAAGAGAGAAGAATCTTCACCTCCCATGCTAGACTACTAACCTTCATTTTTCTTCCCAATCTATTACATTTTCAACCCCATAATATCACCTTTAAATATACACCCTTACCACTTGACCTACTCTTCATTTCACACAAAAATAAAAATCTGCATTGAGGGAGATTAGAGAGAGAGGGCCGAACCATTGAGGAGTGAAGGAGGAGGAAGAAGAAAATTCAACAAGAAATAGGTAATCTCATCCCTTATATCCATTTCCATAATTTCTTATGAAAACCTTCCTAATATAACTTTAATTTTAACTCATGCAAACAAAATACCCATCTTGGGGTATATGGTGATCGGCCGAACTATATAGTATGAGAGGAGAAGTCGTTTTCCAACTCCCGAGACCTATAACCGACTAAATCCGACAAGATCGAGGTGGGTGAAAACTCTTTCAAACCTTTAAAGTAGAAATCTTTTCTTTTTTACTTGTGATGCATGTACTAAATCTGAATTATTTCGAGATTTGATTGATATGATCTATGTTAAAATCTTCATGTTAAAAATACATATTATGATATTGCGTATAGCTATGTGTAATTCGTTTTTCTTAAATTTAATTCTCAAATATTATGAAAAATGTGGAAGCATGTGCTAATCTGAAATTCTTGTGTAAATGCATGTTTTTAAAGATGTATGTTATGGTTATAATAACATGCAACATGATTTATTGAATTTAAACGACAACCGAATTGGTAGTCGGACATCGATTCGGTGATAAATTGAATGTTATATGTTTCCTTCTAAACGTTGTTGAAAACCCTACCAAAATCTGAAATCTTGTATTATATGACTATGCTATGATATATGGATAATTTATTTGCGGCCAAAACGGGACTTGAAACGAGTAAACGGAACTTTTGGGCATAATTTGTAATTTCTTAAAATTTGGGGACTAAACTGAAATTTACAAAAATAAAACATTCTGGACCTTGTACAGTACATATTATATCATATGTGGGCTGTCCATAAAGTTTCAAGTAATTCGGAGTTCGATATCTAAATCTATTAGTCCAAATCGCAATTTTAAAATTATTTCGGGGTAAAAATGCAAGAATTCCAAACTTCTGGACCAAGTCCGAAATTTTATGAAATTTTCACGAATCTGGAATCCCAAGTTCATCACAAGTCATCTCGTAAAATTTCGTTAAATTCCGAGCTAAATTCATAGCGTTATAAGCCTCAGAACGAGTTCCTTAAGTTTTGGGGCAGTACCGTAATTTCTTGAAATTTCAGTCCCGAAACTAGAAATTTATGAATTTTCCTTTAATCTGGAGTCGAGGAAGTATTTTTGGCTTCCTCATAAAATTTCATAACCATCCGATTTCATTTCATACTCCAAACGCTTAGGTTTGAACCTAAGGGTAAAAACGTCATTTCAACCTTTTTCGGAAAACTCTCGTTTCGTTTCTTCGAATCTACCCATTTATATATCTGACCTGAACCCATCAGACCATTAATAAATTATCGAGAATATTTTCGAATTTGTATACAAGTCCTATTCCGTATTACCTGGTCACAAATATAATTAACTATATTCCCACACTTAATCAAAAGACGCTATTAACCTCACTGACCGAACGTTTACATGATACTTGTGAAATGCATCAAATTGATAACTGTGACTATCCGAGAACTAAGTGCTATACAAACAAAGTGCCACGGACAGGTCCACCTCTAATTCTATCGGGACAAAGTGCCACGTCGACGGACGAGTGCCACCTCTTGAGCCCATACGAAACAGAGAGCCAACCTACAATCCGGGGGCCACCTCTTGAGCTGTAGGAGTCACCTCTAGAGTCCCAAATTGAGTCGGAACGGTTAGATCGAGTCTTGGATCGAGCAGCGTGGCTGTAGTTCATGAACAAGGCTACCGTTGTTTCCTATTCCCATAACCGAGGAACGGAGTGTTCCGAGGGGCCTGGGTCATAGACTTGGGTTATAATCGCGATTATGGTGTGATCCGGGTATTGACCCACAGCTAAGGACATACCTAGCCCAGTTAAGAGATAAGGAATCACACGCTAAGTGTGAGAGCGAAGGCTCAGCTATTGGGGCGACGGTCCAAATCTTGGGGCGATGGCCTATACTGCTAGGAGTAATAAGGAGAGTCTAGAATCCAAAGTCCACATCGGCAGGATTCGAAACTGGATTGACTGATCGACTGATTGACTGACTGCTTGACTTGACATCTGTCCACGGGGACAGGATTATAATATTACAACTACATAATGATTATCGTTTTATAAAATCTTGACATAATTGTAATTGTTCCCACCTTTTCATAATCGATAAAATCATGCATCACTTAAAATTTTTCAAAGGAAAGAGCCACACTCGCACACGATCACCCACTCACTGAGACCTTTTGTCTCACCCCACCGTTTTTCCTTTTAAACCAGAGAATGAACAAACATCCGAGGACGAAGAAGGCTTTGTGGAAGAGGCCGAATAGAAGACTGCTGTCAATATTTAAGACTCCTGTTCTTAGAATTTTTGTTGTTATCCCAACTTGTAATTGTTAATTTTGTTTGGTACTTGGATCATTTAGTATTTGGAAAATTTCTGCTGCAAACTTATGAACAGTGTAATTTCGGTTATCAGCTTTTGTCACAACGAACCTTAGTACATCGGGCTAAGATTGTTGTTTTGAAATATTATCCAATTGTCATTTTGCTTCCGCTATTTATTGTCACATTTGATTGATTGATCGACTGATGCGTCGTACCCTCGTTCTTCCCGATTTTGGGGGCGTGACAGAATTAACGGATGGGAATTATCCTCGACAATCCCAATTCAATACCTCTATTGTCTCAGAATGACCAATCGATAATAACGACTCAATGGACGGAAATTATCCTTGACAGTCCCAATTCAATACCTCGATTGCCTTAGAACGGCCAATCGATAACAACAATGATAACAGATTCCTCGTCATCTTTAATCGGCCACCGAATATAGAGATGATAATCGAATACGTCAATGCCTTCAATAGGCTAATACAACATCAATAGTAAAACACTGATATCAATAACAACGATCACAATGATATCTTAATGGAACGTCAGTCAACAATAACAATCGATACATCGATATCGCGAACCGTCTACCGAAAACAACATTAACAACAAGCATCTCGATGCCTTGAACCGGCCATTAACGAACAACAATAACATTTGGCATAATTGCCGAAGGGTATTGTATCAAACAATTCCCTGATATCAACAAAATCATGAAGAGACTACGTCTCGAAATGATACAACACATTTATAAACATATATGACAATATTAATTTCATTGACCAGTACAAGTATAAAACTTGCCTCAAACCGAAGGCGATGAAATCCTCCAACAAACGACGAACGGCGTCCTCCGACGATCACAAGCACTCGAACAACCTTGAAGGAAATATAATTCATTCAATAACATAATATCGATCGAAAACAACATCATAGATAACCTCGATTCAAACACGAATTGATCAAACCACGCAAACGAATATCATAGTCCTCAACTATGAATTCTAACATCCTCTAATCACTCCAATGATCAATTAACATGATCATAATGTTCTTAACACTTGTGAAAAACAATTTAATAAGGATTATCAAGAATAACACTAAATTAATCATCCTATAATGATAATATTACCAATATCATCACTATTACCTCAAGAACATTATCATCACAACAAACATGATGTCTACACAATCACGATCACCAATTCCTCAAGAATTTCGGATTAATCACAAGATTAACTAAACCATTTTAAGATTTTGATAATTATTCACATAACTCATCATAACCTATACTAAAATGATTATAATCTCTCAAGAACACAACCAAAAACAATAATCATCTTAAAGCTATGTTAATCATCTAAAAATTTTAACATAACTCTTTCTAGACATGACTATAATCTACAAGTATTCTTAAACATCAAGAACACAATCAATCTCAAGTCATCTACATCATATTCTTCATCATAAGTTCATAGAAACTATGAAGAATCATACTATCCTCCAACAATCACTAACTACACGAGGTAATCAACAACAATATCATTATAATCTCGAGTTAAACACAAGATTAGCCAACATACCTCTTGAAAGTGAAGAACAACCTCAAACCCTTCAAGAAACACTCCAATCTTCAAGCTCCTCAGCTCTAAACCAAGTTATGAAGCTCCAAAACAAGTTGCACGGGGCTGGAAATCACTAAGGGATGCAGAGGGATAATTTCTAGAGAGAGAAATCAAAAATGGGTCTTGAAGAAATGAAGACGAAACATAACTTTATAATCTGCACAATGCATTACGGCTACAATCTACGTAACGTACGTTATACGTTTAACATACGTTATTACCTCTACATACCTTACGTAACGACCTGCCAGAAGTTACTGCCTCAAAACGAACCATGCATTACATACGTTATAGCATACGTATTACTTACGTAATGCTCGTTGACTTGGTTGCCTCGAAATGCCAAATATCTAGATCATGCATGGCCCTACACGCCGAAAATCAGATCTGATCTGGTACCCTGTGTTACGTACGTAACTAACATGGTTTAACGTACGTAACAAACCATACATAGTGTACGTAACGTTATACATATAGCGTACGTTATGCTAGTATACTAGGCCAAAAATCAAAAGTCGCCAATCATATCCAGTCGGCAAATATAATACCGACGACAAGTATAAATATTTCGATTCCGAAATATCCCAATACAATATACATTGTATCAGTCAAATACAGCAACATTTGTATAATTCCAAATGAATACGTACAACACAATGAGAAAAAAAATTACCCCCGGATATTACCGATTTTACCTCTGATCCGCCGAAAACTCATGAAATCGATCGTAGATAACTCGATACTGTGATTCTCGAGCGTCGAATACGTGTTTGGACCTCTCAAACAAGATCAAAAACTAAATTTCTGAGTTATTAAAGAGGCTAGGACTCTTCAAGGCTGGAAAATGATGAAGAAAGTGACTAAGGCCGGTTTTATACAAGTTTGACACCCTTAAGTCGGTTTTAAGGGTATTTCGGTAATTTGCACCGTGGTAGATTGATACTCTTGTCATATTTTGATCATAACTTGCTCATTCAAACTCCAAATGACTCAGCGGTTTAATCACTGGATACCTGATTCAATACTCTACAACGGTGTAAAGTTTTAGAATTTTTGTCTTTTTTTGAATCTATGGTGAATGATCAAAGTCAGTCTTTGCGAACTGCGCTTTCCAGAAATATCTACTCTTATTTCTATTAACACCCTTTTGGTACTCCATTCATATTTTAAACGTTCCAATGGTATAAACTCTAAACTAGAGTTGTAAATCTCGAGATCGATCAAACGATTTAGTCACAGTCACAGTATGATACAGAAACATCATCAAAATACGATAACAATAATAACATATAACGATATTGCAATTCTATTATGTATTGATAATAAAAGTTGTGATAAAACGGAACGACAAGTCTAATAGAACAATATGATAGATTGCGTAAGTTCAACAAAAGGACAAAAAAATTCACAAAATGGGTCAAAGATTCGAAGTTAATTAGGGATAAAAATCCAGGGTCTCACACCCTCTCACCCTAAAAAGAAGTTTCGTCCCGAAAATTAAGACGTGAAAAGCTGGGGATATTTCAAACGCATGTTATCCTCTGTTTCTCATGTTGCTTCTTTAACTCCATGGCGTGACCATTGGACCTTAATCAGTGAATTCATTTGTTTTTCTATTGTCTTACCCGACTCTCCAGAATCGATGCAGGTCATTCTTTAAAAGTCAAATCATCAGTGACTTTAAGCTCTCTATAATCGATCACATGGATGGGGTCTGACAAATGCTTTCTAAGTTGGGAGATATGGAACATGTTGAGATCAGGCGAAGTGATGAAGGTAAAGCTACGCGATACTCTAATTCGCCAACTCTATCTAGAATTTCAAGAGGTCCAATATACCTTGGCAAATTCATTATCAAATTTTACATCAAAATAACACAAAAAAATCCCAAGGCAAGTTTTATACCAAAGTCAATCCGCCGAGTTTATGTAACGCAAGCATTTTCTTGACCCAAATATTTCTCGTCCCCCCCAAAACATAAGTTAAATTATATAATTGACTAGGAGAGTATAGAATTTAAAATCAAAGGTCAAGAAATACGTATAAATGAGTCTTATGGAGGTAGAAATGGTAATGGCATGACAACTGTACTCAAGGCATTCGGGTTGGAGTGCTTTCTTGTTCTTTATCGGACTCCACAAATAATAAGATGAAATAAATCTATATACTATTAAGTATAACACACAACCTAGATGCGCTTCAAGAGAGTCTGTGGAGCCTCCTTACGCTGCCATCAAAACTATAAATAAAAATAATATAATAAAAGATACACAGCAATCCAAAAATGGTCAACTAGAATAGAACACAACCCAAACAAAATCTAGTAAAACGACAAGGGATAAGGTATTTTAGAGGTTCAGGTCAATATTCAGCTTTTGTTTCTTGCCCTTTGACTACACGATTCGATCTACTGCAGGATCGAGCTCAGGAACATATGCTTCCCACATATCTAATAAGTCTTCAGTTTATAAAGCTGAGATCGGAATACTGCGTGTAGACGATGTAATAAAGTGTTGTGCCAATGGATGGTCAATAAAATTTAACAACCCATCACAAAATACATTAATGTTCAATAATCCTATTGTTTTTTATGGATGTTTAGCTAGGACCAAGACAATATGTGAGAAATTTCTTCAAGTGTGTCAAACCCTCCCGATAAAGCAATGAAAGCAGCAGACTTGTCGAGCATGAGATTCATTCGTTCCGTTAGGTTGGACACCTGTACTTTATCTCCTATTGTTTGGCCAGCAGGTTTAGTAAGAGCACTAGGAATAATACCTTGAACTTGACCGTTTGCTTCATAAGCACATTTTGCTACATACCCCTTCAACCCACAACTTCCTCCTCCATATATCAACTGAATATTGCTTTCAGCTAATATTTTACCAAGATTATATGCTATAGTGATGATTTCACCACTTTTTCTCCACATAAAACATAGATACTTAGGAATTTACGACTAGAGGTCGCTTCCATTTTTTTCTTTGGTTTGCTAGAAATATTTGAGGTGTAAAGTAACGAAAAAAAGATACTATTTATAGAAGTATAAACAGAGGATCAAACATTATTTAATTAACATAATTGGTGGAATTATGAACAGTAATACTAATTTTAACTTATTCGGTGAAAAAGTAAACGCATTAATTGCGCTTCACATATTTGGTATAATAGTGAATGCATTTATTGCTTGTCGCTATTTTATATTGAAAAGAAAAACTTTAAAGGAAATGAGAAAAATAAAAATAAACACTCGATGTGAATGTACAATAGTTGTGATTGTGGCTCACATCTTGATTATTGAATTTGTTGTTCTGTAAGTAAAGATTCATTACGGCCATAACATAGCTTCTAGAGTTTTCAGCTAATCGCCATCATTACGGCCGTAATAGGTGATGTATAACGCTCATAACATGGATTCAGCTTTAGGAATGTTCTGACAGGCGACTTACTCGCTCCCAGAAAGTATGAATGACCTCCATAGTTACCGCCGTAAGAGACAATAACATACGACCGTAACACATCCTCTCACAAGCCAAGACAACTAACTTCCTTGCGGTCGTAATATTCCTGCAACCATGGTCGAAATAATATATCACTTATGGTCATTATGTCAAGTGATATATCATCCAAGTAATATTTGTTCCCTTCAACAACCAAAGCTGGTGTGCCAATGGAGAATCGCTTAATTGAATATGCCCCATGATTAGCAGTTTGTCTCACTGCTTATCCAACATAAGCATTTTTGATGAAACTATACGATGCAGTGCTTCTGACGTTAACGCCTCGTTAGGTCCCTGCTCAACAGTGAACCTACCGTCAAATTTTTGTGATGGCACTGGCGAATCATCGGGAGGTATGTCTAAGAGATTTCTCACAACTAGAATCAAGTATCTTTGGGATGTGCCGCTCTCGGATCTCATCACATGGTATCAATAACTAGAGCAACTTCACTTCAACAATATTGTCACTTTCGTAGCCCATATAATCCTCCCAATAGTATTTGGTTTCAATTCTTCTCGAGTGTACGTTCAATACCGCCGTTCGCAATCATCAAAAGGATTTTCTTTTAGTGATTCATGATCACTCTATACTGTCCAACTGGTCTTTATTGCTGATTAAATCCTTACCTGATACTTCAATGACAATAGAACTCGGGAAACCAATCTCAGTGGTTCACGCTACAAACAAGGAAATCGTGACTCTCACTATTTCCAACAACAGTATTTCTACCTGACACACTCATAATAAGATGCTCACTAGCAAACACGCTGTCGAGGATCAATTCGACATACATAAGATAAATGTATCATAGAATGGATGGCATAATAACAAGAGATGATTCCAGCTAAAGGTTTCAATTAAGTACAAAGAAGGGAACTTGCGGCTCAAGAAAAGCAAAGAACAAAAATGTCTAAAGCACTAAAAAGAGGATCATCGGCAACGGGTTGGAATACTAATATATCACATCTCAGTTGGAGTGATCAGATCATAAAACTCCAATTATGAACTCATTCTTCTAGCCGTTACACATCAACAACATCGTTCGTAAATAATTTATGCTCAACCATTCATGTTACTCTCTTACACGTTGTACCTATGATGCATCGCTTACTCCCGGTACATGGGCTCGTATATTTGTTCTTCAAAAATTTTTACAATCACATGTTATGTTTATACGTATATACTCCCCCGAGGAGTTCTTGGGGCATAAATCAAATTTCTATTTCCACTCTGAAAACATCCAATTTGAAAAGTACAAAAAACTGTCGTTTATCATCAAGAAATGCCGACATCTTCACAAAATGAAGCCATTTTCTAATTCTCGTGGTTTACAAAATAAATTAAAAGATTTTCATCAAAATCATGCTGCAAAAGAATTTAATCTGTATGCCACACTTTTGCGTCATATATCTGAATACATAATCTAAATCCAAAATTAAATTTATTGGTTTTCATAGGAATATTCAGATCAAAATTGCAAGGCTAAAAAGTAGTCGAATTTACATTTTTCAAAGTTTTTTTTTAAAAAAACTTTAGTCGGCATTTTGATAAGAGTGGTAATAATATGGTTTGCAAAATAGATAACACTCATTCTAATAAAATATACGAACCTAAATACCGAGGAGTGTTTTCTACCCAATAGTAGGTCGCTATCGTGAAGGATCGTGCCTTTTTCTACTATTGTTCGATGTCTCCAATCCAGCGAGTGGTATCTCATAGATAAAAATATCAACTCGGTTTACCCCCATCTTCAGGGAATTTTGGCATCAGTAACCAACACCATGCGAGTACGCACAAACATTCCAACCATATAAGGGAAAGAAAATAACAAACATAGGTCAAATAAAATTTGAGTACAAAAAGAATGCCTCAATTCCTTGCAGGACTCATATAGGACCGAAATAAAATCAATTAGCACGATTCTAATGAAATACAGTTCACAAGAGGATCCTTCATCCAAAACAAAATTTGAATATATTCAGAAAGGAAATTAAGGATTAGAAAGACTTACAGCGCAGGTCGCATGAGACGATGGCAGTCAGTGATATTACTCACATAGACGACGAAATCAACATGGCCCAACAAACAGACCCAATAACCAACGACCTAGGTATTCAGAAACCTAGGCTCTCATACCACATTCTGTAAAAACCCCATCCCAGGTTGGAACTGTTACAGCGCCGTGGATCCATTCGAGAATCCACGAGGCAAGACCTGTTTAACATACATACGCACAGACAACGACCAATCAGGTCAAACATAAAGCCCAAACAACATACGTCAACTGGAAAGGTCAACAATACAACACATCCACAACACCAAGACCGGCAAGATCGAACATGACGACATCACAACCTGTTCAACATACAGGTAACAAACTCCAAGACAGTTACCAAGGGCGTAATATCAATAAGAACACTACTCACGAGTACTTCTGCAAAATAAAACCAAGACAAATAAAACAACATCGGAAACCCGAGAGAATATCACTGATGCTCGTTGTCAACGTTCCCCTCCTGCGCCCGCTCGCGATTAATACTTGTACCTAAATACACCAAAAAAAGGTATTCACCCCGAAGGGGTCAGCAAACAGCTGGTACGAGTATTTGATACATGAATATGTATAACGTGCAATAAAAATAAATATAGTAAAAGTACCAGAGAACAGAGTAACCATCATTTACCAGCGTCTCAACAGTACCGTGTGTAACACCCCTAGAATGAAACCGGGAATATTACACGTCGTAGACCCTCTCCGTGAGGATCCACCAGGCTAGACATTGAAACCACACAATAACTTACATACCGACATGATAAAATACCAAATTCGTAGACCAACTTGGTCTTTCGTCACTAACATACAAGTAAAAAATACACATTTCTATCTCGACTCATACCCATGCAAAGGTAAAATACACTCACAAACAAAAAGTACGATAGCCATACATAACACATTCCGAGAATACAACAAAAGACTTCCAGAGATATTTTGTTTAATTAAAAATAGTTCAAGTCTTGAAATTAGAAACAAAACAAGAAAGCACTTTGAAAACATTTCCAAATCTCGGGAGTTTTGAAAACATTTGTGATTGAAAAGTTCTTAATTCTTCGAAAGCCACTTAGGGTCACAGCCCCAAAGTTCAATTTCCAAAATAAAAATCCGTTAACAAAACACGGGGTCCATGACCCGATCATTTTAATCACCAAACACAGGGTCCACGACCCGATCATTTCGATCACCAAACACAGGGTCCACGACCCGTTCATACACTTCAATTCACTTCCAAAAACACATTACACATAACACATTATTTTTATCCATTTTAGCCAAACACAAAGACTAATGTCTCTCGACCTCGAGCACCAAGCATTGTGATACTCCGGACATATCACAATTAATCATCAGTACAAACACTCTGGTAATTCTCGCGACTCGGTCCAGCCTCCGGTCCTGCCGTAAGGCCACCAAGTCCCTGTGCGCCCCGTCGAGCGACCCCAAGTGAGAATGCCCACTCGAAGTACCTCTCGCGACCCGGTCCAGTCGCTAAGCCACCAGGTCCCCGTGTGACCCCTTCAAGTCAATCCCCGAGTGAGAGTACCCGAGAAAACCCTTACAACTCTCATCAATTCTCATTTCCAAAACCACAATCCTCAAGAGTCAATCACAATATATATAGTCGAGGTATTTTGCTAAAATGGCCAAACTATCCAACACATAGTCACGACCCAGAATTAATACTATCCACAAGGAAACACACTTATCTCAACAACACCGAATGACAAAACTAATATCACACAACCCACATATTCACCGATAACCACATGACTCCACGCACAATTCTTAACATAAGGATTGAACCTTAAATTACCGACGACATAATCACACATAATGACATCACCCGAAAGTAAGGAGATCCAATACTCAACACTAACACACATAGTCAATTAAGCACATTAAGTCCCGAACACAAGAGTCGTCTTTTAAGAAAACCATGAATGTAAATATACCGATTCTTTTGAAAAATAGTTGTAAACATTCATTTAGCTATCGTCGATTACCAACCATTATATCCACAAAACACATAATGTATTGGCAAGATACTTGCCTCGATAATCGATACCGGATACTCCGACGAACATGGCTCAACCGGGAAATCTCGAACGCCCACAACTCTCCGGCGGAAACGACGGTAACGCAACCGATCGGGAAACAGCGAACGGAAGGGTTCCGACTCGAGTTCTTCGCATGGAACCTGACCCTAACATCATACCATCAATAAATTGACGATCGTACTAGGAAGAATAATCGTAGAACGCCCGAATCCCCTTTGTGACATTTTATCGAACACCTTCAAGGCATCGATTAGAAACTCAATAAAATGACGAATCCAAGGCATTCCAACTGTGGAAAAGTAAGGGATTCGATATAATACAACTTAATAATCATCAGTACATTACCATTCTAAGTTATAACGAATTAAACGGGTGAAATCAAAGAAAATCCCCAATTTTCCCAAAACTATGATTTTTAGGAAAAACTAACCTTGATTCGCTGGATTGAAGGATGTTATAGAGTGATTAATCGATGATATGAGCTCCCAAACTTCGTGGATTCATAGTATAACAACATATCTTCATGCTCACTAAGCATCCAGCCACGGACAGGGAAGAGAGAAAATGAAAAATGAGTGCAAACAGGACTGCTCGGTCATATTTATACTAGTGCAGCCTAGCGTGTGCTAGGCTGCCGATCTAGCGTGCGTTAACGGGCGGTCATGGTCGAGAATGTTCAGCCGGGGCTCGCCATCATGCGCTGGACATGGGCGCTGTCGGCCCGGGCCGAAATCCAGAGACTTCCTGGACTAGACTGCTCAGCCAGGTAGCGTGCGCAGCCTTCTGGCCGTAGCGTGCGCTACCTGCCGGCCGTAGCGTGCGCAGTGTCCGCCAGTGGCGTGCGCTACCTGCTGCCCACCCAAAGTCCAGAACCCCTCTGCCTCTGCTGTCTCGGCCGACTAGCGCGCGCAGCTAACCGGTCGTAGCGTGCGCTGCCTCCCGGCCGTAGCGTGCGCTACCTTCCGGCCGTAGCGTGCGCTACGCCGGTTCCTACCGCACCCGTCCGGCCAGTGCCCGCAACCGTCCGGCCAGTGCCCGACCACCATGACTCGATGACTCGATTATCCGAAATCGCATGGCTAAACGCTCGTGGGCAACATCATTGATCCAAAATGAAAACAACATACAACAAAACACCATATAAGGCCATAAACACCAAAATCAGTAGTCGTGAAAATAATTTCAGCGATCGGCAATCAGGAAATATCCGGAAAACATCCAAAATAACTGGAACGAAAATCATGGGTATTACATTCTATCCCCTAAAAATAATTTTCGTCCCGAAACTTAAAACAAAGCAAGGAAACTCTCGACAACACACCAGAGCTCCATGCAGTATAAAGCTACTACGATCCGATTCAATACGCAAGAATGCTTACGAAAAGCAATGAGCATGAATCGCTGCGGCTGATAAAACCGAGCAATACAAAAATCAAATCATGATTCCAACGCTGAAAGGTATCAAATCCCAGTAACTCAAAGACTTGGAAGACCAAATGCGAAGACAATTTCCCAACACTTACGGAAATTACGAAATGGCCCAGATGTTCAATAATCACGATTACGAGATCAAACAATAATGATTGTACAACGACGAACAAATAGCAATGATCGAACAACAACGATCAACTATGAAGTTCACACCTCAAATCAAGACATCAATAAACTTGTAGGAATCACGAGGTGTTAATTTCGAACACGGTTCACAAGAAATCGATCCGAACTTGGAAAGATCACTACGATATACACATCAATTTGGGACAATATCAGAACTCATTCGAATGACAATGGTGAGAACAATACAAGGTCAGAAGCATCAACGAACACAGTCGAGTCGATACGGTCGAACGAAATGGAAGCGAAAAAAATATGGGTATTACACCATATCACCTTTAAAAGAGGTTTTGTCCCCGAAATCTAACCGCTGGAATAGCAACCTTCCCGGCCATATCCTCTTGGTCCACATCCGATCTTCATGACCATTAGTATCATGGTCACGACTGTGTCCTATGCCCATCGGCATACTAAGAGGATTCTCACTCAATACGATTGCACAACTTCTCAAAATATTATACCAAAGTACCAACTCAGCACGCCGTATCACATAAGGTAGCTAATAACAATTCGATTAGAAAATCCACGAGGAATCCTTTTAAAAGAAATCTTTTGAAAATCCTTGGATTTGTATGCTATTCAAAATAAACTTTAAAAGTACTTTTGGTACCTCGGGTTGTTTCATCAAAACTTGTAAACAACATACTTTAACCGTCTCATTTGAAATCATTTGCAAAATAATAATTCCTTGTAACCGGCGTAATCAAAATCATCATGCCTCTACGCATCATCATCACTGTTAATAACCAACAAGTTAACCATGCAAGATCATCAAACCATTCTTACATACTCTAACATTTCCAAATCCGAGTTTGAACTTTACATCGAGTGAGATTTTTCATCTTTCACTATATATATTTGAAAATAAAAATCATATTGGTTTTTGAAATAAAATATTTTTATGATGTGAAAGATTTTTGAAAATCATTTACTCGAATTATTGAAAATACAACAATACGTTAAAATCATTTTCGAAAATTCTCCCAACACTACACAAACATCAACGATGGTAATATTTTACAAAATGTTCAAGGAACTTTAAAACAACTCTTTCAAATACCGTCGAGGTTTTATTTGAGAATCCTAGGCCGGCTCGCAAATTTCAAACAATTTCCAAAGTTCATACGAAGCCGCCGACTTAATCGCAACGTCAAATTAGTTTCAAAAATTGATTCTTTCACAACTTGCACAAACTTATGAAAGTTTTAGAAAAACATGTTCGAACACACACACACAGCAGACATAATTTATCAACTCACTAAACAAAATCAATTATCACTTAGCGCAACGAAAAGTCATAACACACGTTCACACAAAAGAGTTGTCATCACTAGACAACACAAGTAGAATACAGTTACAGGTGATCGACTGCCAAGGTTAGGCCTAACAGTTAAAAGAAATATGGTTCTCTAGCCTCTGTCCCGACTAACTAATGCGCGCTACAACAATTATTTAGCGTACGCTACCCATGCTGCATTAGCGCGTGTCGCACTTAGCATACACTAGCTGCTCCAACTCAGCAACATGATCGCGAACATATATACGATATTACTAGAATCGATGGTCACAAATAAACAACAACACGTTCGAATCTCAAAGCCATAAATTTAACACTTCATGAGCAACCATCAAAGACAATTGTTATTCAAAAACCGAAATCTCACCTCTTATTAAATAGAGCTATCTTAAATTATTCACATCACCGTTTAAATCATAAAACTGGGCACTACTGCCTAAACAACGAGAACACCATCACGTACTTCTTGACTAACAACTATGAAACCGAAAAGTTGAAAGTGAGAGTCACGTCTTGAGTACAATTTGTAGACCTCATTAGAGTTCAAAAATCGTGTTTTTGGAAGCTTATAATATGAGATGAAAATTGAAATATCGGTAGTTTGAATTCTCAAAAATTTCGGCCTTGAGGTCATCATACGAAAATCAAACTTTTTTTTCTCTCTTTGAAAGATGTTTTAAAATAAAATTTACATTACTCCCCAAAAACATTTAAAGTTCTAAAATACCATACTGATGAATTTTTCCGTGCGTAACCACACCAAGGCCATTACTTTGGTAAATACAATTATGCAACGGTATAAATATACATGTACACTGTCACCACCTTCATTCTAGCATAAT